>JARQOC010000005.1:122699431-123237570 GCA_033576535.1 Allobates femoralis
GCAGATGGAATTAATCTTCTATTTTGAAGTTTACAGAGGATAGGAGGGAAGTATAAATAAAGAAATACACAAATTTGAAAGCTTAGAGAAAGGAATTAGAAAATTATAGCATCATATGGATTTTTGACCTTACAGATTTCCTTTAACTTGTTAGGATCATTAATCAATGCTATGGTCCTTTTGCTATTCATTACCTGCTCCTGCCTCACTGGTGCTGTAGTGGTTTGAAGAAATCTTTATATCAGTGCTGCTTGTTCTAGTCCTGGGTTAAGGGTCATGGACTCAATCTATTGGTTATTGATGGTACATATTGTATCTATTATTCCATAAAAGTTTCTTTGAGTGTATAGGTTGTCCCAATGATAGATTAATCTGCTCAAATGCTTAACGTATTCGCAGTGAACTCTTTGGGTACCTGGCATCAATATTTATATCAATATTATTCAGGTGCTGTGGTACTCTTATTAGATGCCCTCATGTATAGAGATGTTGTTTAATCACTTAGTGTGGTATTACTTGATCATTTTATGGAGGCCTTGTGTGGCACTGCTATTTATCACAGTATATTCACAGAATTATATTTTTTACAGTATCTAAAGTCACTTGATGGGATTGTCATTTAGATTGCGTATGGTACTTCATGTGACCCAGTATTATTATTATTATTATTATTATATTATTATTATATTATATTTCCACCAAATTTCACTTTAGCAGTGTATGTAAATATACTGCTAAAGTGAAAGTGAACAGCGCCGACAGTCTGGCTCGGCTCCCCCCTGCTCTTTCTGTGTCCAATCCCGAACCCAGGCACGGAAATGGCAGCCGGAGTTGCCAATCCAGACCTGTCCGTTGCTGTTCATGGGGTCCTGCAAAAAACAGGATCCCCACAGACACGAACAAAACGTAGTGTGAAGCCAGCCTAAGAATTGTACAGGGGGCAGGCGTTTGATCCAGTATCGTGATCGCAGGGTTTATAGGACAGCTGGTAGACAAGCAAAGCAGGAAACTCAGAAAAGTGAGGAGTCTGGAAATGTACTGGAAACTATAGCTATTTAGTCAATTCAAAACATGCAGCAATCAAATGGTTTACGGCAGGGTTGTAGTGATGAACAGCCAAACTGAATTCTTGCTTTTTGAAAGATTACACACTGTTCCAGCAGCATAGTATTGTGAATAGCACAAATATTAGCTGAGAAGAGTTTGTTATACTTACACAGGGAATGTTTAACTGCAGGTCTGAGCCCGGAGGTATATGCAGATAGACTATAAGCAAGAGCTCATTGAAGATATTATTTGCTAGCTGAGACGCAAATACCTTGCAATACACATGAATGCAAAGTTTAATGATTATTGCTGGGTTGGGGATAAGAAAGGCCTTGTGTTTGTTGCACAGGTGCCTCGACTTCAGTTTGGGCTCAGCTCCTTTCCACTGTGGCCGCTGCCGCTCGCTGTGCTCCACGTTGGGTTTTACAGCTCGCTCAGCGTACCTCATTCACATAATACTCCAAGACCTTTTTATGCTACATTCAGACTGCATTTTTGTTATCCGTTTTTTTGCAGGGCACTGCATAAAACAGGTCACTAAAATGAAATCCCAGCCAAGTCAATGGGTTTTTGTTTTTTTGCCATTCAGACTGTGCACTTTTAAAGTTATCCGTTTTTTCCCTTTAGGAGCGCTCTGTTTTGGAAAAGTGCATGTCAATTTCTGTTGCGTTTTTCTCCTGCATTTTTCCATAGGAAAAAAATGCAGCACCTGAATGAAAATGCAGCACAAAATGGATCAGAAAGGGGTGATCTGTTTTTTTTCTGATTTTTAGAGAACAGCTCCTGTTTACAGCTAAAAAATGCAGCAGAACGGAGGAGAATAAAACGTACAGTCTGAATGTAGATTAAGGTCGACATAGACACGTGAGGCGTCTGAGAATTCAGACAGTGCTGTGTTCAGTTGAGGTTTGTCTTGGAGTTTGATGCCGACCAGTTCCTACAGCAGTAATCATCTCTGTTAACTCCTGTGTTTCTGCGACTTACATCTACATGCTTGTTCAGATTATCCATTTAGCCCTTTGCTTGTTATCCTTGTACTGTGGCTTCCAGTGTCTCCTGCTCCACTTGCTTGTTTGCAGCCCAGCATAGCTCACTATCTGGGTTCTCGTCTTTGTGCCATCACCCTTGGTCCATGTGTTCACCATAACCTGTGCCTTCATGGACCAATTTCACCAGGTGAGCCATAATAGTGATGACTTCTGTGGGTTACTTGAGATGTCCGGTATTGACTAGAACAAAGGGAGGTGGCCATAGAAAAAGTGTGCAGAGTCCAGTGTTGGTGCCAATACAGGTGATGTGCAATCATTTATGTTATTTGTAATTTTAAGAAATGAAACCATATGGAGGCCCTAGTAGTTGGTATACACTCCGGCACTGTCCAGTTCCCTATGATATCAAAGCCTGTTCTTAATAAAAAAAAATTATATATATATATATATATAATATATATATATAATATATAATATTATTATATATATTTAATATAATATGATGCTCTGCTGAATGCCCATATTTATTTACTTCCAAAACTAATTTATTAACCCTTAATTAGTTTTTACATTAGTTATAAAAATCATGACCGGCCTTGTATGAGTGGGAGGATCTCCGGCATCAGATAGTCCCTCTCGAGGGAGATGTTTTCTTCTATTTATTCTAAAAAGTGAGAGCTTCGCCCCTCCCAAATTGTCACGCTGTCCATTTGCATTAAAATATACAAACTATTTCTCATTTAGTTAATGCTACCAGCCTTAATTAATGAGTTTCCTAATTACAGGATAGAGAGACCATGTAATGATCAACTTGTCACACTCAAGTACAAGTTGTAATGCGCCCAGTCTTATGGGGTGATTACATTTCTATATCGGTGCGGGCTGCCTTTTTTTTTTTTTTTTTTTGGTTGATGCTGAATTGTTAATGATGCTTAAATGAAATTACATTTACACTGTAAGAAAAGGCTAAAAATATAAATATGCTAATGCTTTGTCATTAGTTAGAGAGCTGTGGCAATTCTTGACTTGTGATAATGCCAAAGGTTCATGGAAATTGGCTTCAGCAGCTGGGTTCTAGAAGAAATAAACAAAGGGGAAAAGAAGAAAATAATTAATGCAAGTTGTTATAATCAGGAATATATAAACCCTTAAAGGGGACATTTCATCTGATTCACACTGCCCAGAGCACGAGCCGGATGAATCGGAGCTTGGCTGCATGATCACGGCCAGGTATATGCTCCGGTGGGTCAAATAAGTTATAGTAAGGATTGCTCCTGCGGCTCTTCCCAATGCTGCTCTAGGTGATTGACAGGTCTTACTTTTGTGTGCACATAGATCATTGGCTGAATCCTGCATCTATATTTTCTTTGAAACAGTGCCCGGACTGGCCAGTGGCTCTCCTGACCCGAGCATGACAGCTTCATATATTTCCATACAGCTGTCACACTCCGGTCAGGAGAGCTACCAAGTATTGCAATTCGATCCTTGTCTAAGTTATATGGCCGTCTGACTGCGCCCTAAATCTTTACTGTCATTTCACCGAAATGAAGCATGGCTTTTCTGCCCTCGCCCCTGATAATGGCTTATTCTGCACATGGAAGTGTAAATTGTCCAGAAACTCTCCCCTGTAATTTGCTATTCATATAGTTCCACTTCAGCACTCTGCCAGCACTAGAGGTGGTGGAATAATCTTCCTTAAAGGGGTATTCCTATCTCCTAGATCTTATCCTAATATGAAGTATGTGTAGTAGTAATAATAATAATATTAGCAAATAACTCAAATCAGAAATGTACCATAGTTCTCCTGATTAGCTATATCGCTTACCTCACGTGCAGGACATTAAAGCTTAGGTATCCATGGTTACAACCACTCATATAGTGACATTTGTTGGTAGTTGTAACCATGGATACCTAAGCTCCTGCAATGTTCTGCACGTGAGGTAAGCGACATAGCTAATCAGGAGAAGTACCTAGAATTAGAAATGTAGTATATTTGCTATTATAAATATTATTATTACACCTACTAGGATCCTTGAGTGGTTGTACCACTTTAAGCCTCATCCAGATGTCCATGATTTTTCTCATAAGCAAAACATTATCTGATTTTTTTTCATCAGTGCTTCAGATCTGATTTTCATCAGTATTTTTGCTCGGTGCATCAGTTTTTCCCATCAGTTTTTCATTCGTTAATTTCAGATTTGAAAAAATAAATTGCTAATCTTCTTGGTTAATGACAGACGGCACACAGACTGTACATTGATGGCATCCGTGTGCTGCCCGTGATTGATTTTCATAGACACGTAGACCTGCCCAGTTCTTATTTGAGTCATGGAACAATACTACCATACATCTCCATGATTTCTTTGTTGTTGTAGATATATGGTTTGTAACAAAGCATGTATATGTGACTAGCTCCGTAGATTTTAAACTGGTTTCACATTGGCGTTTTTTGCTATCCGTGTGAATCCGGCTGAAACTGGAAGCCCTTGCATCCATTTTTGCCCCATTGACTTTCGTTGGGGCCACAGGCACTTGCAGGTGCATCCAGTTTAGCACTTTTTTCTCTGATCCGGGTAGCCTAGGATCAGACTAGCATCAGCATCTCGGATGACGCTTCCGTCTAAAATGTAGAATTCTGCAGCCTAAGCCCATAGCGTTAACGTGGTGTAACGCTGTCCTCAGGCTGCCTATGTATTGCTATGATTACCGGTCTCCCAGTGCTGATGCTAGTCTGACCCTAACCGTAGTCATGTTTTTCCCTGAGACCAAAGATGCAACTTGGTTCATTTTTTGTTTCTCCGTGTCAAAAACTATGACCACCCGGATCTGGGATAATGCGGGTCGAATTAAAATAGGGCATTATGTAGCCTGGATCTGGGGGACTCCAGATCTCGCTGAATCCATACCCCCCCCGATCTGGGTTTTTGGTCTGCGCATGCCCAGAACGCAGTTCTAAACTGCAAGTGCCTGCGTCCGCACCAGTATTAACACTGATCATTGATAATACCGGTGCGGGCGCATACAATTGCATCATTGCGGGCGAGTCCCCAGGAATGCAGGGGTATGCAGGCTTTTCCTGCATGCCCCCGGATTTAAAAAAAAAAAAAAAAAAAAAAAAAAAATGTGAATGTAAAACCATTAAAAGGTACGTGTTCTGCCTTTGTTCTTTGTAGCTAAACTAATAAGTATATATCAGCAGTTACCGTATATACTCGTGTATAAGCCGACCCGTGTATAAGCCGACCCCCCTACTTTTGCCCCAAAAATCTGGAAAAACCTATTGACTCGTGTATAAGCCGAGGGTGGACCCCAGCACAGGTATACAGCCCCCAGCAGTGTGGTATACAGGCCCCCCCCAGTGGTATACAGGCCTCCCCAGTGGTAGTATACAGCAGCCCTAGTGGTAGTATACAGCAGCCTCAATGGTAGTATATAGCATCCCCAGCAGCCCCAGTGGTAGTATACAGCAGCCGCAGTGGTAGTATATAGCAGCCCCAGCAGCCCCAGTGGTAGTATATAGCAGCCCCAGCAGTAGTATACAGCAGCCCCAGTGGTAGTATATAGCAGCCCCAGTGGTAGTATATAGCAGCCCCAGTGGTAGTATACAGCAGCCCCAGTGGTAGTATATAGCAGCCCCAGCAGCCCCAGTGGTAGTATACAGCAGCCCCAGTGGTAGTATATAGCAGCCCCAGTGGTAGTATATAGCAGCCCCAGCAGCCCCAGTGGTAGTATATAGCAGCCCCAGTGGTAGTATATAGCAGCCCCAGTGTAGATACAGCAGCCCAGTGTAGTATACAGCAGCCCCAGTGGTAGTATACAGGAGCCCCAGCAGCCCCAGTGGTAGTATACAGGAGCCCCAGCAGCCCCAGTGGTATATACAGCAGCCCCAGTGGTATATACATCAGCCCCAGTGGTATATACAGCAGCCCCAGTGGTATACAGGCCTCAGCAGTATATACAGCAGCCCCCAGGGGTTATACAGCACCCCCCAGGGGTTATACAGCACCCCCCAGGGGTTATACAGCGGCCCCAGGGGGTACCCAGCAGCCCCCAGGGGGTACCAACAGCCCCCTGGGGGTACCCAGCAGCCCGGGGTACCACACCCCTGGGGGTACCAACAGCCCCCAGGGGGTACCAACATCCCCCGGGGGTACCCACAGCCCCCAGGGGGTACCCAGCAGCCCCCTGGGGTACCAACAGCCTCCTGGGTACAACAGCCTCCAGGGGGTACCACACCCCCTGGGGGTACACAGCCCCCTGGGACCAACAGCCCCCAGGGTACCCAGCGCCCTGGGTAACCAACAGCCCCACAGCTGGCACTGTCCCCCCTTGTAGTGCCCCCCCCCGTCTCTTACTTACCATCCAGGTTCTGACGCGCCGTCCCTGCTGCTCTTCATCTCCGCGCTGGCTGCATCCGGGTTCTCCAGCGGTCGCGCGATGACGTCACATCGCTGCGACAGCCGGAGATCACGGATGGAGCCAGCGAGGACGGGAAGATGAAGAAGCACCGAGGAGCGGCGCCGATCAGAACACCGGGATGGTAATGTATAAGCACCGGGGGGGGGGGGGCCCTTACAAGGGGGGACAGTGCCAGCTTTTGGGGGGCTATATGAACTGCTTCCCCCTGTCGCTGATTGACAGGGGGATGCAGTGCATATTTAATGAGCGGCCCCACGTGACGGGGCCGCTCATACAGCAGCCCCCCCCCCCCCCTGCCTCCTCCAGCCTCCACAGCCCCCGGGACACAGCCCCCCCGTATATGACCCGTGTATAAGCCGAGGGGGGGACTTTTCAGCCAAATTTTGGGCTGAAAAACTCGGCTTATACACGAGTATATACGGTAATTTTAAGTCTGTCCAGTGTTAATGAGGCCTTAAATAGCGTAAATGCAGAGTTTTTTCTGATGTGTTTTTTCATACAGAAAAATCTGATTTATTTAACAGTTCAAATAAAACAGACTTGATCTCATGAAAACGTATGTCTACTGTATGTTTAAAGACACGTGTGAACTGTTTTTTTTTTCTTTATAGGCTTCTACGGTGAGCCTGAAAAAAATGCATGCAACAAAACACTCAGTCCACAAATGGAAACCTGCAAATAAATTAGAAACAAAAAATAGAAATAATACAAGACACTTTCCCTCTTTTACCACTTTATTTAAAACAAAAAATCCCAGATTTGACGTAGCCTATTGTCAATCCGAACAAAGTCTACGGACCATTGTTCTGACACGCCATAGACTTCGCTAACAGGCACTTCTGGGTCAGAGGTGCTGCACAACACCTGGCACCTCTGAAAAGCTGTGACCTAAGTAACATTACCACTATTCAGTTGCTTCGGGTCACTCTGCACTCTTTATGACTTGGTGACTCTGTAGAACGGTAACGATACTAATGTCACCACTCTTCAGAGTTACCGGATCTTGGGCAGCATCACCTGGAAGTGCCTGTTAGCAAAGTTTATGGAGTATCCAAAGGATGTTTCATAGACTTTGCTTGTAGGAATCGCTGAACTACATCAGACCTGCTGGGGATGTTTTTTCATGAAAATAGTGAACCAAGAAGGTGTCATTTTTTATTTCTCTGTGTCTATATGTTTCTGTCTTTTTTGCAGGTTTTCATTTGTGGACTACAGTGGATTCTTTGGACTACGGCAGATTCCCTGGACTACAGTGAACTTGCTTGTGTTTCTTTTTAGTTTTGTTTTTTTTAATAAAGTGATGAATTAGGGAATGGGAACATTTCAGGGAATGTTTAATTTAATAAAGTTATTTTTTAATGTGCCTGACCTATGGGAAATACATTTTGGGAATTACTTTTAAATAAACATAAAATCTTTTGTGTTTTCCTTGCCACACAAGTTTAGTTTCACAATAAATTTACTAACATTAGATAATCGAAAGCCTTTGTTCACACTGCATGTTACATTATTCTTTTGTCCCAATAAAAGGCTGAGCACATGATAGAAACCCAACAGTCCCCTTTAAAGTCAATGAAGTCTATCAAGTGCTGCTAATTTTCCGACATTTTTGGTGAAAATTAGCTGGTGCTCAATTTAGCCATAGAACATTCTTTGTGGGGTTTTATTCCACCGCATTTGGACAAGAACCATTTCATAAATTCTTTATGGACAATTTAACCTGGCATTGGCCCAGAAGCTGTGTCTAATACCACCTTATTGCCATCTGGTGATAATATAAGTATCAACATCCTAACATGTAACGGTTCATTTCTAGCCTGTACGCAGGTTCGTCTGGCTTTTCATGGATTGCCTTTACAAGGGATCATCTTTTCTGAGATGTGAGATATCCTTAGGCACATTATATGTGAGGAGTTATTAATTTCAAAGCAGTTCACTGCTATGTTACATTTAATATCTTTGAGATAAGTCAAGATAGTCGTAGCTTTTATTTAAACTCGTAGGAGTAAATTCTTTTCAAGAATACTGCTTGTTTTGACAGAACTCATGAAATGAAATTCTACACATGACACATAGAGGCTGGGCTCACGGGCTGCGGACAAAGCCTACAAGAAACCCTATAATGGCGCTATTTATTCTGCATTTATTTTTAAAGTGTAAGTGAAATCCATTGCAAACATGGAACAAATTTGCAACAGAATAGAGGATGCTGCGGATTACAAAATGCTCCGAAATCTGCTCACAAATCTCCACTTCATGGGCATAGGATTTTCTAAACTCCACTTACTTGCATTGTACTCAGCCTTCTTGTAGGTGTTTACTATAAAATATGTGTGAGAATGGCAATAAGGTGGTCCAACAGCTAGATAGATATCAAAAAGGAAAATGAAGCACTACAAGTCCCAGCAGTGGGATAAAACCACATGTTTACCAAAAAAGGCAGACAACACTCTCCTCCCTTACTTTTTTTATTTTGGAAGGGGGGACTAAGGGTTAATATGAATGATGCATATTATTATTATTTATATAGCATCATTAAGTCCATGGTGCTGCACATGATGCGGGGTTACATACAAAATACAGATATAGGTTGCGGTAAACAAATTAACAATGCCGGGCTGGTACACAGGGGAGAGGACCCTGCCCTCATGAGCTTACATTCTACAGGGCAATGGGGAGGAGACAGTAGGTCGGGGGCTTGATGCAGTGGGGTGATGGTCGCTGCATGGTCATTGCTGCAGGCTTTAAGCTTTCCTTAAGAGATGGGCTTTCAAGCTCCATCTGAAGGATCCGAACATGGTGGATATGAGTGTGGTTGATAATCAGTCATGTTGGGCACAGGTTTCCAGGGGACAAGGGATATTTGGTCGAATTCTTAGAGTTGATTTGGGTGAGAAACAAATAAGTGTGGAGGAGTGGAGTTTATGTGATGGAAGATATTGGGAGATTAGTTTGGAGATATAGGGAGGGGAAAGGTTATGGACAGATTTCACAACCCTGCAAAATTGAATTTTTTTAAAAATACAAGAGACGTTTTCACTGATTTTTATGTATTTGGTGTGCTGATTACAAAAATGATCATTTTGTTTTTTTTCCATCACGTAAGGATTTTTTGTAAAACCAAGATCGATATTTTTGCTAAAGTCCTATTTAAAAAGGAATTCTGTCAAACAATTGTACATGTAATATCTGGCAACAGTGGTTTTTATCCATTTAAATATATGAATAAATATACAGAGGCCCCCCCCCTTGCTGGCAAACGGCCCCCCCATCGGAGAGGTGTGAGAGTCTTAGCAGAGAGGCCACAGAGGAGGATATTGGAGTAGTCAAGGCGGGAGATGATGAGGGCATGTACAAGCATTTTAGTAGATTAAGAGTTGAGGAAAGCATGGATACACATACTGTAAATAGTGGATTTAATAAATACTTGATAAATGCATACTGAAAAGTGTGAAACCAGCACAAGATTGCTTTTAATTATTGCTAGATCCTACCTGCTTTTTAAATTTGTTGGCTTTTGTCCCAAAAGAGATGTCTGATAAAAGGTTAGGGTACCATAAAAGAAAGGTCAACTTGTCTTGGCCAGCGGGTACAAACGAATTGACCAGTTTGTGTGCTAAGCGCCTCAGTTTAATTAATTTAGACAACTTATTTTTCTGGTATGGAAAAAACAGTCTGATTTTCATCATGGTATGGTCAGTGTCAATTTTTACCATCAGTGTTTCATCATTACTTTTCATGTATGAAAAAAATAATTTATTGCAAAGATTCTCCTACCAATCACCATGTTAAAAATGTACAGAACACGTACACAGTTGGCTGTTTGTGATGTCTGTGACTTCTCACAAACCCATAGGCTTGTATGAGTAATTTTGATCCACGACTGCAAAAAACGATAATGAATGTATGGTTTCTTTTTTTTACAGATGTGAACAGTTCCATAGATTATAGGTACATGATCTACCTGCGAAATTCAAAGATTAATAGACATTTGAATGAAGCATTATAAGTGTATTCAGGGGTGTAACTACAACAAAAAATTGCCAAAAAACTTTTGATATTCCATATACATTCCAAAAAAATGTTATAGAAAGAAAAATCAAAAACGAGTGGCAATTCTGGTTAAGTCATGTTTAAAGAAAATATTTTTTTCCAAGTTAAAATACTGTATACAACATTTTGTATCCAAAACTGAGTCTTTCTTGGAATCAAAACATTTTTTAGATTTTGACATAGAATAAATCATACCTCCAGTGACATTTTAATTTTTTCTCATTATTTTTAGCAGTTTTATAGGACCAAAACAATCTGACTTTTCCTTCAGCTGTAGAATGCAGCGACATAGAAATACACTGTTTGTTCAGATGTATCTCTTTGTATCTGTACAATCTGCTTCTTGGTTCACTGCCTCCAATTTAGTTCTCCTATTTTCCTCAGTCATGAGTTTCATAGCTAGAGATTCTGCCTCTAAACATGGAGGCTGTGAGTTCACCTCTTGGTGAGATCAATGGAAGACCTTATTTAGCTTATGTTCATGCAGTCAGTTGCCAGCCCTGCCTCCCAAGGAGCTACCGAGGCAGTGAAGAGAGTAAGAGGATGTCGGGACAAAGCTCTGATGTAGCAGGACTGAGCCCTCGAATCGGGAAAGTCCTGCTGAATAAATCACTTTTTTTGAAACCCTGCCTATTCTATTTGTGATCAGTGCTGTTTTGTTATCTTCTTTTCAATTTTGTTCAATAGATCAGCTAAATTCAAAGATATACCGCAGTTGCACATTTCTGAACTTACTTAAAAATGCTTCAAATATTATCGACTTTTGAAAAAAATGTTTCCCTTGCTGCATTTATTAAATTTTGAAACAACTAATCCAGAAAATACATGTTATTCACATTGCTATTAGTTGACTGGTTCCCAAAGAAGAAATTAGCAGTGATAGCGCCATCTGATATCTGATAGTAAATAGATGGTAACCTGCTGAGCGTCATCTGCTGCATGCGACAGATCGGTGCTGCCGTCATCTGTAAAGTCTGCCCTACATTGTGTGTTTCTCCCCTATAAATCCAGAGAAATACAATAAATTATATATGGTTTATACAGACAACTATTAAATTTAGCATATTATAGTACCGTATATTACAATTATTAGAGTTTATGGATCATTTCCTAAACAGTTTTTTTGTTTGGTTTTGTCACCAAGGCTTAACTATATACAGTATTATTTAATGGGTTGTCCGGTCACAAAATATTGATGTGCTACCCTTAAGATAGGTCATCAATATTATAATGCTAGGATTGGGGATCTATTGTTTTGAACAGGAGGTGTTCTGCAAGATCCGACAGCCGACGTTGTTATCCGAGGTGGGTGTCAGTCCCCCACCAATCTGATATTGACAATTTATCATAGGAATAGTTTTTCATTATATTACAATTTGGTGGTCTCTTTGAGACTTTTTGATTATACCCAACCAGTAATCAAGCGTACCTTTGGGTTGATACAGAAGTGGTGCAGTTCTATGATGCCAATTAAGGCAACAAATGAACCGCTGTACTAAGCTCAGACATTGCACTAGGCACGAGAGAGTATCATCTTTGCCCAAAATCTTTTTTTAATACAAAATATCTAAAAATATCTCATTTCAATCCTATTGCACACCAAAATATATATAATATATATATATATAGCATTATTCCTGGTGTAGAACTTGAGGGAGGCACTGACCACCAAGGAGGGAATGTCTGTGTCATGTACCACCCCCTCTCTCTACTACCGTAGGAGAAGCTGGAGACTAAGAAAGGCTTAACTTGTGTTCCAAGATGTATATTGTATCTGGCTCTCTAAGGCTGTGTATATACATTGAGTATTTGGTTTTAATCAGTCTTTATAGCCAAAACCAGGAGTGGGAAAAAACATGCACAATGGTGCACGTTTCGATTATACTTTTCCTCTGTTGTTCTCCCTTGTCATGGATACAAATGCACCAAATACTCAATGTGTGCACATGGCCAAGCTAGAATAACCCTTTATATTACTTCACATATCAATGTTTATCTAGGTACAATATGTAGTGCACCTAGTGTCCCTCATGACAAGATATGCTTTACCACGTTGCCCATTGAAAAACTTTAGTGTTCAATATAGACAAAATATATTGGCCTCCGTCAGTGGACAATCCTTCACCAGATGTTCCTCCATCAACATTCTTCAGTCTAATGCAGGGGCGCACAACCCTTTGTGGTCCATGGCCCCCATTGTCTGATGATCCAATGGGTGGCATTCAAACATTCTAACATCTCAAAATTAATATCTAATATGTGCTGATTTTATTTTTAGAACTCCTACCTATCTGGAACATTGAGAACCTCTCCCCTCCCATTCACAAGGACTTGGCTTTTTTCATTGTAGTTTATGCGAGACGTAGACACAACTTAATATTGCCCTTCCATAAACTAAACTTCAGCACTCATGCATGGCCATGTCTTCATTTCATCGACTTATTACTTGGATGATGACATGGTCATAAGCATGGCTAACACCATTAATAGTTATCCATCTTTACTGTGCTACCTGACACTCCTCTGCTCCTTAACATGGACCATACATATAAGTAGCTGCCATTGTCAGACATGTCTGTGACCAGGTAGTTGAGAACCACACAGATAGGCATCAATTGTGGATGTGGCCCTGGACTACAGGTTGTGTTATGTGTATGTCACACTGAAGGGGTAAGCAGATTTTTGATATATAATCTAAGAGCAGTTTAATATGGTCAAAGGACCCTGATTCCAATGATATTTCACATTTGTGGCTGTGTGTTGTAGTTTTAATACAGTCAGTGTTTTATCAGCAGGAGATTATGACTTATACGTAGTATTGAATTATAAATGAATCGTATCTCATCATAATGGGCCTCTCCTCACAGTCATATACAAAGGGAGATTACTTTTGGAGAGTTTCCCCCCAAATCAGGATTGGTACACAACTGCCATAGTGAAAAGTTTTTATTCCTAGAAAACAGGATTACACTGGCGTCACAAGTACCATACATATACATAACACATCATAAAAATAGATCGGTCCTAAAGGACAGCAGAGATGGTGACCCAACATGCAGCGATCATGGGATAAAAGCCTAACAATGGCTGGTGGATAGTATAGTTGATGATAAATGACCAGTAGTCACCTTAGCGACCTCTGTAAATAAGTGCTGAACTCATATAGAAGGGTAGCCCCCTGAGGAAGTCATTAAGAGAGAAACGCGTCGGGGCGTCCCCTTCCCATCACCAGCCGCGGGAAACAAGCAAATGGGTGAGTGTGGATACAATATCTGTAGTATACCCAATGACCATATCAGTGCCTGGGAGTATTTTTCAGTTTCTACCCCATTCATATGAGTTCAGCCACTTATTTAAAGATCGCCCTAAGGTGACTACCGGTCAATTTTTCATCAACTATACTATTCCACCAGACCCATTGTTAGGCTTTTATACCATAATCGCTGCATGTTGGTCAACCATTTCTGCTGTCCTTTGGACGATCCTATTTTTTATTTTTGAACCATCATTTTTATTGGTTTTAATCATATAACAATTGTACAAAATTCAATAAAACATACCATACAATTAGACCATCAATGCAAGAAACTGCACAATCATTACATTACAGGTATAAACTTTCATTTTTTGACATTAAATATACCCTAAATCCCTCCCACCCCTATCCAAGATAGTCATCTTTTCAAGAGTAACAAATATCTATGAATAAAGAAACCTTTTAACTTATTATTGCATTACCTAGAGTTATTGCATCTCTATACCTAGACTTCAACCTACTAATGTGCCTTCTAGTTCTTCTACTTCTACTATGCCCCACCCTATCAAGAATCTTCTGCGAAGTTACGGTCTGTTAAGTGTATACGCATTTGTGAAAGACTCTCCTTCTCTGTGTCTCAGTAACCTGTTTAATTTGGTGTACAATGAAGTGATGATACTCACTTCATTTATGATATCAGTTCAGACACAAAGAAATTTTCAACTTCCCCAGAGATGTCTCGCATATGTGATAGTAGATAATATCTCAATTGGCGATATTGTATAGCATGGAATTGGGTAAATTAAGTAGTCAAGACTCCACTCGGTCATCCCACTTTTTTTTCTGATTCAAAGAATCTCCCACTATTAATTCCCTTCTCCTCCATATTTGAAATAAAGAGTTTCACGTCCTAAAGGGAAAGACGGGCATCTCCAGGGGTTAAGTAACTTCGAGATCCTCCATGCTAACCTAAGTTTTTTCCTAACCTCCTTCCATGTAATTATAGTATCTTTATAGGACCGATCCTATTTTTATGATGTGTTATGTATATGTATGGTACTTGTGACGCCAGTGTAATCCTGTTTTTCTATGAATAAAAACCTTTTCACTATGGCTAGTTGTGTACCAATCCTGATTTGGGTGGAAACTCTCCAAAAGTAAATCCTCCCCCTTTGTATAGGAGATTATGACTGCCTGACTAGGTCTCATGTGCAATTCAGTCAGGCTAATCTGTGTAACTGAGCCCCCACTACTGATTGCCAGCTTGCTGACAATGAACAGGGCACACAGGGAGCTGCCCATAAGTGATGTGTACATCTATAGCAGAGAATACAGGGATAATATCAAAACTGCACCAAGAAGTCCAGTAAGTGATACATCACTGGAATCAGGATCTCTGCCCCTACCTCATGGTGCTCTCAGATTACATGGCAAAAACCTCAGATTCCCTTTAAATGTGATCTAGCACTCATTGTTCACAATGAGAATGTGATAGATTGTAGAATCTGAAAGATTTCTTAATACTGCATGTAACATTTGTATTACCATGTTATATTGCCATCTGATATAAATATGAATCGCCCTCAAAGTGACAACCAGGTTAATGTTGCTATCAAAACAGATGTACAGTAACAGTTGGCTGTAAGCCACAGGGCAGACGTCTGTCACAAGCCATTTTCATGTCATATATCTTTTGTTGTGACCATTTCAACTCTTATCGTCTGTTTGTGTGAAGATACTTGACTCTGATGTTAATGTCATTTACTTCATGTAAAGATAGAATAAGAGCAGCGGAGTCCTAAATAAGAGACTTCATACAACTAGCATACTTTTATTACATTTCATTAAAGTGATAGTTGTAATTGACGAGTATGAGAGCCGCCATCACATGGCATCACTGATTAGCATGTATTCTAAAGCTCCCGATTGGGCTCCTTAATAAGAACTCATTGACTTTATACAAATCATTTGGTGTTCTTTGCCTAGATGTTGACAACTATTCTTAATATGGTTCATCTGTCTCTATAGTATCATGTTGTCTGCAGCACATTCCCTGTTCATACAGGCAGATGATAATGATTTTTACGCTGACAAGTACGTCACTTGTTGGGTTATTGCCAACATGTTTATATATCTTAGGGCTCAGTCACACCACTATTTCATTCCGATGAGTGCTATCTGATTTTTATTGGATATCCATTGGACCAATGATTGGAGCAGTTGTGATGTCCGATTTTTTTTCTATTGGCAAAATCTATCATTCTGCGATTTCACTCCGATATTGGATGGGTGCGAGAAAAAAATCGGATGCCAAACAGAGCCACAGTAAAGAATCCGAGTTTTAAGGATATATTACAATTCTGTAATTGAAGTCTGAGTGTGTGGAAGTCATCGGACAGATGTCATTTCCATGGACTCTCACAATGGTGAAGATGGAAAAATGTTGTTCTCCATCGTCTTCTCACAGTGCGATCTGATTCTCGCATGCAAGTGAATTGGATCACATTAAGCTGACACTTGGATCAGAGTCTCATCAAAGTGTCATTAGCATAATAAACCTGATTCTCTGGTATCAATCTGGCCTCCCGAACATTCGTTCAGCAATAAGCACCTTTATATAAATAGGCCTTTTAGCATGTGCATAGGAGTCAAAATGTTCTAAACAGGATGGTGGAGGCGGTAAACCGACTCCATGTCTCCAACTCCATAACCCTGGCTGTGAAGTCATTAAGCCAACCATCAGATTCTGACTGCTCAATTTCCCTAAATCTGACTCCACCAAAATGGACTCTGACTCCACAACTCCCGACTCCACAGCCGTGGTTCTAAAGCTAGTCCGGTACATCGACACACACTTCTTGTCTTTCCTCTTGGCTCAATATATCCCAACGTACATGACCAGCGTTGAGAAACTTACAAGGCTTGGCAGAGCAGAGCAAAGTTTTTATTTTTAAATCTGCTTGTGCCACTCATTTGGAAGAAAACTATAGGACACATCTGTATAGAGGAAAAAATTGTAAGAAAAAATTATTTTTCTGTAATGATAACAGTAAATAAATGTATAATATGTAGTATACCTTTTTTTTTTTACAATGAGACTCTATATGTAGCATCCAACTGCAACTTTTCCAAAGATACGTGGCTTTAATGTATTTGCTAAAAATGTAAAGACTGTCTATATCTGTATATGAGATGCCTATATGTGGTCAGCATTACGGAAGCAATGGACACTTACAGAAACAATTTCTATGCTGTGTTCTATTACATTCTATGAGAAGGAAATTGTTTGGACAAAAAGTCACTAGGGTCTTATCCAAATTACCAGATGAAGGAAAGATAGTTAAACCTCTCACTTAGTCAGGTTGTATGACACAACCATTATAACACACATGTACAGCTGTTGTAGGGACCAAGCGAGTGCCAAAAGGGTAAGGCAAAATAATTGAGAAATATAGAGAAGCGCAAGTAATTCTGCACTGCTGATGATAAAGGAATCCAATAATACAAAAGTAAGGAGATAACAGGTGGTTTATTCAAGGCGTTTCAAAGCGAACCTTGCTTAGGCTGGTTTCACATTGCCTATTTTTTCCTGTCCGTGGAATCCTACGTTTTGTAGGATTTCACAGACAGGAACGGACACCACAGGAGGTGACCTATTCTATGTCCGGATCCGTGATTATCACGGATCTGGACACAATGAGCTGTGCAGGGTAATTTCACTTCCGCAATGTATATATACATTGCGGAAGTGAAATTTAAGTGAAAGCAAGTGTAAAAAATGAAAAAAAAAAAAAACGATCCCCCGATGTGCAGCATCTAGCTCCGGATGCTGAAAGGACCTGGCTGGGCGGGGCTGCCCGCTCAGCGTCATCGGTCACATGACTGGTTACAGCGGTAACCGGTCATGTGACTGTGACGTCATGCCAGGTCCTGTACATCCGGAGATGACACACATCGAGGGATCGCTGGACAGGTGAGGATCGATTGTTTTTATTTTTAACATTTGATTTTACCTAAATTTCACTTCCGCAATGTATATATACAAGTGAAATTAGATGGATAGGAGCGATTTTAATGTACTGAGCATACTCCATACACTAAAATCGGATCCGAGAAACCATCCGATGGTTTCTCGGACCCGTGCTCGATAGGCCCCATGTTATGGGCTACGGATTATGTTGGATCCGATTTGGTCCGAATCGGATCCGACAAAATTGGATGGCAATTAGGCCAAATCCGATCCGATCCCCATAGGGATACATGGGGGCCAAATCGGATCCGTGGCTGTCTGTTTTACAACGGACAGCCACGGATGGTAAAAATACGCAGTGTGAAACCAGCCTAAGGGTACTTTCACATCAGCGGTTTTTGCCGATTGCGGCAGATGCGGTGAAAAAAACGCATCTGCCACGATTAACGCATAACCGCTGCACTTGCAGCACAGTTGCGGCAAGCCCCATACAATGTCTGTGCTGGCTTGCGGCAAGTGCGGTATCGGCAGGTGCGGCCTGCTGCACACTTACTGCAAGCCCCATAGACATTGCATGGGGTTTGCCGCAACTGTGCCGCAAGTGCAGCGGTTATGCGTTAATTGTAGCAGATGCGTTTTTTTCACCGCATCTGCCGCAAACGGCAAAAACCGCTGATGTGAAAGTACCCTAAGTCTTCAGGAGATTCCACCCAAAATAAGAAAATCATTTTTTTTTTTTTTGTGTGTGTCATCTATTGAGAAAGAAGCAAGGTTGGCTTTGAAACTCCTTGAATAAACCACCTGTTATCTCCTTTCTTTTGTATTGTTGGTTCACTTTATCATTAGCAGTGCAGGATTACCTACACTTCTCTCTGGATTTTACATTCTATGTACCGTATATACTCGCGTATAAGCCGAGTTTTTCAGCCCAAAAATTGGGCTGAAAAGTACCCCCTCGGCTTATACGCGAGTACACCAACGCAAGTGCCGCCAAACCGCCCGCCCGCCACCATGAGTATACATGTGCCCCCCCCCCCATCAGTATCCAGGGCCCCCCCTTGCAGGCCAAACCTGTAAAGGAAGATCCTTATACTTACACCTGCGCCCGCCACCGTCCCCGCTCTGCACCGCGCTCCTCCATCTTCTTCCGTCTTCCTCCTCGGTCGCACAGGCAATGACGTCATTGCCTGTGCGAGTCATTGCCTGTGCGACCGAGGAGGAAGACGGAAGAAGATGGAGCAGCGCGGTGCAGAGCGGGGACGGCGGCGGGCGCAGGTGTAAGTATAAGGATCTTCCTTTACAGGTTTGGGCTGCAAGGGGGGGCCCTGGATACTGATAGGGGGGGGGGCGCATGTATACTGATGGTGGCGGGCGGGCGGCCAGTATACCCCTGGGGCTGCTGCCATGTATACCCCTGGGGCTGCTGCCATGTATACCCCTGGGGCTGCTGCCATGTATACCCCTGGGGCTGCTGCTGTGTATACCCCTGGGGCTGCTGCCGTGTATACCCCTGGGGCTGCTGCCGTGTATACCCCTGGGGCTGCTGCCGTGTATACCCCTGGGGCTGCTGCCGTGTATACCCCTGGGGCTGCTGCCGTGTATACCCCTGGGGCTGCTGCCGTGTATACCCCTGGGGCTGCTGCCGTGTATACCCCTGGGGCTGCTGCCGTGTATACCCCTGGGGCTGCTGCCGTGTATACCCCTGGGGCTGCTGCCGTGTATACCCCTGGGGCTGCTGCCGTGTATACCCCTGGGGCTGCTGCCGTGTATACCCCTGGGGCTGCTGCCGTGTATACCCCTGGGGCTGCTGCCGTGTATACCCCTGGGGCTGCTGCCGTGTATACCCCTGGGGCTGCTGCCGTGTATACCCTGGGGCTGCTGCTGTAACACTGCTGGGGCCTGTATATACCACTGGGGGGGCCTGTATACCACACTGCTGGGGGCTGTATACCTGTGCTGAGGTCCACCGTCGGCTTATACACGAGTCAATAGGTTTTCCCAGGTTTTGGGGGCAAAAGTAGGGGGGTCGGCTTATACACGGGTCGGCTTATACACGAGTATATACGGTAATTGAAAAAGATTGTCCGGAGAAAACAGGTTATCACATATCCAAATGAATGGTGAAAAACCGGCTCCTGGACGAATGCTTCATTTTCTTATGATTTTATTTGTTATTCCATAGAAATAAAATAGACAACAAGGGAACACAGTCCCCCCCCGCTCTCAAAAGGCTATAGATGTGTCCCAAGGAAGTCACTCACTATAGGCAATATTTTATCCCCATCTCTGTTTACAAGTACTGTACAATCATCCACTTAGCTGACAACCAAGGGTAACTTCAAGTGTGGCGGCAGTAGGTGCAACCTCTGTCGCTACATGCATGTGACCAAACAATTCTGTGATGGGAAAACTAATCATATGTTTGATATCAATGGATATATCAACTGTAACACAACTCACTTGGTGTATCTTGCATCTTGCACCAAGTGTTGTAAGGATTATGTAGGTTGCACATCTAGGACCTTGAAGAAACGATTGAGTGAGCATATTACTGCTTCAAATCCTGACTGCAATTCTTCACAAAGGAATCTCTCAGGGTTGTCAAGACACTTTAGGGATGAGCATAGAGGGGATATGAGTGGCCTCTGTGTGAAGGGGATAGACAGGATCTATAAAAATAAACGAGGAGGAGATTGGGACAGATCTGTCTGATGCAGGGAACTGTTCTGGATCCTGAAACTGAATGCAAGAATACCTGATGGGCTAAATTATAAATCGGATCTTGCATATTTTTATTGATTTGTCCGTATGTAAACAACAGATGATTGAGTCACCTCATGAGGAAAATGCATTTCATCCAGTAAGATAATGAGAATGTTTTGCTATGATGAATCATCAACATTTAATATTAAATCAGTTGCATTGATGTAATGTATTACTATGTGTTGGATAAATGTTGACGAGCAATATACCGTATATACTCGTGTATAAGCCGAGTTTTTCAGCACAAAAAATGTGCTGAAAAGTCCCCCCCTCGGCTTATACACGAGTCATATACTCTGTATACAGCCCCCCCATCAGTGGTGTATACAGGGCCCCCCCCATGCTGTCAGCCACCTGTAAAGGAATAGAACATTATACTTATCCCTGTCCTGTCGCCGCCGCTCTGACACCGCGCGCTCCTCCGTCTTCATCCGGCTTCTTCCTGCTGTGACCGGCGGGCGCAGGCAATGACGTCATTGTCTGTGCGCCGAGGAGGAAGCAGGAAGAAGACGGTGGAGCGCGCGGTGTCAGAGAGCGGCGGCAGCGACAGGACAGGGATAAGTATAATGTTCTATTCCTTTACAGATGGCTGACAGCAAGGGTGGAGGGCCGCCCTGTATTCACCACTGGGGCCCTGTATTCACCACTGGGGCCCTGTATTCACCACTGGGGCCCTGTATTCACCACTGGGGCCCTGTATACACCACTGGGGCCCTGTATACACCACTGGGGCCCTGTATACACCACTGGGGCCCTGTATTCACCGCTGGGGCCCTGTATTCACCGCTGGGGCCCTGCATTCACCGCTGGGGCCCTGCATTCACCGCTGGGGCCCTGCATTAACCGCTGGGGCCCTGCATTCACCGCTGGGGCCCTGTATGCACCGCTGGGGCCTGTATATACCACTGGGGAGGCTGCTGTATACTACTGGGGCTGCTGTATATACTGCTGGGGCCTGTATACTACCACTGGGGAGGCCGCTGTATACTACCACTGGGGAAGCTGCTGTATACTACCACTGGGGAGACCTGTATACCACTGGGGGGGCCTGTATACCACACTGCTGGGGGCTGTATACCTGTGCTGGGGTCCACCCTCGGCTTATACACGAGTCAATAGGTTTTCCCAGGTTTTGGGGGCAAAAGTAGGGGGGTCGGCTTATACACGGGTCGGCTTATACACGAGTATATACTGTAATACATATTTCAGAGCTGCAACAGGATTAGTTTGACTGCTTTCACTCTTAAATAACCGGGTAGCTTCAACCCGGATCACATATAGTTAATTAAAGGACCTAATCAAATTCAATGTGTGTTCCATAGGAAGTGGTTTTAACATGTATATATACTTTGGGAAAACTGTTCAGTTTATGCTGTAGACAAAGGACGCTAGTCCGAAACATGTTACAGCGGGGGGGGGGACTGTGTTCCCTTGTTGTCTATTTTATTTCTATGGAATAACAAATAAAATCATAAGAAAATGAAGCATTCGTCCAGGAGCTGGTTTTTCACCATTCATTTGCATTGAAAGGATTCCAGACTTCCTTACCTGGCACCAACGGCTGCACGTGAGTCCTGTGGAGCAGACTTCCCCTCCCCCTTTTCCCAAGGATTATCACATATCCAGTCTTCTGAGACTCTCATTGATTGCCATTAGAATTTAGTGGCAGCATGCATTGGCGACTTGCTCCATTTATTCTTCTATGGGACTGTTGAGTTCTGCACTCGACTTTTTCTGGCAGCCCCTTAGAAAACGAGTGGCGTGACCTGCAATCCTGACCATCCCTGGTCACCATATTTTAATATGTATTTCCAGTGAATGATTTTTGTGGCTAAATGGATGGAAATGCCCATTTCCAAAACTCTATTGGTAAGCATTCCTAGGTAGGTACTTAGAGCACAATAAGAGATCTAAAAACTAATAAATAATGTTCATGGTTTTGGAAATCGGTTCTACCCAGCGTCAATGTGCTGTTCTGCCATCCACTTATATATGGCCATTTAGTGTCGTCAATAAATTGTCCTTTTATCTTGTGAATAATAAGGTCGTATGAGGACAGAACATCAAGGTTGATTTGTTTCTCGACGGGCAATGCACAAATGCTGCTTAGTAGCCATGATTTCATCTTCTCTGGGGAAATAGTCATGTTTTTCTCCAAAGTATTGATAGAGAAAAAAATAGCTCTCTTTAGGTGAACTCAGATCCTGAATCTTAAGGGAGAGAGAAGCCTGGTGAAAAGCTGACATAACTCGTCAGGGTAGATGGAGCCGCCTCATTTCCATGTCTTGGGTAGAGCGAGTTCATGAATGTTGCATGTTGGTTAATTAAAAAAGTGAAATCTCATTTATGTCAATTACAACAGAAATCCTTTTGCAGTCAAAAATTCCCCTATCACGTCTGTCACAATGACAGCACATGAACTCAGACATAAGTTACTGATGATGAGAGGCGGTTAGCGCAGATACTTCAGATTTCATACAGTAAGATAAATCCACAGCTGGCTGGCTCTGTTCTCTGAAAATGACTTTATCTCTGAGATTACTGATTTTCTAGGAGAGATTGATTTATTCATGGTTTCTGGTTTCCTAGTGGGATTTTTCCATTGTGCTCAGGTGCCTGGGGTGCATTTAAATATAACTTTTTCAACGTGCAGAGTTCACTTGTTCTGTGTGTTTTGTGCGAGCACATGGCTCCTTCCTGTATATACCCCGCTAAGCGTACAAATAATGCTGTCTGGCACTGAACCAGGGGCGAGTTATTGCTAGATATTGCGATTCAATGTGTTCTCAATTATTGTATGGGTATATCATGCTTCGGCCACTCTCCGAATTGTCTGGGAAAAGTAGAGACCAAGGATAAATTACTCATCTGAGCTGGAATGATATAATATTAAACGCCCAGTATGGATATAAAATCTATATTGTAGTATTTTTATTTAGCCACTTGTCGTGCAAGTCATGCGAATACTTATAACAATGGCTACATCTGTATTTCTAACTAAATTCACATACAAGATATAGGGTTTTACCGTGTTCATCTGGTGATATCTGCTTGATTGCATGAGCACCCAGGAGTTTATCAGTCAGGGTCAGGCCACCCACCTATTACCCCGTCACATTATCCTGATTTAATTGACAGTACTTTCTGCGGAATACTTTTGTCTGTAGAAAATGATATTTCTCTGTTTCTCTGTTGACGCTAATAAGCACTAGACATAGTATGAATAGGATCTTGTCCTGTGAGATCAAGAAAGTGTTCCCTGATCATCCAGGATCTAATCTCACCCTAAGCACTAAAATTATGGCCAACCTACAGATAACACCGGCCAACACACATCTTGGTGCCTCAAATGTTAGACTAGTCTTTGGCTATATTTGAGCTACGGTTTAAAAAATAAAAACCACTTTTCCTCTAACGGCTTTAGTTTTTGAACTCTAGAACATATGCCATATACTTCTCTTCACTGCTTGCCTATAAAAGAACAGCATATTTTGAAATCATGTTTAAAGGAGTTGTTCAGGCTAAACTGATAATTTTGCAGTCACTCTATGTGATTGCAGACCTGTCAATCCTCCCAGCACCCGTATTGGGCGCTGCGAGGATTTGCCAGTTTTCTAAGTCTGAAACGGACTGCTCTTATGCGGTATGTATGTTCCAGTCAACAACACAACCAGTGGGCATGGCCTCTCTCAATACAAGTGTATGGAGTGGGCTTGTCTGACTTGTGCGGGCGCTGGAAGGATTGAGAAGTCCGCAGTCACACAGAGTGACTGCAGTATTATCGTTTTAGACCAGACAACCCCTTTAAATGAATATCTTTCAAGCATGAAGGAACATATTGAAAAGGTAGTAAATGATAATCTGCTGCACTAATTTTATACTAAAGGCACCTATTTATCATACAGTCTTTGCAGTCATTCAACACACAAGAAGTCCCTTTAGTAAAGGTCTGTTTACTTGGACCGACGGTAAACTTTTACAGATTTTACCAATTGGCAGTCATTTGAATACCTGTTTACACAGGCAGGCAAAGTAAATGATGTGAGCGATCTATACATTTTTCTTGCAGTGTAAATGCCCCTTAAGATTTCCAAGCATGGGATCTTCCAGGACTATTCCGGATAAGATTCGAACAATAGTCTGCCATCTCGTGTGCATCCCATCTTCCTTGGCTTCACGCTTCCATTGTTTATATCTTGATAAAATCTTTCACCGGGCTTTTCGCTTAAGTCACCAAGGTTCCTTGGAAAGTGATCTGGCATGCAGATGCAAACGCAGTGCCAAACGCAGACATAGTGATGTGAACACAGCGGAGATTCTCTTCATGCATTCACACAGAAATGTCCATAGGACTCCATTATAAATGTGTCTGGCCATAGGAATGCATGATGAGAGAAAGAGACAGAGAGATTTTTTCCCGGAATACTTTACAATGAATTTCTATGGATGTTTCTGTGTAGGAATGAGTTCAATTACTTGTGCTGCAGATGGCCATGTATTCACATTGGATTGCATGCATCATTTGTGCGCTTCCGGAGGCTTGCGGACAAAAGAAGCTCTTGCAGACGCACAAAAAATGCAGCAAGGTCTGTTCAGAGGTCACCAAAAATATGAGCAAATGAACGCAACCGAGCCCAAAACCAGACAAACGCACCTACATTGCGTCCCCATAGTAACCAGAGGGACGCTCCATGCATGCATCGCCGCACGTGTTCGTCCGTCTCCATATCCAGCGTTCTCGAATGCTAGTGTGAAACCGGCCTTAACACTCAGGTTTCAGCCAAGCCTGGTAAAATGACAAAGCATGTCCTCTTCTAATTGTGTACAATTTTCTGCCTTCTTTTTGCCAAGAAAGGTTTTTCATAGCAAGAACAAATGAAGACCAGGAACATGATTCAATTTCTTTCATTGATGTTATGAAATGTGGGTCCTTTATAGGTTGTCTGATCAGTGGGCCATCAAAAATTCCCACCTTCAGTTTTCCCTGGTGAGTCCAGGTAACTTGAGCTATGTATTCAATCCATGAACTGTCTTTTTTTCAAACAGCTGGATAAAATGTACAATAAATTCATCCATATCTAAGAAACCCCAGGAACAGGCCTAAAAACCAGGACACCAAGACTGTTTTTTGTTGTTGAACGGTGTTATCATTATAACCACATGACCTCCACTGTTACACACTATTGGGAATAAACTCCCTATTTATACACTTATTTTCTGTGTGTATTCTCATCTCTATCCTTATTTTGCAGTAAATCTTTGTAGGTATCACAAATGCCACAAAAAAAATAGCTTGTGGTTTGGGCAGAATGAATTAGATTCTTTTTTTTGGGGGGAAATCGGGATTTGGTCATGGGGTGTTAAGAGAATCCTTTGAGCAACGTTGCCTTCGTACAGACCATAAAATTCACTAAAATAAAAGGCCCAGATCTCTGAAACCGTATGGTCTTTACCAATGAACAGAGATCACAGGATTCTCTGGGGCGTGTCTTTAGGCTCCTTTGCATTATTATCCAATGGGTTACGCCTCCTCGATAACCAATAAAAATATACAATATTTAAAGTCCCATATCTCTGGCTGATTTACACTAAAACAAAAAATGGAATACTTAGGGGGTCAAGTGGGAATAAAACAAGAGTAAAATCTGGACACTTTTAATTTGATGAAAGGTTTTGTTTAATAGAAAAGAAAGTAATTAATTATTAAAGAGTTTAAAATGCCCCTTAAAATTCTCCTAAAGTGAAGATACTTTTTACAGTGTAATTTTTTATACAAATGTTCTATTACAAAAGAGGTTGAGAACCAAAATGCAAAAGCCCTATTGTGCTTTGTTGGCTTCCTAGATTGAATAACATTTAAGAGCCTTTAATAAATGATATACAGGTTTGTCATACTGGAACACATCATGTCCATTCAACATTCTTTACCAGACGTTTCATATTATTATAAATGTGTTTAAATAAAATATCATTGGTGTGTTTCCTATTAAAACCTAAAAAGCACTTATTTCTGTCAATTCCAATATACATTGATCAGCCATAACTTTAAAACTCTAAAAATACCGTTACACGAGGCAATGTTGCCAGCAACATCTCCGAAAAGTGAAGTAGGCATCGCTGTTGCCGTTGACATTGCTACTGCGTTGCAATGTGTGACAGGGCGATAAGTTGCTTGATCGAAGTTGCCAGGTTTATGAACATGCTTGTGACATCTCCAAGGCAATCTTGGAAAAATGCCAAAAACTTGCGCGCTTCCGTGAAGTTGCCGGCAACATCACAGTTACATTGCCGCGTGTAATGGTACCTTTACTGTAGGTTCTCTGTAGTCAAAACAGCTGTTCTGTAAGTTGCAAGATGGATTAAAATTGTTTTTTCCTTCACATTTCACAGATTCCTTCATCTGCTTGACTTCTTCCTGTAGCGCAAAAAGTAGATGTGCATTCGATCGTCCTCATAATGTAAGACAGTGTGATTCATCAAGTCCTGGCTCATCCTTCTATTACTCCAAGGTCCAGCTCTGATGCTTTGGTGGTGGACAGAGATCAGTGCACATTTCGAAAGGTGTCCTAACTTAGGTCATTCATTGACAGTTTTAATTTTGTCACCAATTTATACTACGGTAATTCTTAGATTAGACCAGACGACGTTCCCTTTGCATTCCATGTGTGTCCGTGATCTCTGGTTGCTCATGACCCTGTCTCTGGTTCACCAATTGGCTTTCCTTGGACCACTTTTGGTGTGTACCAGTGTCTGTAATTCTGACGCAAATCTGACGATTGAGAATATTTTATTATGGATGTAATTGCATCTATTAAACATATTTTCAAAGACCCCATGAAGGGGTAGCTTGTAACATATGACCACCCCTCAATGCCATTCAACATTATTACATGTACATTATTGACCATCTACTTTGGAAACCTCTTTTATGTATACGTTGTGGTAAGTTCTTTAGGCCCAACTTTTTTCAAAATTTGTGAGCAGAGTTGGCCAGAGACTATAGGGAGAGACAAGACTAGTCCAGAGTGTCTGGCTTCTTCACAAAACACTTCTAGTTGATTGACAGGGCTCTCCCTATCCTACTGGGTGTGACTCCAGGCTAGTCTCATCTCTCCCTATGGTTCACGGCCATATATTCAGCAATGTTTTCTTGAGACTAAACCTACCTCCAAGCTTTGATTCATTCTGCCGCTGGTTTGAGCAGCATAAATTGACTGACAGGTTCCCTTTATCAGTATTGGTCTTCTCATGTGGACTACAGAAACCATTTGGATGGTTCTTAGTCTAAAGGAGCAGGTTCGACTTCAACCCCTGCACTTACCATAGTTACTCCTCCAGATATCATACAAATATGCTACAGGGAGCAGATCTCTCCTGCTTGTGACAGTAATGCCTTATGTTAGAATTCAGAGAAGATCTATTTTAACCCTTTATCTATGCGATATTTCAGTTTAGAGGGAGCGCAGAGATTGTCCTTATTCTTTATAAACAGTGCATTTCAACATAATGAATGCGTTTAACACTGTCTATTGTACTTGCTTTGACCAGCAGAAAAAGAAGAGTAAAAGAGCGTACTGTGCAGGAATCCAATACTAAACTCTTAACATTTGTTGTGCAAAGACGAGTCTGATATGATCATGGCCACTGTCTGAGCAGCTGACATTTTTTTTGTCCAAAGAGCAAGGAAAGGTTTTCATTCATTGTCCTGTTTTGTTAGGATAAAAGTGCCTTCAAGTCTTAGCAGAATAATAGCAAATAGAGGAAGGCTGGGAAAGCCGCAGCGAGAATGTGCAATAAGTGGACTTTTGATGTGAAACCTAATATTCTCAAAAATGTTAGATTATTGGCATGTCGGAATTGACTCATCTCCCCACCCACTGAACGCTAGCTTTAAGCTGGAAAGAGGATTTTGATGTTTTCTTTCAAAGGGACTTTACTGTTATCTGTACATTTTATTATCTGTTCATAACAGCAGTCTATAGGTACAAATTGTGCTCATACTTTTTTCCTTACAATATTTATGAAAAGAATTTAACGATTTGTAAGGATTGTAGACCCAAGTTTATTAATCATGTAATAAATGAGTCCTATGGGGTGAATAAAACTTCTAAATATTATAAAGAAATTCTCCCAACTTCCTAACTATCTGATTTCACTTGCTGTCATGTGGTCCCAGATGTACTCCTATAAGGTGTGGTGTGAGAGCACAACCTCGGATGCCAGGATGTTTCCAGCTCCTCTCATTGATCTATCCGGTTTAGTTTAGATGGGCAATTAAAATCTGATTATTATTTTTTTTTTTTTTTGCGTAGAAGTGTACCTGGAATGCTGCCTGTTGTTTTTTGGGATCTGACTAGTGCATTACATAAACCATCACCATATTCCACCACAGCCTGAGACAGCCATGCTGGAGAATATGGGGCGGTTTGGCTGATGAACTGAGCCAAACAGCTAGCTCCTTCATGCAGTGGTGCCTGAACGTTTGTGGATCCTTCAAGATTTTCTGTAATGTGCATAAAATTTACCTAACATGACATCAGATTTGACATAAGTCCGAAACATAGAGAAAACCGATGTTTTTTATGCTGTAGTGCAGTGTTTTATTTTATCCAAACAAAACTCTTCTCATTGAAACCAAAAAGATTTATTCCAGTCCACAAAACATTATTCCAATAACCTACTGACTTGTTCAGATGGGCAGCTATGTTCTTTTTGGAGATCAGTGGCTTTCTCCTCACTATCTTGCCATGCACACCCTTTTTCAGTGTCCTGATGATGAACTCATAAACATCAATTTTAGCTAATGTGAGAGAGGCCTTTAGTTGCTTAGAGGTTACCTTTGGTTCCTTTGTGACCTTGCAGACTTTTACTGTACGCCTTTCATTTGGAGTCATTTTTGTTGGTCTTTTGGGGAGGCTAATAATGGTCCTGAATTTCTTTTATTTTACGCAATCTATCTTGCTGTGAACAAATGAAGTACATACTCTGTAGAAATTGTTTTGTAACCTATTTAAGTCTTATGAGCATCAACAACTCTTCTTCTGAGGATGTCAGAGAGCTCCTTTTGATACCATGGATAGAAAGCTGTAGACAAAATAAGCGCAATAGGGCCTTACCCAGTAAACATACAACATCTCTGTGCCCCCACCCCACCTTGTGTGTTCTTCTTCATCTGTGCTGTGTCTTTGCCCCTGTGGTTTACAAAGATGGTGGCTGTGTGACTGGGTCATTTGACCGCCATCTTTGCATACCCAGGTGTACAAAGATGGTGGCCACATGAGTAACTGCGCCTGCACCTACCTGGCTCGTGCAGGTGCCGCTACTGAGGCCACTGCCATCTTTGAACACCCAAGTGACCAAAGATGGGGGCATCTGAGTAACTGCACCTGTATGTGCTGGGTATGCGCAGGCACAGTTATTAACTTAGCAATGTGTGTGGCAGTGATGTTAAATGGGCTGCAGCCGGCGCGTGATGGAAGGGTATTCTGACACCTGAAGTGGATGTCAGATGGATAAGGTAATTATATAGATAGATCCTTCTTCATGAACATGGTAAATTCAAATGGAGATGAAATAGCAATTGGATTGCAACTCTTTTCTATGTTATGTCTACCTCTATATGGTTTTCATAAGGTAGCAATATTGGAATCCATTGCTTTTAAGAGTGAATTAAACCAGCTAGAATGAAGACGTATACCAGTTGTCTCTTTGGCTTTTTCTGTCTTCTATGATCAGCCTCAATCAACTGTTTGATCTACAATACCAGACAAACCAAGGACAATAGTGACTCTATTTCAACCTTGCTTCCTATCTCATACAGCCCCGTAATGTACCATTCTATACTGTTTTCTTGCTGTTAGGGTTGATCCATGCTCATAGAAACATAAGAGGAGTTGTAGCACCTTGTTGTCAATTTATTCATATATTTCCAAGAATAATAGAAACAACACGTAGATTTCTTTTTTTTAAATGAGAATTTATAAGAAAACCAAGTCTTTGCAAAACCGATGTCAGGCGAGCTGATCATGACGTCGTCTTCTCCCATCAGCTCATGTGGACGTCCCTTGCAAAAGAACCATTGCAATATGTTTGAACTTTCTAAATAAGCACGGTAAATTATTATTATTATTTTTAAAGGGATTCGAAAAACTTACTAGAGGCTAGATAAAAAAAACTGGTTCTTTGCTAGTTGTCACGCCATTTTTATCCTAAAGGGTCATGATCAGTCCAGGGTATCACGTATAAAGACAGTGTTTTTTATTTTCTGTATTATTTTTTTTTATTCCCATAGATTTTTGTCTTATGGAAAACTTTGACTCTTTGTGATATTTGTTGTTCATAATCCTCAGATTCTGTGTCGGTAACAAGTATTACCATTGTGGCTACAGCGAAGATAAAAAGGAGCTAAATGGAAAGACACATCCACACCCGTGGCAGATCTCTGCCTGCGGTGTATGTAATGGCTTTACTTCCTCTCCTCTTTCCCCCATGGTATATGACCACATGAACAACAAAAGGAAAATGTGAACCTTGTTGCTATGACGATGTCATGTTCTAAAAGAGCTGCGAGGCGCAAACAGTTTTTCTCTGTTATAAGGAAACCTTAGCTGAAATGTTCCTCTAACTACCGGACACACGGTCAGTATGGGAATTCCTAAGACATATTAAAGTATGGAGAAGCCGAGGACAAAAATCCTATTATCAGTACATTTCATAAAATTCATGGGTGGACGTGAAATTGTATTTGGAGTTTTCCCTTGAGACCAACGCTGGTCAAATTCCATGTAAAAGGGCTAGCTGAAAAACATTTACTGGGAGGTTTTAGCTAACATATAATATATATTTATTGTATATTTAATATTTGTTATGTGTCACTTTAATTTGTATCAATATTTTTCTCCACTATCTTTTTTTTTCTATCATTTTGAAGGTGGGACACTTATAGATTTGTTAATCATCTATTGACTGCAGGTGAAATAGACAAATCACTCTGTAGGATCATTAAATAGCAAAATATGTTACTCAGGCCATCCAAGTGTTTGATGAACCAAGAAGTCAGTTGTAGGAAATTTATTAGGATCAATTCCCTCATAGGTCGAAAATCAACTTTAAGGTAGAGTCCCACGTTGCGTCTGAAGCATGTTTCCCGAAGGTACTCGCGCCTTCAGCTTTGTAGTAACACTCAGATGCTGCAAATATTCAGATGCTTCTCCGGTTCCCTTGCTGGTTTATGTTCCCTTGTATCTTGCAATATGCAGGATATTGCACTTTGCCTATTGCTGGTTGAGACGGGTCATTGCTGCAGCCAGTGATTGGCAGATTGGTGTTTCCTGACATTCCCTGCTTATTGAATCAGGATCAGAAAATAGAGACCACAAGGAGAACCTATGGAGCATCAGGACAGGAGCCATGAGGTTGACTAGGAGCTGATCTACTGTACAGTTCTAGTTTATCACAACTACGTTGTGCTGTTCCCTTTCTGTTAACTGTTTTCATGCATCCAGTGTAGAAGCTGATAGCAGCTGATCGGTGAGGATGCTGGGTGTCCGATTCATCTATTATTGATGACGTGTCCTTTGCATGTCATTACCTAGCAAGCTGTAATTATCTTTTACCTATAAAGCAAAGTGTCAGATGTATTTTTATTTAGATACCTGAGGAAAGCGGTTGTCTCCGCCGAAACGCGTTGTATCCGTTTTTTATATTCTCGCATGTTTTGAGGAATAAAATTTTTTGTGGACAAGAAGTTCTTAAAATCATTACCACGGGGAGTGCGGCCACTATAGAATTGGATCACTTCCTATTGAACATTTGATACATTTTGCTAGGAGTTAAGACACTTTTCTCGTGCACCAGATCTTAGTTAGATTACCATTAATAGTCTAAAGTAAGCAATCAGGTCATATTCTCTTACAATACTAATGGTATCCTGGAATAGAGTTTGGGCAGCCCTTCCAGTATCAGTAACTTTTATTTCTCTACCTTCTCCTGTTATCTTGCTGTAAGCTCTGGAGAATTCAGTGTCATCATATGTAAAGTCAAACTGATTATGTATGGACTACTCCCCACACCCATAATCCTGCCCACCTCTCCTGTGCTTGCATCAGTAATGGTAAAAATCTTCACTGCCATTTACTATCGCTGCTGAGGGGTGGGTGTGCGGTGTAGTGCATAATCACTTTGGATTTACATAAACTTGACTATCTTGTGCACAACACTGAATTATGTGGGGCTTACAGCAAGATAACAAGAGAAGGTATAGCAAAAAAAAATGAAAATTCTGATCCTGAAAGGGCTGCCTGAGCCTTTTCCAGGATACAATTAGTTTGTACTAGAAAATTACCTGACAGAATACCTTTAATTTTAATCTAAAGCTGCAGATGATATTTTGACCCATTAACTACTCCACTACAGCTGTAAAGGAAATGTAGTATTAAATATAAACTCTGTAGATCAATGTCATTCTCCGTTATACAAGGATGACATGAGTCTACCAGAACAGCAGTGACTTGTGCAGTGCAACTCACTTCTCTTTCAGGCAATTTACCTCCTGTACAATGTCCATGTGTCCCATAAGGGGGTTGTCTCCAATCCAAAATCCCTTCAAACTGAAGGTTTTGATGCAAACAAAGATAATATTAACCCCTTTCATACTCCATGATGTATATTGAACAGGTGTATGGAGGTATAGAGAGAGCTAAGCGAAGCCTTTCCCACACAAGGAGGATCAATTTAAACTATGTGACAACAGCATTAAAGTGGCAAATCATGGTGAGGTGTCCACTTGGGAACCCATTATCACCTCCCTCGCAACATAATTACAGGGTGCCAATGGGTTGCAGAGGCAGCTGGAGGCTTTCTGAGGACCCCCTATTGTTGACTCCTTGGTGCTCCTGTGAAGCCCAGCCATAGGATGGCCTTCATACAGATTGTTATGCTTACAACATAGGGCAATACTGCCGTTTCACATTAAATGGTTGTTGGATTACACGAAACAGAGATGGAAAAAGTTAAAATAAAATTTATAAACTTTTTTTCCATAATATTAAAAAAAAAGTTTGACCCCCCCCCCATACCCCAAAAATACAATGGCTAAACTGTGGTGGTTTTGTCTATTTGTTTGTCTTATTTTAACCCCTTCATGGCCTTGGAATTTTTAATTTTTCATATTCGTTTTTTGGTCCCCTGCTTCTAAGAGCCATAACTTTTTTATTTTTTCTGTAACTATAGACATATGACGTCTTGTTTTTTGCGGGACAAGTTGTACTTTCATATACAATAATTTATTTTACCATATAGTGTACAGAGAAATTGCAAAAAAAATTGTAAATGCAGTGAAATTGCAAAAAAAGTGCAATAACACGTTTGTTTTTGTGTATTTTAGTCGCCATGTTCACTATATGGTAAAACCGACATGACGGGGTGATGCTCGGGTCGGTACGAGTTCGTAGACACCCAACATGTATTACCTTTACTGGTATCTAGGTGGTGAAAAAAATTCAGAAGTTTGGAAAAAAAAAAAAACTGACTTTTTGCGCCATGTTCTGCGACCTGTAGCGTTCTCATTTGACGGGATGTGGGGCTGTGTGATGGCTTATTTTTTGCGTCTTGAGCTAACGTTTCTAATGATATCATTTTTGGGGGGATCCGCAGTTTTGATTGCCCGTTATTGCAATTTATAGCAATGTTGCGGAGACCAAAAAAAACGGAATTTTGGCGTTTGGACCATTTTTTCCATTAGAATTTACGGCTCTCATTAACGGATTTAATACGATGATAGATCGGGCGATTCTGAACGCGGCGATACCAAACGTGCATTTAATTTTTTTTTAATAGTTTTATTGTGATTAGGGGAATTTGAACTTTTATATAATTTTTTTTTACAGGATTTTATAAACTTTATTTTTTTTATTAATTCTTATTTTTACACTGTCCCATAGAGAGGCACCCTGCTGCACAGGCTGATCGCTTCTGGGAGATACCGATGAGCTGCAGCTCATCAGTATCTCCCAGAATTGCGGACGGGCTGTGGTTGGCAGCGCCTGCCAACCACAACCCGTAAGTGCTCTCTGACAGCATCCAGGGTCTGTCACGTGAGCGCCGGAGATCCCGTGATATTATCGTGGGATCTCCGGTGCAAGCGGGGAACGCCACAGGTCGCCTTGGATCCCGCTGTCAGTGATTGACAGCGGGATCCAAGGAGTTAACAGCGCCGATCGGATCCTGGATTCGATCGGTGCTATTACTCTGACATCTCAGCTGATGAGATCAGCTGAGATGTCGGGTGTTTGATGTGAGCACCGCACCGGAGCTCACTTCAAACCCCCCTTACCGGCCCATGACGTTGTACAACGTCATAGGTCGGGAAGGGGTTAAACATATTATATGTTCGAGTTCAATTTACCATATAATATATTGAATCTTTCAAAACTACAACTACTCTTCCTTGAAAGAAGTAGAAGAAAAAAATGTAAGTGCAAAAACAAATATTGTGTGCATCCTTAAGAGGTTAATTACATTCCATTGATCCTGTCAGTCACAAGGACGTTACCAGGATGCGTCAGATCTGCATACATTGTAACTACACTTCTTCATTCTGCAAATATTCTGCAAGTGGGTAATCTACAGCATAGGTGGGTAATAAAGTAGACTGATTTACCACTTCTCAGTATGCTACAACAGCCCATTATTTATTTTTTTATGGAGGAGAATGTGAAGAAGATGTACTAATACTGCATGATACAGAAGAACCCGTATTCTTCCCCTTAACGCTGCACAGTCACACACTGAAATAGTTCACTGGTCAATACCTTTTTTAGCTTGCAGGAGAGAATGATCAATGGTTACTGCTGTAATTTGTCCAGAATCCATCATTAAAAGAGCACTTTTTCCATGAATTCACAATCACTGTCATTTCATTACATTGCTACAAAATTGCCAGTCACAGCTGTTCCAACAAAAGAAAAATAAATGATTTCTGGCTTTTAACCAAACACCGGCATTATAAGCAAGCTAATGTCAAATGGAGGAAGGGAGGAAAGAACGGCAAGAAGCAAATGCTATTGAGAAAGATAGCACACAAATGCCTTTACCTGTCAAAAGAGCCTGTTTAATTGAGGTTGGATGGAAGGATTGAATATTTATATTGCGGAGACAGAATATAAATACATAAAGCAGAGAACATCCTAAAAGTTTACCTTGGCATTATGTATTATTGAGGTATGTAAAGACTACCAAATACTATAGCAAATTTACCTCCATCTTCTTTATCATGGACAAAAGACTTAGGCTGGCTTCACACTTGCGTTTGTGTCTGCATGCGGAGGGCACGCAGACGCAAACGCAGTGCAACGCAGCCCATACTGATGTGAACGCAGCGGAGAATCTTCGCATGCGTTCACATTAGTATGGTGCCTGGCCAGCCAATCAGCTGTCTCGGGGCGGCCAGGAGCTGGAGATCAGCGGTGGAGATCTCCTCCTCCCGGCCACAGCTGATCTCCCGCCAGTGTCGGCGCGGGAGATTTGAAGATGGAGATTATCTGACAGCTGTTTAAATCTCCCGCGCCAACACTGAATAGGGTGATATCGGTGCAGGAGATAAGAAACAGCTGATCGCTGCTTCAAATCTCCCGCGCCGACCTCACCTATTCGGTTTCGGCGCCGGATATTTAAACAGCTGTCAGATCAGCTGTTTCTTCAAATCTACCGCGCCGACACTGGCGGGAGATCAGCTGTGGCTCTGGCTGATCTCCCGGTGGCCGCCACTGAACACCGGCGGCCACCGGGAGAGATTTCAATGAGATCCGCAGCGTTCTCCTGCGCTGTCATGCATTTTTTGTGCGCTTGCGGATAAAACAAGCGCGCGTGAACGCATAAAAAATGCAACATGCTGCGTTCGGAGTGCGCAGGACGGCGCATAAATTATGCGCATCCGTACGCAAACGCAACTGAACGCAGCCAAAATGCAGGCACATGCAATCCCATGTTAAACATAGGAACGCATGTGCGCAAGTGTTTGGCTGCGTTCAGTGCACTGCGTGCAAAACGCAAGTGTGAAGGCACCCTTAGGTAATTGATTCTTCAAGCAAGACTAAACTGGTCAATTTTACTTGAAAATGAATCTCAAAATAAAATAATAGATAATTATTATTTCTAGGAAAAAATACGGATAAAGCAAAATCAAAGAAATGGGCCAACACATCTGTTGGTATAAATTCATTGTGTAGGTGCATATTCACACTGGGCCATGAACAGACAAATATTAGGATACAAATGAGCAAATACTATTTTTTTTCTTAATTAATGTAGGGTAATAGTACATATAAATAACAAAGGGTACATAGTTAACACTATTTTGATCAAAAAAGCGTAAACGTTATCTAACTGTAACAAGGTGCCCAATCCAGATGGTCCCTAACTCTGGCATTTCACCTCGCTTCGCTATGTGCCAGCAGACCTCAAAATAGGGTAAGACATTGCAGGACCCTGACCTGACTGTTTCACACACCCGCATCTGGAAACCTATACGGATAAGATGCTCAAATATGAGTGCCGCCCTCGATTCTCAGGGTACAAAAAATGTTTTTTTAATTATTTAATAGTGAAGAAGTGCTGGTTTTCCAGTGAAGTCAGTACCACATTAGGGTACAATTCAACATCAGTTTAGCCAAAGTTCTGTTCTTGATTTTCATGGATAGTACCTGTTTATAGCCTATGGCAGTGTTCTCCAACTCCTGTCCTCAAGGCCCACCGATGCATGTTTTCAGGATTTCCTTTACATTTGACTTTTGGAATCATCACCTGTGCAGGAGATTAAATGATCAACTTTCAATTGCTAAGGAAATCCTGAAAACCTGCACCATTGGTGGGCCTTGAGGACTGGAGTTGGGGAACACTGATCAATGGGATAGAACAGATGTCTGATTTTTCTTTCCCTTGGACCAAATATTCTGCACAAAAGAACCTGTACAATATTGATCTGCATATTGAATCAAAACTGCAAATGCAAGACTATGGCTAGGGTCACACATGAGCCCTGGATCCGCTAAAAGCATCCGTTTTTCAACTTAGAATTTTGTGAAAAACGGATCCATAGGCTCCAATGCAAAAAAACACATTGTCTAAAGTGCAGTAAAAAAACGCATAGCGTTTTTTTTTAACATGGGGCCCTATGAAACACAACCGTTAATGCATGGTACACATAGGTAGCATGTGTTAACGCATAGTGTTTTTGGGATGCAAACATAGCATTTGCCAAAAACGGAATCAGTTTTTGGAAAGGCAGAGAAACGGACTGCCATGTGTGACCCTAGCCTATGGGTCAGTGAAAACGTCAGTGCAGCTCTCAGATGCCATTCATGTGCTGTCCATTTTTCACAAACTTTTTTTCTCCATTTGAGAAAAACTGATGAAACCCTGACCAAACTTTGACACTGATGAAATCTGTTCAGAAACACTGATGAATCTTTACATGTGTGAGGAAATAACTGACATCTGAAAGAGCCCTTGTCACATCCCTAATCTAATCGTGCCCTATGGAAAAACCTTCAAATCAATATGTTTTTTGACAACTCTCTGGTCTCTTGGTGTTAGAGATAGCAGCAGGGATGAGGAACTGGTTTGTTTACAAATCTTCATAGTAAAGGGAATATGTCAACCACCTACACTCTCAGGAAGGGCAGAGAAAACTGCCTACAGAAAAAGGGGAACGCACATAGTGTTGAATAGGATTTGTATTAATATTTAAAGGGAACCTGTCAAGTCCTTTTTTGTTTTTACGAACTGGAGTATAAGACGCACCCATATTTTAGAGGAGGAAAATAGGGGGAAAAAATTAAGTTAAAAAATGTGGCTATAATTAACTGTTATGGGGGATCTTCTGCTGACACTGTTATGGGGGTAATGTCCCCATCCCTGGTATATAGCTTTCTACCCTGGTATATAGAGTCCCACCCATCCTGATATGTACTCCCCACCATCCTGGAATATAGCATCCCATCCTGGTATATGGCCACCCATCCTTGTATATAGCCCCTGATCCTGGTACATAGCCCCCATCCTTCTATATAGCATCCTGGGATCCCATCCTGGGATATTGCATCCACCCTATCTTGTATATGGCCCCCCATGCTCCCGCACACACTAAAGTAATGAACGGTGTAACTTTACTGTCTGCTGTCCCCTCCGTCTCTCCCTCTGAAACATCATCAATCTCTTCCTGTCTGTGCATCCATGATCATGTAACCAGGACGCACAGTGATGACCTCACTATGCTGTGTCGGGACACATGACAGGATGCTGGCACGCACAAACAGGAAGAGATCGGTGCTGCTGCAGAGGAAGAGATGGAGGGGACGGCGGACAGGTATTTTACACTATTTATTAATTTAATGTGTGCGGCAGCATGTGGAGCCATATACAGTGATGGGGGAGGTCAGTACACTTACTGTAATATACACTGCCTCCAGCCAAAGCTCAGCACTAGCTTCAGCACTGGGAGGTGGACAGCGGGATGCAGTGAATATTACAGTAGACTAATTAGCTTCTACAGCCCCTGCCAGCCCCTTCTGCTGTTCCAGAGCCTCCCCCCCTCCAGCACAGTACACCACAGCCCTGCATATTTGGACCAATACATGCACCCCCACAACCTGGTGGAAGAAAAGTGCGTCTGGTCCGAAATTTATATATATATATATATGTGTGTGTGTGTGTTTGCATTTCTTACCTTCACGTTCAATCATCAGTGTGGACACTTCAGCTGACATCAGTCACGTCAGTCCTCTTCAGTCACGCTATTTTTTAAATGTAGCCAAACAATATGTTACAATGCAGCAAGCTACATTTAAAAAACTGCATGACTGAAGTGGATTGATGTGACTCATGTCAGCTTAAATGTCCACCCTGATGACTGAATGTCTGGGGGGCGGGGGCGGTTTAAAAAAAAAAAAGTATATGACCCGTTCCTTTTAAGGTGGCAGCACCCTGGATAGATAGAGAGCTTACATCCAGGATATATTACCTGGAAAAACTCCCACAAGAGAAATATCTGAAACTTTGATTGGGCTGCAAATGTCAATATCAGGACATCTGAAAATGAATGAAGGTTGCAGACTTAAACCACTGTAAGTTAAGGTTTATTACCTAAACGTAACCAGAAACTTGTAAAATCATATTTTCCATGTTGAAAGCCTTTTATTTAGGATTATTGGGACTTAAAACTGCAATATAAAATCAGACCCGATCAGCAGGTGTTGTGTAAGCCGTACTTTCACATGATTCATTTATATTGCTGAAGTAGCGAGATGAATGTAGCCTCACAGATTTTATGAATGAGATACCTGCGAAACAAGCGCGGATGTTTTTCTTCTTTCTTTGAATGAACATAGAAGTAGGTTTACAGTTGTTGCCTGTGATGTGCTTTCCTTGCAAGCTATAAATTATTTACATCCTTCCCCTGAACATCATTCATTAATGGTAAGAACCTTATTTAGTAGTTTGACAATTGTCTTTGCAGGTTAGCACTTAGCAGGTCAACATCTTGACATTTAAAAAACGCATCAGGAGGTTTTCATGCTCTCCACTTTGTAAATGCCTGGAGAATCAATCCAGGCCATGTGTGACTAAGGGCTAATTGTACCTTTCCCTTGGCAGCACTCCAGACGGGCATGGAAATGATTTGTAAGCCACACCAAAGAAGGGAAAAACCTAAATAAATTAATGTCAAGCAAAATTTGATTTGCCAGCACAAAGTGTTTCAAACGTATGCAGACGCATTCACTTATGCTCAGATATATTCTAATATACTATAAGGGTTTCATCACATTCATAGAGTCTTGCCTGGAGTATAGAGATGAGCAAAATAATTCATTCATTTTCCTAAATTGTCTTATTTCACCTGTTTTGAGGGTCTTAAATCAACAGAAAGCTCGGAATGTCTTCTCATATCCGATTATAAAATATAGGATCTGCACTAATAATGCCAGTCATTCTTCAGTATATGATCTTGAGCCCCTTTTTCATATAAAAGTATTGATTTATTGAATAAAAAAGAAACTGCACTCACCGGTTTTCAGTGCTCGCTGTATTTATTTAGAACAGGGTTACATCGGTGCGGGAGCCAGACTACGGCTTGCCGTTACGTACAAGCTTGTACTTCCACGGGTCCTGAATCTCAGGACCCGTGAAAGTACAAGTTTGTTCGAAGTGGTAATCTCAGGACCCACCTGTGGAAGTACAAGTACAGCTGCTGCTGTATACAGCCCTGGGGCTGCTGCTGTATACAGCCCTGGGGCTGCTGCTGTATACAGCCCTGGGGCTGCTGCTGTATACAGCCCTGGGGCTGCTGCTGTATACAGCCCTGGGGCTGCTGCTGTATACACCCCTGGGGCTGCTGCTGTATATACCTCTGGGCTGCTGTATACTACCTCTGGGGCTGCTGTATACTACCACTGGGGCTGCTGTATAGTACCACTGGGGCTGTATACTACTACTGGGGCTGCTGTATATACCTCTGGGGCTGCTGTATACCACACTGCTGGGGGCTGTATACCTGTGCTGGGGTCCACCCTCGACTTATACACGAGTCAATAGGTTTTCCCAGGTTTTGGGGGCAAAAGTAGGGGGGTCGGCTTATACACGGGTTGGCTTATACACGAGTATATACGGTAAATTAGCTAAAAATCAAGACTTTAATAGGTCCGGTAAAAAATGACCGGAACATTATAAGTGTATAGAAGACCCGAGCTGAACAGCAAGGTTAAAAAAGTCCTGGGGGCCTATGGGGCTGGATTGCCCCGGTCCGGACGAATCCGGGAACCGGGTACCAGCGGCTGCACGCCGCTGTTGTTTCAGGACCGCGGCTAGCTCCATGCTAGCCGCGGTCTTGAAAAATCAGCAGCTGCGGCTGCAATTACAGCCATCCGGCTGCACACAGGACCGGAGGGCACATTTGGCCCTCCGGTTCTGTGTGCTGTCAGATTCATGCCTGACAGCCCCGGACCGGACCTTGCCGTGGTGTGAAGCCAGCCCTAAGTCTTTATTCATGTCCTGTAGTTATTTACATTTTGTGATTCATTATTGGATCATAATGCTGGAAATAAAATATTCCAGTAGAGAACCTATTTATTAGAATGGAAACGACAAAAAAAAGGATAGGATGTGGACCTTTTTTTTTTTTTACATTTTTAATTGAAATTTATAGGAAATGGAACATAAAGGACAACCATCTGTTATTTTCTCCTTTAACTGATCTGTTTTTTAGCACAGTGTATGACCACAACACAAGTAGTGTGCAGAGACCGCTAGTAAAAACTGGTTCACTACAAACAGAAGAAAAATGAATAGAAAAAATCACTCTAAAACAGAAACTGAGTTGTGCACTCAGTAATTAGTAATTTTAAGGCTGTGTGGTAAGGATTAGCAGTGTTTTGGATACAGCATATTGCTATTGCATCCAAATTGTTGCGTTGTACACTACCAGCATAGTGGATGGGATTGCTAGAAATTTCATGCCCACTATGCTTCTCCCAACCGCAGCGTTATTTCACCTGCAGTGCAGGTTTCTGGAATTCCGCATCTCCACAGCATATTAATTTCATGCTGCTGAGTCGGAAGAGATAACATCAGGTGAACGCAGGGTGAAGCTGCCCTGCACCCACCGCAGATCGTGGGCACAGTGCAGCTGCCGGTCTCCCTGTGTGCAATATGCAGTGCCTCCAGATCGTAAGCACACAGCCAACATACTGGATCATCTATTATCTTTGTTAGAAATTTAAGGAGGGGAAGAATTTACCATCAGAAATAAAGCTAGGGTTCAAAAACAGCTAAAGTGCCATATCTATCCTACAACTGAGCTGCAGCAGATCAAATGGTAGCCATGTTTTTCACAACCTTAACCAGCCCTTATAATCACAATAACGTCATGGTATTTCTATGAAATTTTACCTTTTAAAACTAGGAATTCTGACTTGGAGTTCTAGGTTTGAAAAATTAATTAGGAAAAATAAGAAAAGTCAGCTCACCCCCTTTATGTGTCTTCCACTTTATGCAGGGGCGGACCTACCGTGGTGCAGCTGGTTTAGCTGCACCAGGGCCCCGACCGGCTAGGGGGCCCCTCAAGCACCTGTAGGGGCCCCTGCAGCCGCCACCCGTGACCTTGTGTCAGATGAGAGGAGGGAGAGGAGGTTAACTGAGGGAAGCTTCCTGCTTCCCTTTGCTGATCCCGCCCCTCCTCTCCTCTGCCACCCCGGCTCTCAGACCTGCAGGCAGTGCTCGGCGCAGATAGGAGCTGCTTCACCTGTAACTGATAAACGGCCCCCACGTCTGCCGTCCCCTACACCCCCCGGTCCTCAGCGACGCCTGTGAAAACCCCAGCCACAAACCCCCCCCCCCCCCGGTCCTCAACTACAACCACTAGCTCCCCCCTGCTCCTCATCAGCAACTGCTGCTGCACCAGGGCCCCACAGGCTCTAGTTCTGCCACTGAAAGCTACATTACATTATCCTTGCATAATGGACTTCCAGAACATGGACCTTCATTGTAATCATCCCCGTTATGACAGGAGGGGTTTTGGTGTGTGCTCAATATTGATTACCCCCTCCTGAAAGTGGTAGCAAATGACTTGAAGATGTGATTAACACAGAGATAAGCCAAAGTGACAAAGTTGCGTGATTTTGACTTAAACGAGAAATTCCAGAGATTATAGAGCCAAAAGATCAGTTTTGTAATCCTTTTCATCCCGAAGCATCCTGCAATGCACAGACGGTACACAACATCAGTTTACAAAATGTCTGTGATAGCCAAAAGGTTAAAGACGACTCACTGCGAGTGATGTCAGAGCAGTGATCGTCTTTATCCGGACATTGAGGAATTAAATATTCTGCATGCCTCTCCGACATGGTGGAGGTTAACATGGTTGCTTGGTGAAAACAGTTTTGACCTTGAAGTCGCTGAAGTGTAGAGGCACATCTATTCATCACTGTCTTATTGTCCCAAGACATTCAGTGTTTAAACACCTTGTTGACCTATTTTACAGCACAGGCTTTTCCCATTGGATGATCTGTAGAATTACGAGACTCTTGATTCATGTCATGAAGTTCATAATTACTTCAGTAACAAAAGTGCTCCTCTGTATTGACACATATCATTATAATCACTTAATGATTCTTATTCTCTTAACCCATTTTTAAATCAAATATTTGTCACATTGTTACCAAGGGTAAAAAGGGGACAATGCAAAGAATATGAAGGATTATAAGAAAGAAGATCTACAGCAAATTAATTGTGATACCCGTGAGTAAATGTTGGAATAAATGTTTCGTAATGATCTCTATATTACAAGGTCAGATGAAGAAAATCAAATTAGATAGATTCTCATATGTTTCATGTGTATCAATAAGTTCAATCTAGTGTCCAAAAGTTCCCATATACTTAAAACAAAGTTGCCCAATTGCAGTAGGTAATGGCTGTGCATTAGTGTCAGGACCTGCTTCTCAAGAGCTCTGCCAATGATTTTTAACCTGATAAATCCTGCTGTGAAACTGTGACAGTGGCATTTAACAAACATCAGTATGGGAGAGAGCCACCCAAAGCTCCCATTGGCACATCTTTGATGTGATCACGGGTCGACAATGGATTGCTGTGGCAGCAAGGGGTCCGTTAAATGTCTATGTTTGCGATTGTAGTGCTCCTTGGAAACCCTGCCCTTGGCCAGGCTACATAGGAGACTGTGATTTTAGGAATAGACAGCAATGCTATGACATTGCTGTATATAGCACAAGCAATAAGCTGCACCTTCAAATCCCATAATAGACACTAAAAACTGTAAAGAGTAAAAAAAAGTTTTAAAAAAACTTTTTAAAAAAAACAAAAAAAAACTAAAAGTTCAAATCACCTCTCTTTTGCCCATTAAAAATAATAATAAATAATAATAATGAAAAAATACATATATGGTATCGCCACCTTCAGAAATGTCTGATCTATCAAAATCTAAAAATAAACCGATTGGTAAACACTATAAAGAAAAAAAAATAAAGAATGCCAAAATTATTATTTTTTTCTTAGCTGCGATACCAGACAGACTCTTCACGAGGATTAGACCCTTGGAATGAAGATGAGATTAATATACAGTACGTGTGGATCCAACATGAAGCCTTGGATTTCTGCCGCAAATCCTTTAAAAAAACTGCCTAATATTCCTGAAGATGTGAACATTAGTCTAAAGGTACCGTTACATGCTACAATGTCGTAATGATCTCCGCAACGATCTCGCGGGAGCATCTTTGTAAGATCTTTGGTGAGATGTCGCACGTCTAGATATGTGAACGATGCACCAACGATGTAGTGAGCAGCTATCGTTTGCAGAACCCAGCGAATGATACTTGTTCAGTTCACTGTTGTCAATAGGGGAAGTCATTAAAGACATGGTTATCGTGGTGTCACACACAACGATGCAGCAGGTTGGCTGATTGTGGATCATCTGATTTGACAACATGTTCTCAAATCTGCGATCAGCGATGCAACGATTTTTCGTAGTTGAATCTCGGTGTCACATGCAATGACGTCCCAACAATGTCGTTTGAACGACTCCAAACCCGTGACGTTTCAGCGACATCGTTCACGACATCGTACGTGTAACGGTACCTTTAGAAGTAAAGGTATTTTTTCCAGGAATAGAAAAATACCAAAAATCTAGATCTATTAACTTTGATTTTTGTGAAGGAAGTCATTTGGCCCATAGATATCTCATGAGCAGGATATGAATCCTCACCGTGCTGTCCATCCTGGTGATTTCCTGTGGTTGGCACTCACATTCTTGTTATCTAAGTAAATGTTGATAAAAGAATAAAGCTAATGCCCTCAATTCATCCGTTTCTTTTGCAAAATTTTGGTATAACCCTGTTTGAGTCGCTGCAAATTTTATGCACAATTTCTGTAACTTTTATCGATTTTACTCCAATCCTGGCCACCTCTGACAATGTTTTGGAAAGATGGTAGAACCTATCTAGAAGAAGCAGAGCCAACAAGTTTATCACAATTTGATACCACATAAGTGACATAAATTATGACATGTCTGTAGTGCTGGTCTGCTGCAGCGTGGACCGGCACAGGGACCCCCACGGCCCGGTGGTTGGGATCCCTGTCCTACACAATCATGGTGAAGACTGCAGATTTGACAAATGTCCAGAAGGCAGTCATTGACACACTTCACAAGGAGGGTAAGCCACAAAAGGTCATTGCTAAAGAAGCTGGCTGTTCACAGAGTGCTGTATCCAAGCATATTAATAGAGTTGAGTGGAAGGAATATGTATGGTAGAAAAATGTACACAATTAACTGGGATAACCGCAGCCTTGATAAGATTGTTAAGAAAAGACCATTCATAAATTTGGGGGAGATTCACAAGGAGTGGACTGCTGTTGGAGTCAGTGCTTCAAGAGCCTCCACACACAGACGTATCCAGGACATGAGCCATGCATTTTATTTGGAAATCATGGTCCCAGAGTCTGGAGAAAGAGTGGCAAAGCCACAATCCAAGCTGCTTGAGGTCTAGTGTGAAGTTTCCACATTTAGTGATGGTTTGGGGATCCATGTCATCCGCTGGTGTAGGACCACTGTTGTTTATCAAGACCAAAGTCAGCGCTGCCATCTACCAGGACATTTTAGAGCCCTTCATGCTTCCGTCTGCCAAAATTTTGGAGATGAATATTTCATTTTCCAGCAGGACTTGGCACATGTCCACACAGCCAAAATTACCAATACCTGGTTTAATAACCACAGTATTACTGTGCGTGATTGGCCAGCAAACTCACCTGACCTAAACCCCATAGAAATCAAGTGGAAGATGAGAGACACCAGACCTAACAATGCAGACAAGCTGAAGGCTGCCATCAAAGCAACCTGGGTTTCCATAACGCTTCAGCAGTGCCACAGGCTGATGCCTCCATGCCACACCGCATTGATCCAGTAATTCATGCAAAAGGAGCCCCGATCAAGTATTGAAAGCATTTACTGTATATACTTTTCATTAGGCCCACATTTATGATTTTAAAAATAATTTATGTTGGTCTTGTATAATACCAGATGGAGGTCTGATGCTATCGCATCGGGAGGGTGGTAACGTCACCATAGGTGCCGGCTTTGGGGGTGTTGGCCATTGCACCCCCTGTGCTCTCTCTCCCTCTTGTACTCTCTCCTTTGGGCTGCCTTCCCCCTGTGCACTTTCCCCCACCCCCCGTGTGCTCTCTCCTTTGGGTTGTCTCCCTATGTGCGCTCTCTCCCCTTGTGTGCAGTCTCTCTCCCCCTGTGCTGTCTTGTTCCTTCATGTGCTCACTCCAATGAGCGGTCTTCCCCTGTGCGCTCTCCTCCCTGTGTGTATTTGTGTGTACATGTATGTGTTTGTATATATGTATGTATGATGTGACCTGTCGCATCACATGACCTGCCGCATGTGTGTGTATGTATAATATATAATATATATATATATATATATAAATATATATAATATATATATGTGTGTATGCATATATGTGTGTGTATGTGTTTCACTGCCACGTCACGAGGCTCACCGCGTGTGTGTAGTGTTTGTGCATGTGTATATGTGTGTATTTAAATAATAATAATAATAATAATTTATTTATATAGCGCAACATATTCGCAGCGCTTTACAAATTTATATGTTTAATGTGTGTGTATGTGTGTCCCTGTCGTGTCACGTGACCCTCCTGTGTGTGTGTATATGTGTGTACGTGTGTGTGTATATATATATATATGTATATATATGTACATATACATATATGTATATGTTTCTATATGTATGTATGTATGATTTGACTGCAGCGTCACGTGTGTATGTTGTGAATGTATGATGTGACCTGCCACGTCACATCACCCGCCGGTTGTGTATATATATTTGACCTGCTGCATCTCGTGACCCACTGTATGTATGTGTGTGTATGTATGATGTGACCTGCCACACGTGTGTATACGTGTGTGTATATATGTGTCTGTATATGTATGTAGGTCAGGACCTGTAGAAGCGGCGAAACGGCAGGCCTTCGTCCGACGTCCACGCACCTCCCTCCCCCATTGCACTTGTTCTTTGTTGATGGACCGGATAACATGGAACTTTAAATAAAAGCATGAGATCGCCTACGGTGAGTGCCCCTGGTCTTTTTTCTATTTCATTGCTATATAGATATATATATGTGCGTGTGTATTAATGTGTGGGCGTGTCTCTCTCTCTCTCTCTCTCTCTCTCTCTATACATATATATATATATATATATATATATATATATATATATATATATATATATATATATACAGAAAAAAAAAAACTGCATAGCACTCACAGACTAATGTGAACCGGTGCCAGCAAAAAACTCAAAATCTTATCTTTTTATTCTGAAGTTCTTGGTACACAATGTCTGTTTACTCGTCGACTGCGACAAAGTGACTTCAGGTCCGACGAGTCCTACTCTGATATCCCTATCCTCCTTGTCCACCCCCCTCTCAGTGGGCAGACCCCATCTCAACCCTAGATCACCTGCAGTCAACAAGGGTGCAAATTGCAGCAAGGAGCCAGCCACTCCATAAGATACAAAACAGAAAAAAAAACTGCACAGCACTCACAGACTAATGTGAACCGGTGCCAGCAGGGACGCTGGATCAAATAATTATAAGAAAATACTCTGCAGCACTCAGCTACTACCAATGATGTACATATGCTAACAAGCTATATATATATATATATATATATATATATATATATATATATATATATATATATATATATTATTTATATATATATATATATATATATATATATATATATATACATATATATATATGAGAAAAAGGTTTAAAAAAAGTTTTTTTCAAAAAACTCAAAATCTTACCTTTTTATTTCTGAAGTTCTTGGTACACACATTGGCCAATGTCTGTTTGCTCATCGACTGCACATCATTGGTAGTAGCTGAGTGCTACAGAGTATTTTTTTTCTAGTTATTTGATCCAGCGTCCCTGCTGGCACTGGTTCACATTAGTCTGTGAGTGCTGTGCAGTTTTTTTTCTGTTTTGTATCTTATGGAGTTGCAGGCTCCATGCTGCAATTTGCACCCTTATTGACCACAGGTGATCTAGGGTCGAGATGGAGTCTGCCCACTGAGAAGTGGGGGGTTGGACAAGGAGGACTTGGGTGTCAGCGTTAGGACTCATCGGACCTGAAGTCACTTTGTCGCAGTTGATGAGCAAACAGACATTGGCCAATGTGTGTACCAAGAACTTCAGAAATAAAAAGATAAGATTTTGAGTTTTTTGAAAAAAATGTAAGTTTTTAAACTTTTTTCTCATATTTATGTATATATATATATATATATATTATATATATATATATATATATATATATATATATATAGCTTGTTAGCATATGTACATCATTGGCAGTAGCTGAGTGCTGCAGGGAACTTTTTCTATTTTTTTTTATATATTTTTTATATATATATATATATATAAAATATGCATGTGTGTGTCTGTATGTGTGCGTGTGTATGATGTGACTTGACGCATCACGTGACACACCGTGTCATGGCATACACATACAAACATACCGGTGTTACCCCAGTCCTGGTTTTACTGCTGCCTGAAAGGATCTGTGATGCAGCGAGGTCATGTGACGCGGCAGGATCATGTGACACGGCGAGTTAAGACTGGGCAACTGGGGGCAGGAGAGGTGCGTGCATCGGGCTGCGGTTGATGTGTGCAGTGGTGTCCCACTTGTGGTACTGTGCAAGGGGCTGATACCACCAGCGGGCGGCATCACTTCGGTGACCCAATATGGCATCCGGTGTACTTCCGGTCGATGCAGTGGATTGTGGGATTCTGCCTCATCCCGACGGAGGTGGAGACAGACACGATTAGGTAAATATATATAGATATTCTAATTTTCTGAGATAATGAATTTTGGGTTTTCATTGGCTGTAAGCCATAATCATCAATATTAACACAAACACTTGAAAAAGATCACTCTACTACTGTTTGTAATGACTCTATATGATATGTGTTTCACTTTATGTGTTGAATTACTGAAATAAATTAACTTTTTGATGATATAAGCCATAGCTTTTGCTGGAAGGCGTATCCAGCATTTTAATTCACTGCACTCAGGCCCCTTTCACATAGGCGTTTTTGAAAAAATGCTGCTGATTTACCGCGTCTGCCGCCTAACGCCCACACTTGCGGCACACCTGCGGCAACCCCCAAGCATTGTCTGTGGGGCTTGCGGTCAGGTGCAGCAAGTGCGGTTTTGCCGGTTGCTGCAGATGTGGCACTTGCGGCCACGAAAAAAAACATGTTTTTTTTTCTGCGGCCACACCTGCCGCATCTGCCGCAACCGCATTTGCCGCACCTGCCACAAGCCCCATAGACAATGCATGAGGCTTGCCGCAAGTGCGGCCATTAGACGGCAGATGCGGTAAATCTGCCGCATCTGCCACATTTTTTTCAAAAATGCCTATGTGAAAGGGGCCTTATGGGAGTGCTCAAAAGCACCATGTAAATGCAGGAATGCGCCCCAATTACGCTATGTGTGAACGTAGCCTTATAGTTTTACCTTCTCTAGACGACTTGTTTTTGTAGGACCAGATTGTCATGTTTAACATAGAAGAAAAAAGTGCATAGAAACTGTACAGTAAGAAAATAAATAAACAAAAAAAACTGACCCGAATTCCTAGTAAGAGCTGCTTAACACTGACCACCAAACAGACTAAACCTAAGGAAAATCAGTACACAAAAATACCCTGCCTTTGAATAAATAAGTAAAAAGCAGATGCTAGTAAAAATCAGGGTACTTAATACTGTATATACGTTTTTATAAAAAGCCATCCCACCAACATCAAGGTCTACCTATTTTAACCAATTTAAAACCTGGTCATGTGTCGGCTGACCTCAATGAAAGCAGGATGGAGAGTGACCTGGGTCCCAAAATGGACACGCTGCAATGGGAGGCAAAATAAGTGCTTTACTCATTAAAGCCGGTTTCACATTTGCATTTGGAACGCAGCGTAACCGAACGCAGCCAAACACATGTGCACTGTGTTCCTATGTTTAACATGGGAATGCATAGTACCTGCGTTTGGTTGCATTTGCGTTCGGATGCTTTTTTTAAACGTATCCTGCAAACGCAACATGTTGCATTTCTTATATGTTCGCAGGCGCTTGTTTTATCAACAAGCGTCCGCAAGCGCACAAACAATGCACGGAGCTCAATGGATCCTCAGTGCGGATCACATTGAAATCTCCTTAGAAATGCATTGTAAATGTGCCCAACCACCCAATCAAGCAGTCTTGGCAGTGGCCGGGACATCAGCTGATCTCCCGGCTGCCTCCACTTATCTCCCGGCGGCTGCCAAAACCGCTGATTGGGTGGCCGGCCACATTTACAATAACATACTATGTGAACGCATGCGGAGAATCCCTGCTGCATTACCATCAGTATGACTGCGTTCGGCACTGTGTTTGCGTCTGCATGTCAGACGCAAATGCTAGTGTGAAATCAGCCTAAGAAAATAGTAACAGAAATAAAAAACAGGGTACTTCGTTCACTTTTTTATGAAAAAAAGTGTAAAAGACATCACATTGCAGCAAGGTGTACTCAATCAGGATTGTCCCTATTCAGATGACCATATAGATCCCATCCCAAGACATGTTGCTATGTTATGTATCTGCACTGTGAAGACAAGGTATTGCAGAACTCCTCAGCTTTTATAAATGTTTTGTCCTATAGTTTTCTAGGGAATGGGCAAAACGCTAACTAGGATTTGAGTAAGGGTATGCTAATACTGAGTGTTTTGAGCAGCTTTTCGTGCGGAAACTAGTTATGTGTATACTGAGTTTTTCAGGACGTTTTTTGGTGCGGAACCTAAATGGAAACTCTCCAAATACATGATTTCAGGGCCAGAAGTACATGAATGCAGCACCAGAACTATCTTCATGACTTCAGCACCAGAACCACCATCGGTACATGAATACAGTGCCAAAACCACTCTCAGTACATAAATACCTCACCAGAATCACTGTCAGTACAGAAATACATCACCATGCTTAGTACAGTAATCAACAGCAGTTTCAAGTCAGCCGCATATATACTTGTATCACATGAACCTGCAACTTCCAGTGTGTCCTTAACAATGGTAAAGAGTTACTGGGAGTTGTTGTTACCTGTCATTATCAGACTGTGGACCATACAGGAGCCACGGTACTGATGAGATGTAGTCAGTATGACGAACATTTACATTCAGGTTCCTTATAGGTGACATCTATTCTTGAAGTCATTATTATCTCTTTTGTCTCCAACCCTTTTTCCATAGTACATACACCATGATGAGATTTCATGCCCACAGCTATTCTTGAGTTCTTTCATCTCCAGCATTCAGCAGCACTTCCCACATTGTACCCTTTAAAACCAAGGGGAAACTGGCATGTCCTTTTTAGTTTTTAAAGTGCCCCCTATGTTATTTAGATCATGCAAAGTGCATCACTAACCTTTTTTTTTTATTCATGTATTTATCATAAAAATATATTTCAGTCATCTAATCATTAAAATATAGGCATGCCCCCTGCATTGTAATATATATATATATATATACACATCAAATGCAGAAATACACATGCTGTGAAAGGACCTGTCTGTGATGATGTCACTACCATGTGTCCATAATGGGTGGAGCTAAGTCCATAGGGTTTTTGACTTAATGCCTATTTAGCTCCACCCATTACGGTCACCTAGTCCTGACATCACCACAGGTACTTAAGTACTAGCAGAAGCCTTGCGTCATTGATGTCACTATATTACAATGCGGGGGGGAGGATATTACCAAAGTTTAAAATACTTTATGACAGAAGTGGATTGATGTGACTGATTGTCACCCCGATGCCTGTTTTATTGAGGTACATACTGCAAAAAGCCACACTAAAGTGCATTGTTATGATCAATACATGGATTTAAACCAGGTTAGTTTATGCACAATGTATGATCTAAATAACATTTGGGGTGGTTAAAAAACAAAAAAGGACATGAACGGTTCCCCTTAAAGTATCATTATACTGTCCCATGAAGAAACATATCTCCCATGTTATGCCCTTAAATAAGTAATTGCCCTTCACTGTGATACCTTTAAAAAATACTACCCCACACTGCCCTCTCCGTAATGTTCACACACTGCCCTTCCATATTGTCACCCAACATTGCCTTTCTCAATAATGTCCCCCACATGTTTCCCCTTTCCATAAAATCCCCCACCACACACACTGTTCCTATCCATAATTTCGCACATACACTGTTGTCATAATGTCCTCCCGTACTGTTCCAATCCATATGTCCCACATTGCCCCTTTGCCTACAGTGCCCCCTTCACTATACCCTTCACCTCCTGTTGCCTCAAGTCCACTCATGGTAAAAGTAACACAAACACCAGCTCCTCCTGGGGTGCTTACTGTTTGCGGCCATATCTGTGCCCCCTCTGCGCTACAGCGTCCACGACATGCAGTGTGATGACCTAAGCATGCTGCTGCTGCACTCCGGGGCAGGTAATGACGAGTGCTTCTCTGCTCTGCCCCTGCGCTGAAGTGTTGAACTCTATATGCGTCTGAGGCGGCCGTCACACGCTGAGATATCGTGTAAGATATCGTAGACGATGTTAAATTTGCATATCGTCCGAACGACGGCCAAAATCGCTCATCACGACGCTACACCCACAGACATCGCTCAGACGATTCCCCGATCCACCCATCCAGCGATCGTCTGAGAGATGCAGTTATCAGCAGTGGACATCGTTCAGCTAAAGTCACACAGAAATCTCCTAAACGATGTGGGAGCAAATGTGGGCGTTATTGGAGCCGATAGGCGTGGTACATGGGCTCCAAGCTGCGCCCCTCACTACACCATTGGTGCTCAGTACTGCGTCCTCATTGGGTCAGATGTCCTTTTAAACATGGCGGCCTCATCCCCACAATGTCCTGTGATATTGATCGTAATGTATATGTGTGCTGTAGCACATAACTAAATTGCAATGGGCAAAACGTACAGAACGCAATTCCCGTGTTGCGTTGTGCAAAATTAGCTCGCTTATGCGTTGTTAAATTTTAAGGTAGTGTACAGATGCGTTTAATTAAACAGCCTACAGTGAGCTGTGTGTGTTGTCATGAGTGGATATTTTCCAACGCATGTGAAACGCATGTGTCTTTGCTGTGTGCTCTGGCTGATGTTTGATTTAGTGTGTGAGAAAGCGCATGTGTTAATGTAGGGGAATTGGGGGTAAAATGTATGACAACGCAAAGGAGACAAAGCGTCCCAGAACATTAATTGTACCTGGTGGCCTAATGTAGGTGTACCTCTCGACTGTGCCTTGCAACACTAGTGGCGTAAACACCATATATGTGGGCCAACATATGCGTGTTTGTATGTAATCCGTTGTCGGACACAAACAATGTACCAAATAACAAGTGGTGTGACACAAATCAGGGCCTTTTGGTTAATGCGTTTTCGCATAAAAACGCACGTTAAGCTGCCTCACCAACTTCACGGTAGGCCCTGTTCGAGACAGTCCTAACTCTGTCCCTAGGTGTGTGAAACTAAAAATGTGACCACTGTCACAAGGGCCTTTGGGGAGGTATTGTGGGTCCTGGTCCCGCCCGTCTCTCACAGGACCCATAAGCCGGGCCCTTCAACACAAAATTACAAACTAGTGCCAACAAGCACCATGAACCAAAATCCCTGGCTCATGTCACAGACAAGAGGTTTGTCGGTAACACACATCTCCCCTCCAATGGGCAAGGCCTGGCCCTCTACAAAACCTAAACAGAAATATCCCTAAATCTGGGTTATGTTTAAAAAACAAAACAAAAAAAACATTCTTCATCAAAACTCAAAAGGAACACATGTCCTGCCTCCAAGCCGGAGCTGCAGGACACAGTCAAACAGTGCAATGGCCAATTCCCCATGGCACCATAATAATTAGGGGAGGTTCTGCTGCCAGTTCACCGCCCCTGTACCATTAAAGTACTGGCAGTACCGGTCCCTCATATCCTGTGCCTCCTGCCGGCTGCTCCCACCACCTAATGTCTGGAGTCCTGCCATCTGTGGGGCATCAGCACGCCAGCCCCCCAACACCACCTCCCCATTGCTGGAGTCTATGCGGTCCTCAAAGTTAGGTGGAGTGTAGGCCTGGCGATCCTGGCGTCTTAGAAAATTGTGGAGGACACAACAGGCCATCACTACAAGGTCAATGGATTCTAGACGCATATTAATGGCCGTGTGAAATATGCGGAAACGGCTCGCCATGATGCCAAAGGCATTCTCCACTACTCGTCGTGCACGTGAAAGCCGATAATTGAAAATGCGTTGTTGCGCATTTAGGTGTCTCTGGGGGTACGGCTTCATTAAATTAGGAAGGAGCGGAAACGCCTCATCTGCAACGAAAACAAAGTTCATGTTTCCACAGGTGCGAGTGGTCGGTGGTAAATTAAGACGTCCATTCTTCAGTTTTTGGCCAAACGCCGATTGGTCAAAAACCCCGCCATCGGAAACCCTACCATTTGTGCCCACGGACACTGACACAAACTCATAATTGGCGTTAACCACTGCCATCAATACTATACTAAAATATGATTTATAATTGTAAAAAAAAGAACCACTGTTGTGGGGTTGTGTGATCCGGACATGCTTGCCATCAATGGCACCTCCACAGTTGGGAAATTGCCATTTCTGGCTGAATTCATCGGCAGTGGCCAGCCATTCCTCGGGGTTTTGCGGCAATCGCATGTACGTTGGAGCTAGAGCCCGCAGTATCGCCTCACATGTCTCCGGGATGAGTTGGCTAAGGAGGGGACGTGATATTGCAGATGAGTAGACCAAGTCCTGCATACTGCGACCTGTTGCCAGAAACCGCAGTGTGGCGGCCAACCTCTCCTCCGCAGGCACAGCTGGACGCATTACTGTATCCTGCCGTCTGATGAGCGGGCACACTGCTGCCAACAAGATCTGAAAGGTCTCATCAGTCATCCGGAGGAAATTTTGGAAGTCCCGTGGAAAGTCGTCCCGAAGTTGGTGCAGAAGGCGAATATGAGAATGCTGATCACGCTGCTGCAGCCACTCCCTGGCCCAGATGCGTCGTGGTCTCCTCCTGCGTCTCTCCACCCTTTCATCCTCCACACGTGCTGCCTGCACCAGTAAAGCAGCACCCACCACGGCACGTTGATCTGGATTCATGCTGTTTAGAGGCAAACATATGTTCACTATGCTGACTACGCACAAAGGTGCTTTGACCACAATGTGATCATCAAAACTGAAATGACTAAAAGGAGCATGACATGGCAAATATATGTACCGGTGCACTCCACATGTCCAAAACAGGTCCAAAAAACATACAACACATACAGTATCAATTAAGGTGTTGAGGAAGGCCACATGTGTTGACACGGCTAAATGCCTTTGGCCAAATAATACAATAACCACAAAACCCTACACACAGCGAGATCCAAAACAACATCACTACTCCTACATCAGGAACAACGTTTTAACTACATGAATTTTCGACACACGGTGGACCAATATGTTGGGCAAAAGCTGCACTAAACACACACAATAATTACTCACATGCAGTGGTCGCTGAGTTTGTTTGAACTCCAATATTCAGTGACCAAAATAACGAACTATGTCCTGATGACTCCAATGCAGCAAGGCAATGCTTCAGTCCTTGTATTGTGACTAAATAACGGCCAATGAAAACCCCTAAAAACAAAAACCAAAAGTCAAACAAAGAGGTGGGTCAAGAACACAAACCCCCTCATATGTACTTTGACAACGCTAAAGTTACCCCCCCTTCACAAAGTTCCACATGCTGACTCCCCACGTACATACCGGCAGTAAGTCCGCAGCAAACACATTGTGCACGTTCCAGGAACGCTATATATACACAGGCGAGCCAATGACAAGGCGAGACGTCCCCTTACCCAGGTGTGTCTCCTCAACGACAAACCACAGACCCACACGCTGTTACGCCCTCCAAAAACAGGCGTGGCGAACCAGAGCATCTCACAACGCCAGTGATATGTTCAGAGCCAGGCGTGGCAGAAACTGGACGGACACACCCAACGCAGCGGATACGTCGAACCGGCCGTGATAATTGCGATGTGTATGCGTATCGCACCTGTCATGGCCGACAGGTGTCTGATCAATTTATATAAATAGTGCACTGTGTACATGTGTGTTCTACCTGCTGTTTTGTGTGTCTTGGGAGACAAGTGTGAGAGACAGCATCCAGGCCGGTCGCCAGCATCTCTTTTGGCTACCAAGAAGTGTCTCATTGTTTACAGACTGTTGGATTCCGGAAAGGTATGTTCACATCATATGAGGAGACTGACCCTTCTAAAGTTCTGCCCATTTAGATTGTACTCCATGCACAAAGTTTGGACTGCCCCTGTCAAAACATCACACATCCCAGTTCCTTCACCAACATTCTTGGTTTAAGCAAGTGTGGTGTTGTGTTATTTAGCGGGGGATTTTCAAAATTAGCATGGCAGTTGAAATTTCCTGCTGTGGCTGCCATTCTACACATGGCTTGGACCATGTGCCACATTGATTGTTAACAATTGCGTTTCTTGTTTTTTCAACAGATGCCCCGGCCAAATCGCGATTTCATAAGTGCTCTGATTGCGGCCTACAAAGATAACCCATGCCTGTGGCAAACTCGGGCTGAAGGGTACACCAACCGTGGCCTACGGAATGCCGCTTATGACAGGCTCCTGGAGGTGGCCCGCCAATATCACCCAGACCAGGACCTCGACCGGGAGGCCATAAAGACAAAAATACAGTACCTCCGTACGGTTTTCCTGAAGGAGCACAAAAAGGTGACCCAGTCCCGCCAGTCAGGCATGGCAGCGGGGGCGGTATACAGACCCACGTTGTGGTATTATGACCAGCTCCTTTTTAGCACGGAGCAGCAGGAGCCACGTCCACCACTCCACAGCGACGAGTTTTCTGAGCCCCAAGAGCCCAATGTTGGGGATGCCGTGGAGGGGGATAATGTAAGTCGCTGACCTACACCAATGTTTCACAATTATCACACAATAAACATTCTTTGGCCACAACTCAGCCAAGTTTGCAATGTACAGAAGGCAAACATAGACCAGAAGGGCCTCCCATCTTGATTAAGCTGTCTTCAAACCCCTCCAATGTTTAGGAATATATCCAGTAGCACACAAGTAGGGAGTGTTTTGTTCCTTGGCCAAGCTCTAAGGACCTTAGCATGGACTTTGCTTGGACATCATGCACAATGTGGGTTATTGACATACATGTAACTTGATCCTTTCTGCCCAAATGACCTCCGAAAACTGTACTTCCATGTGTGCTCATGTGTTGTACCTTTCCTCTTTTTAGGATGCGCTTGAAGGTCCCTCTTCGGGGTTGGTGTCCGAGTCGGTCAACCTGCCAACATCTCAGCAGCTGGAAGAAGTTGCGGCAGCGCCCAGCCAGCCCACTCTGCCTTTGACACGTGCCAGGGCCCGCACACGACAAGCTCCAGCAAGCTCTGGCCCTGACCTTGTGTTACTCGCCCAGCAAGTCCTGACCCAGCAGGTGCGGGAGCCACAATGCCCCTTTGCTACTGTGGTAGCGGAGCGTCTCCCCACTTTTTCCCAGGAGCAAAGGGAGCAATGTGAGTGGATCATGCTGCAGGTGATGGACCAGGCCCGATTGGGCAACCTGACCCCCGATTTGTCATTCCCAGCTCCCCTTCCCCAGCCACCTGCAAACCCCCCTGCCTGGCAGTACATGGGCCCTCAGCCCCATGTGCAGCAACCACCACCACCTGTGCCAGCCCATGCAAGGCCTCGCATAGTGTGTTTGCAGCAGCAGCAGCCAGCGGCCAACCAGTTCTACCCCGATGTTGAACCTTATTTTGGTCCCCATTTTGCGAATCTTTAGTTTGTTAGTTTATTGGCTCTGTTTCCCCTGTTTTTTTTGTTGTTTATTTTTTTACATAGGCACACCTAATTGCCTGTTCCCTACTCGTGATGTTTTTGTTGTGTGTGTGTGGCGTTCCTGCGACAATAGCAGTTGGTTTTATGTTGCCTTAACTTTAGAATTCTTTGATTTCTGGGAGTGTGTGGAACTGCCCTTCCATTTTTTTTTTTTAGAAAAAATAAAACTTTATGGCCACACACGTTACATATGTTGTCCATGATTTGTGCATGTAGTTTGAAAGTTTAACCTTCAAAATTTAGCAGCTCGGCAGCTACAGTAGGCCACATGCTCCATCCTGCAAGCGGAACATATGTAGAGGGCAATTATCCTTAAACCTTAGGTATGCAGCTTTCGGTGTCCCTATTTATTGTTGGAACAGCAAGGCAGCAGAGGTGTCCTTGCCATCATTGTCGGTGGTCTACAACATGGGATAATATTAATGGTGGCAGCCTTCTACAGCTTGGCGATGGGTAGGTCGAAATCCACATTGATGTTTGTTGTCAGAGCATTGTTTAATTTTTCTGATCACTTTAATTCATCAAGGTTTGGGGGTTGGTCGGCACACCGCATGCTGGCAATCTGCACCTTGTGTTCAAACATGTGTTAGGGATCCCTTCCTCTACCTCAACCTGTTTTTCCCCAAATTTGCCCATTATGCCCTTAAAGACCACCATCAACCTCCAATAAACATGTACATAATTGTGTCCAGTCAGAAACAAACAGAGTTAACAGATTGGGTTCAAATATTTACTAGGTTGTGTTAAAGGGCCAATAGCAATCACAACAAGGCCGCAATAGTGTTGAACAGTGGGAAGTAACCAAACTGGTTTGTGAGTCCCAAAATGATGGACAGTATCATAAAAGAGGCCAACACGGTAGCCCTAACACCTAACATATGGTCCAAATGTTGGACAATAGAATAAAATTGCCCAACAGGGCCCAAATCAAAAAAGACAACATGCCAACATGGCATGACCCAACCAATTTCGGTGTCCAACGTGGACAACACTACGTCATGTCCGCCTGGAGCCTTAGGGGGTCCCATAACATCACCCTTAGGGGAGCCCACCATCTTGTTGCTGGTGTGCACCCAGCAGGTAAAGTAGGCGGCCCAGTTCTCGCAGATGATGCCCAATAGTTGACTGGAGGTGTTGTAGGAACTGCATCTGGGCCTCCAAATCCTCCACGACAGTAGGGAGCCCTGTATGTTGACGAAAATAAATTTTACTATGGGAACATACAGTGTTTTTGGTACAAAGAGAAAATCAATGTATGGTACTTACGGTCTGGCTCCTCATCCTCACCACTATCAGGGGTGGATGGGGATGGACTGAGACTCCATCCAGCTGAGCCTGCACGTTCACCATCTGCACAAACATTGAGGAGAACAGATCAGTTACACCCTTGTCAACAAAACTCTGTTGCTTAACACAATCATAACTCCACTATGCTGGGTGTAGAATCCATCAATACACACTTACCACCATAGTCGGGTAAGTGTGGGGCCCTATCCTCCTCTGCCCTCGCCTCCTCCACCGGTCCAGGTTGGGGCCGAACATCATCCCCGGCTGGCTCTGGGGACATGTCCACCCCTGGGCTCGGAAGCGAGCTTGACACGCTTGGGGGAGGTGTGACGGGTGGGCTGGGGCTCTGTGGCCAGATGATGTGGCCTGTTGGCAACAGAGGGCCCGGGCTGGACGGTGGCCCATCATCCCTCCCAGCCAATTCCTCGTCCTGCGCACCATCCTGCGTTGAGGGTGGTGATGGGAGCTCGCTCTCGGAGTGCAGCCACTCCTCACATGATGATACATCTGCCTCCTCCCCATCTTCATTGCTGCTGGCCGAGGGTGTCCCTGCTGGCTGCTGTGGGGGTGGGTTCTGTGGGGCAACTCCTGATGGTCCAGGGTGTGGTTCCTCGTCAGAAGACGATTCCTGGGCATCTGTTTGAAAGCAGAAGGTAAAGGTTTAGAACAGACAGGGTTCCCACATGGTGTTTAGAAAGTTGCATTGTGTGCCTGGTGTCTTAAGTCCATTTTAATGAATGACTCCACCTCATGTTGTAGGCATACACTAATGTTGTAAGCATGTAATGTGTGTGGTACACCAAACTATTAGTTACACGAGGGCCAGTACACTGGCCACATATGTGGGCATGGGTTTTACAAAACAACGCATGTGCGATGTATGGTTTGGTTATGCCTAGGGGCCACATTAGCCAATGTGGCTTGCTGCATGCCTGCTTTTACCGAGCTTTGAAGGAATAGTGTATTTATGGGTGCTACCGCAGGCTGGGAGTTCAATTACACATGTGTAGGTTGCAACATCTGTGGGACATTGTGGCTTGTGTGGGCTTTATAAGCTACCTATTTTGTGTCTGATGGTCGTTTAATATGATGAGTTGTCTTTGCATTTTGAACACAGGCTTGTTGGAGGCGGAAATTTGTCCCTCAAAACAGAGCAAATGCCGTCCTTGCCTATAGCAACACATCCATCCCTATTGCAATAGTCCAAACTTGGAGGGCCACTAAATATCAGACAACTGTCCCCACTCAAAATGTCTATCAGTTTTAAATGCAGCCTCGATTCGGAGGATGGTCTCGAATTTACTAATCCCTAAAGCAGCATGTCACATTGCGGGATCCCTAATGGCTGCCATTGATTGAGTGGCTATATGTTTTTCTGGCCTTACTAGAGCATGTGGCCATATTTGGAGACAAGTGTATTTGCTGGGAAGGGCACACCATCGGCTTGGCCATAATTTGGATTGGCCAATATGCATGACATGGGGCCCTATGGGCCAGCTTGGGAGAAGCCATTGTGGTTCTCCTTGGCCCCGATTTTGATGTCAAAAGCATGGTCAGTACGTTCCCACTTGCAAAAACTGCAAGGTCAGGGTTAGTACAATTCGGCAAAGGTTCCAAGTACTGTGCCCGAGCACCCCCCATTTGCAGGGCCTCACGGTTTGAGTACAGGTCGGCCACTGCAGTTTCTATATATATATAGTTTCTAGTATATAGTAGATATAGTTTATATAGTTTATATATTTACAACTGCGGATATGTGACTGGGACATCAACGCAGGTCCTGGGCACAGGATCCACACCTATGGCAAATACATGATGCCCCAGCAAACGGCAGGTGTTTGTTGAACATCTGAGAGGGCACCATTTTGAATTAGCAAAGTGGCCCAACAGGGACTAGGCTGCCTAGTTATGGGGGGACATTAGGTGCACACACACGGAAGAAGAGGGATTAACACAGGGGACTTGAGGGGATGACACACAGGGTTGAACATGGGTGGCCAAGAGGTGTCAGTAGGGGCCAACAAAGGGGTGTTCAGGGGATGCACAAGGGGAGAACATCTTTCAAAGTCACATTAAATGATCCTGGTGAATGTTGTTTGTGATGGATGTTTTGTAGCCAACTGCAGTGATCAGTTTTGTAAAATGCTGGCTTTTTGACATTGGGCAGCCTCATTGATTGCGGTATTGAACTGTGAGAGTAGCGTGATCCAATACAATAGTGAGTTTGGGCAGAGTCCTGTGTCCAAATTTAGGCTTGATGTATGCACAAACATTGGTGGGGGCAGGCGGGGAACACACTATCCTTGGAATATGTTTGGAGACATTGCTGGGTATTTAGAGACATGGACATGTGCAGGTGTGTGTGGGGCCCCAACATTTACTCACCACGCATCCTGGCAATCCGGGCACGGATGTCTACAATTCGGCCAGGGGTCTTATATTTGAGATCGGCGATCTTGTGTTGTATCGCCTTGACAGCCCTCTCCACACACAGCTGGCGCCGCAGGGCCCTCTGAATTTTCTGCACTGTGCTGCGGTTCCGCAGCCTGGGATGCTGGTGGGGGTGGTGGCCCCAATAATCGAATCGATCGCAATGATCTATCAATATCATTAGTTCCGCCATCCCCCACGTGGCAGCGCGGCGTGTTGCGGCCATAACTGAGCAGCAATGTGCATGGGAGGAGCTAGCACCTTGCAGGCGGAATGAAACTGAAACCAACTTCATTCCGTCTGGACCGCCCCTTGCGTCACATTACAACACTTAAAGGCGACCTACGCGGCGTTAACAGCCCAATCATCATTTTTGGTGTGACCTAAGAAACAATATCCCATGGCCGTGGCGTAACGCCGCGTTATGTGTGCCGCGCCCGCCAACATTGTGTGGGTGTATGACAAGGTGGACACTATATAGCAGGGTCGGGGACCACGCAGAATCGATTATCAAGTCGACGCAATTGGGTGCACAGTTCGGAGATATTGTGCAGCCGACGCCTATGTGTGGTGCTGAAGACAGCGCTTTCAAAATGGCGCCCTGTGAGGGCAGCCAATGGCAACGCATCATCTTCCACCAATGCGAGCTAGTGGTGAAGCAGCCAATCCGAAACCATTTCGTTGCACGAATCACCACTGAGGAGGTCAGGCAATAGGAAACTCCTGACACGCCTACGTGATGGATTTTGCCATCGCTGAAATCACACGTTTCGTGTGATGTCGGGAATTTACACGTGTCGATTGTGCGTATTTAATTGGCCGATATCGTCAGATCTGAGAACCGAACCTCAGATCACGATTTAGAGATTTGATCAGATATCGCTCGTCATATCTGGCCGTCACACGCACAGACATCGCTTACGCGATGTTTAATCTGCCGCTTTCAAGCGATATCTTGCACGATATCTCAGCGTGTGACGGCCGCCTGACAGACATGAATAGTGTTAAATAGAGGAAGATGAGAACCGGAAACTCTGTGAGCCATGTGTTGTGCAGGCTTTCTTTAAACTATACCTAGTGAGCGACCTCCTAGCAGAAGCTGCCCAAGGAATGAACACACTGCTTCTTTTAACCCCTTAATGGTTTCCGAACCCTGAATCATTTAAAAGAGAGAACATAAGTCTTTCCTACATTGCTGTGCATTATTTTGTTATTTTATGCCAAGTTTGCAACCCTTTTCAAGTGAGTTCCAATTGAAATCCACTTGAAAATGATGCACATACCATTCAGAAGAAGCATTTTCTGAACCAGTTTCCACTTCAAAATTCAACTATTTTAGGTTACGCGAGTTTGAAACCGACCAAAAAACACACGGTTACTGAGTGGAAACTCCAAGCTTTATAAGGAGGATACCAAGCATTTCCTCTCAGTTTCTGCTACAAAAAGACTGTGTGCAGATTCCCACTTTGAGGAGTTTTTGGATCAGAATCTCTCCACATCCTCCTCAAAAACTTTGCATTTCCTCAAAGTACAATATACCCTTGAAATACAATCTATGTGCTCAAATTCTTAAGGCCCCGTTACACCAGGCCACATCGCCGCCGATAACATAGGCGACTTAGGGGCGTGTCCTATCGGCGGCGACATCGCCCCTACGTCGCCTCATATAAAGGGGCGATGTCGGCAACACCGGTAGGTCGCCTGGTTTCAGAGCAGTGCTCTGAAACCAGGCGACCAATCTGGGGCGATGTGCACACATCGCCCCATGTAACCGGCCGCCGCCGACCTGTCAGGCGATGGGAGCCATAGGCTCTGACAGCTCGTTGGCGTGGGGCTGGAGATGTCACCCCGTGTAAATGGGGGACGGCGACGCTGGCGGGGCGCCAAAAACGTGTGCGCACCCGCCAGTCGCCGCCGACGTCCCTATCCCCGTCGCCAGGTGTGACGGGGCCTTAAAGGGAACCTGTCACCCGATTTTAAGCTCCTACACTATCTCTAGCTGTCCCTACACCTTCCTAGCAGCTCCCTATCTCTCCCTTTCTTATCTAAAGTGGCCCTATTAAAGAAGTGTAAAATAAGATTAAACTTACTGCAGTCCCCGTAGTTCGGGGACTGGGTAGGCGTGGCCTCTGTTCCTTCCTCACTCCTCCGTGTGGAAATGCACGCCCCGCTGGGCGGCATTATTGTGGGTCCTCTCTGCCCCCATTAACATTAATCCTCCGCCCTCTACACCTCTTTGCACCGGCCGGGCGTCACATCCGGCGCGGTGCATTATGGGCCGTCACGTGATCTGCCCTAGTGCATTCTGGGTCCGATCACGTGATCGGCCCCAGTGCATTATGGGCTTGATCACGTGATCGGCCCCGGCTTCAATAAGCGCATTGCGCATGCGCGGAGCCGGGGCCGATCACGTGATCAAGCCCATAATGCACTGGGGCCGATCACGTGATCGGACCCAGAATGCACTAGGGCAGATCACGTGACGGCCCATAATGCACCGCGCCGGATGTGACGCCCGGCCGGTGCAAAGAGGTGTAGAGGGCGGAGGATTAATGTTAATGGGGGCAGAGAGGACCCACAATAATGCCGCCCAGCGGGGCGTGCATTTCCACACGGAGGAGTGAGGAAGGAACAGAGGCCACGCCTACCCAGTCCCCGAACTACGGGGACTGCAGTAAGTTTAATCTTATTTTACACTTCTTTAATAGGGCCACTTTAGATAAGAAAGGGAGAGATAGGGAGCTGCTAGGAAGGTGTAGGGACAGCTAGAGATAGTGTAGGAGCTTAAAATCGGGTGACAGGTTCCCTTTAATTCATTATTTGCCTTTATGTAAGTCACTTTTATTATTTTGTCTTGAAGTATTCCACCAAATTCATGAAAATGGTGTATACAGTTCATGAATTTGCTGAAAAGTCCTCTGACTGTTCGACTTCTGGTATTAGCTTACACATAGACCGGTAAAGAACTCAAACTCAAAGTGTGCACAAGGCCTAAAATCCAATATAAGCTTCCTACTCTATATGACAGCAATGAACTGGAAGTTGTAAAGAACTTCAACCTGACTTCAATAATTACTTAAGATGCAACAACGGCACCAGAAGTCTATATCAGAATAGCTACGAGCAAATCCACATTGACAAGGATCTTCAAATCAAGAAACATTTTACTGCTAAGTCACAGCTTGTACATAGTCTGGTCTTTTCTGTAGTAATATATGGAGTCAAAACCAGGACCTTAAAGGTACCGTCACACACAGCAATATTGCTAGACAATTTCACTGGCAATTTGCTGGTTGCAGTGAAATCATGGACACATTGTTACATTTGTACACAGCAACAAAATAGAACAATGTGTCCATGATATCACTGCAACCAGCAAATTGCCAGTGAAATTGCCTAGCAATATTACCGCGTGTGACTGTGCCTTAAGGGAAAAAGACAAAAGAAGAACCTTCAAAATGTGCTGGAGAAGGATATTATCAATACCATGGATGGCAAGAACAAACTAATCAATTTTAGAACAAATCAAAGCAGACTTGTCACCTGATGCAAGGATCACCAAACTACAACTTGCCAACTTTGGACATATCATGCGAAGAGAGAAATCACTAGAGAAGGACATCATGGTTGGAAGAATAGAAGGAACAAGGCGAAAAGGAAGACCAGCAACCCAATGGCTTGATGCTGTCAAGATAATGGCGGACAAGACCCTGGTAGACATATCTAGGCTCGCACAAGATGGATCTTCCTACAGGTACCGTCACACAGGGAGATATCGCCGGCGATGTTGCCGGGGATCGCGGGAGCGCGCATCCCTGACAACATCGCCGGGGAGATGTCAGACTTAGCAACTTACCGGCGATGTCGCCGGCTAGTTGCCGCGGCTATCGCTCGCTGGGTTGCCCAGCAACCCAGCGAGCGATAACTCGCAATGTTGTAGATAGGCGGAATCGCCCGCAACATTGCAGGTTGCCGCGTTACACAGGGCGATCAGGCATGATCGCCTCAGCAACATCACCAGGTTTCCTAACATTGTTGGGAAACCTGGCGATGTTACTCAGGCGATTTTTTTCCCCTGATTATCGCCCTGTCACACGAGGCAACTCTCCGGCGATGTCGCCGCAACCTGACCACGCCCCTCAGTTGCCGGCAACATCGCCGGCGATATCTCCCTGTGTGACGGTACCTTACAAGAGTGTTCATTCATCAAGTAGCCATGGGTCGAGATCGAGCTGAAGGTCGTTAAAATAAAACAACTATATGAACTCTTATCTCTGAACTGAATGTGATCTGGCAGCAGGACAAATTATGATGAATCTTATCTGTAAATCTGTGTTAAACTTTGTAAAATAACTGATTAGAGATATTCACTTACTTAAATCGCAAGTCCTTAACCCTCTCTGCAGGGAGCACACAGTCTTTTTGATGGAAGGCAGCAATGCGCAGGACCATGCGGATGCTTTCCACTTCTGATCTCACTATGGGAGCCACTTTAAGCTGTAATTATCAGATGTCTCACCTGACTTCAAAAGACAAATTTTTATATTCTACATAATTTACTCCATATTCTACCAGGCTTTCTGTTCACAATACTTAGAAATAGAAATAACCCATTATGAACTGTAATTAGTTTTGAATTTGTCAAGAAAAGGTTAGATGGCGTGATCTCAGCACTTTATTCCTTATCATAGGTCATCACTAATCGATTTCTCCAATCCCAGGAATGCAACCACTGCCAATCATCTAATTCAAGGCGCTTCAGTGCTTGTCTCTTCCCTTTGGTTACCGGTATATTTTGGAGTGACTATGCCTGGTATTACAGCTACGTTTGATTCACTATGAGTCAAAGATGCAGTGACTTATAATACTAAATACAGCTGCTCTAAATAATGCAGATCTCTCCCTGGGGAACAGCAAAGAGAATCTGTCAGCAGATTTTTGCAACTTCATCTGAGAGCAGCATAATGTAGACAGAGACCCTGAATCCAACAATGTATCACTTATGGCCACTTTACACGCGGCTACATTTCTAGCTTATCCACAGGTAACTTACTGGCTGCAGTGAAATCATGGAGACATTATTCCATTTGTACACAGCAACAAGATAGAACCATGTCTCCATGATTTCACTGCAGTCAGTAAGTTACCTGTGGATAAGCTAGAAATGTAGCCGTGTGTAAAGTGGCCATTAGTTCACTGGTTGCAGCGGACACAAGCAGAACTTTAAGATTTAGCAATGCATAAGGCTGCCTTCACACTGGCGTATGGGTAAGCAGCGCACGATGCGCATGCGTATCCGCATTGTAAAAAGCACTCGTGCGCATCGCGACGCTGCTTTTTTTGTGCGCATATCCATACTCAATCCTTTTTAAAAACGCAGCGCATCATTGCTTATACATGCGTTTTGATCATGCGCATGGGTTTTATGTCAGCATGCGTATCTGAAATGACATGGGCGGAGAGTGGGCGGACCTGCAAATCAGACTCTGGGCTTGCGCAATGACGAGTACGCATGCGTACCGAAAGCAGGCATCAGCAATGTCCTGCGCACGCTGGCATACCCATAGGCAATAATGCTGATATTAGGCGCTAGTGTGCACATGCGCATTCTCACGCTTAATTTATTACCCAAAAAATGCAACATGTTGCGTCCAGAGGAAGTTGATTTTCGGAGGACACGTACACATAAGCACCTATAAGCAGTCAAAAGCAGCATTTTGCTTGCAATTGCGTTTACCATTCTAAGGATAGAGACGCAATAAGCATGCAGATGGAATTATTTTTATCATCATCGTGCGCTGCTGATTAAAACGCTAGTTTGAAGGCAGCCTAAAGGCCACTTCACACACACAGATATCTGAGTCCAATATCTGAACAGATCTCTGGTTGCAGTGAAATCATGGATACATTGCTCCTTGTTGTACACAGCCACAAAATGGAACAATGTATCCATGATTTCACTGCAACCAGAGATCTGTTCAGATATTGGACTCAGATATCTGTGTGTGTGAAGTGGCCTTAAGAGCTGAAAAAGCTAACCCTGCCTACACCAGAATTTTTATGTACATTGTCCATAGACGGTGAGTTGCTAATTACAGCAGGGGGCGTGCTGGACTAGCTGACCTCTAGCTAATCTAGTCTGACAATGATAATCTGCTAAATCAAACCTTGCAGGTAAACTACTGTACACAGTGTTGTATGAGACACATGGCTGACATCTCTGTGTTAACTACTGCAACATGCTGTCTTCAGGTTATACAGTAAAAACCTGCTGAGAAATTCCCTTTAAAGAGGGGTTGAGGTGGTTTGATTATTGAATCACTCTGCTGCGAACTGACTTCAAGTTTAAATTGCATGAAATGTGTAGATTCTAGTGAATTTGAGCACTTTGTCTTCTCATAATCACTCACTGATAAAACAGGTTTGTTAAACCTACAGCTGCCCATTAAAGTGAACCTGTCATCAGATTTGTGAGTCTAAACTAAAAGTACCACCTTCAGCAGCACCTAAGTTGCATTCTAAGAAGTTGTCATATTATGCCCTGACTGTGCCTGTACACCTGATAAACAACTATTAAAAACTCCCCACCTGTATGAAAAACTACCTATGTCCGGTCTGATGGGTTTGATTGTAGCTTGGTCCGTCCCGCCTCTCCTTGCCGTCCGTCCCGCCTGTCCTCACTGTCCAATTACTGAAGGTGGCGCTTTTGGATTAAAACACCCAAATTTGTTGACAGATTCACGTGAATGAATATATCCCTGGAATCAGGGTCTTTCTCCCCTATACGATGCTACTCTCAGATTAGGTAGCAAAAGTAGTGACAGATTCCCTTAAAAAAAACATATTTTACTTTTTGCATGTTTTACTAGTTTATTTTGTCAACCATATACAGTGGCATGCAAACGTTTTCGCACTGATGGTCAAAATTACTGTTATTGTGAACAGTTCTGCAACTTGAAGATGAACTGATCTTTAAAAGGCATAAGATTAAGATGACATGTTTCTTTTGTATTTTAGGCAAAATAAAATAATTTTCATCTTTTACATTTTAAAAAAAGGAAAATGTGCCAATGCAAAAGTTTGGGCACCCTGCATGGTGAGTACATAGTAGCACCCTCCTTTAGCGAGTTTCCAAGCTTGTAAACACTTAAGGCACTGTCACACATAACGAGATCGCTGTACCGTCACAAATTTTGTGACGCAGAAGCGATCCCGTTAGCAATCTCGTTCTGTGTGACACGCACCAACGATTTGGCCCCTGCTTTGAGATCGTTAATCGTTACACACTGCTCTGGATCATTTCTATGTCGTTGGGAGCGCTACATCGTTGTGTTTGACAGGGACAATGACTAATGATCTCAATGCTACGCTATGGAGTGACAATTCCCAACGACCTCAGTATAACTCTGGATCGCTGGTGCGTTGTTTTTCACATCGCTGGTAAGATACCTGTTTGACATCTTACCAGCGATGTGAAAAACGACGCACCAGCGATCTCTGCACATCATTATCGGGATCGCTGGTGCGTCGTTATGTGTGACTGGGCATTTACTGTAGCAGCCAAGAGTCTTTCATTCAGTGTTTTTGGGATTTTCATCTATTCTTCCCTGGAAAAGTCTTCCAGTTCTGTGAGGTTTCAGGGTCGTCTTGCATGCACTACTCTTTTGAGGTCTAGCCACAGATTTTCAATGATGTTCAGATCAGGGGACTGTGGAGGCCATTGTAAAACCTTCAGACATTTGATCATTGTGGTCAGAGTTCTATTTTAACCTCATCAGTCCTCAGGACTTGTTTACAAAATGCATCATGCTTGTTTATATGTTCCTTTGCATACCTCTGATGCTGAATTTTATACTGAGGACACAAGAGAGGTTTTCTTCTAATTATTCTTCCATATTTGTGTAGGTGTCTCTGAACGGTAGAGCAATGTACCTCAACTCCAGAGTCTGCTGAATCTTCCTGAAGGTCTTTTGCAGTCAAGCAAGGGTTCTGTTTTGTCTCTCTAGCAATCCTACGAGCAGCCTGTGGAGACCCGGGGGTCAGTGGGTGCTCTCGTCCGCAGGCCCAGCCGCCTTTACAAAGACAACGTGGACCAGGGCTCATCCCCAACTGAACGCCCGAGCTCCTTAACCGTGGGCGGTACACTACTCAGACAACACAGGGTGAGGGAATCACAATATTAAGGCTTTATTGGATCCCCAAACAGTTAACAGCATATAACGCATAACCAAGCACAACACATAAATGTAACAGGCAACAGAGTCTCACCCTTCCGCTGGCTCACCAGGGTTTAGAATATAACACGGCAAAGTCTGTAGCCAGGTGACTGTATCATCCCAACCTGGGTTGCTTCCTTGTCCTTATGCAGTCTTTATCACAGCCGAATCCGATAATCCGATACTGAAGTCCTTGTGGTTCTTTAGTCCGTGTTCTGATCCCCTTGGTCGGCACCGAAATGCCTAGGCCTGGGGTTATGGCTCGCTAACTGGATCCAAAGACCCTAGATTAGCTGCCTGTCTCCAACCTTCAATCTCCAATCTCCAATCCAGTGGACCTCTAGCCGGGACCGAAATCCCTAGACTGAGGCCACTAGACAGAATCTAACTCTAATCTGCTGGTCAAAGTGAACAGTCCTCCTTATATACCTAAGCCCTCATTGTAGGATATTGGGGACGTCACGATTGTGCAATAACACAGTCTTTTCATTGGCTGAACTCCAATCCTCATTTAATATATTTTAGTACTATTGCAATCCAAATGCTGATTGATATAGCATCTAGCAGTGATACAATGGAATGTTAGTATGAGACATTCAGTCTGCAAACCATGACATTAACACAATAGTGGCTGGAGCCACAATCAACATTCACAGGGTAATAGACAATGGACGATTAGCATAATTAAGTTCTCTGGCCTGCTATGACAAACAAGTTAGATAATTACATTACCATGCTAAACTTAAAGTAATCTATGAAAATACTGTAGGAAATTCTCCTTGGCCAATACAAGTTTATAAGCCAATATACAATATGATATGTCTGAGTTACATAAGAAATCATCATATGTCCTACATTGAAGGAGTCCCTTTCGTCACACAGCCCTCACTGTAATGTTGCTTATTCTTCCAGACCTTATCTTGACCTCCAGTGTTCCTGTTAACTGCCATTTCTAAATTAAATTGAACTGAGGAAAGGGCAACTTGATAGCACTTTGCTATCTTCTTATCGCCTTCTCCTGCTTTGTAGGTCTCCACCATTTCCATTTTCGGAGTGCTGGGAAGCTGCTTAGAAGAACTCATGGCTGCTGGTTTGTTGGCCCAAGGTTAGAGGAGGCTGGTTTTATTACAAAGCTGTGAAATTTGCATCACCTGGTCTTTCCTAATAATGATAGTGAACAAGCCATAACCCCAGCAGGCTAATTTAGGTCTGAAACCTTGGTCAAACCTTTCTGAGCACAGACATCTCCCAGGGTGGCCAAACCTTTGCAATGGCCCATTTTCCTTTTATGTAATTTTATGCCTTTTAGAGATCATTTAACCTTCAACTTGCTTAACTGTTGACAATAACAGTACTTTTGACCAGAAGTGCCCAAACATTTGTATGCCACTGTAGAAAGCAAGAAAAAGAGTGACTTCTAAGGGCCGCTTCACACTGCGGCGTGATCTGGTCCGGGTCTGTCCGGGAGGACCCTGACAGCCGCGGACCGGATCTGCACACAGGACAGGGGGGGCTATTATGCCCTCCGGTCCTGTGTGCAGCGCACGCAGCTGCAGCCGCTGACAGGTCAGGACCGCGGCGCCCGCGGTCCTGACTTATCAGCAGCAGAGGGAACTGCATGCGCTGCACACAGGACCGGAGGGCATAATAGCCCCCCCTGTCCTGTGTGCAGATCCGGTCCGCGGCTGTCAGGGTCCTCCCGGACAGACCCGGACCACATCACGCCGCAGTGTAAAGCTGCCCTTAGTCTCTATAATAAAAGCCAGTCATATATATTGAGGTTCTAGAGCATTCATTGTCTAAGAATATATCCGGATGGAGCATATTCTGTTGCATATTCAAAATGTTGTTCCAGAAAATATAAGTTCTCGTGATACAGTACAAAAAACTTTGCATCTGTAAAACATTGACAGTCGGTGATTGAATATTCAGCCATTTTTTTCTACTTTTTCTTATTTAGAAGTTTGAAAGAAAAAAAAAAACATGAACAGTTGGTCAGATCAAAATAACATGTCATTATGGAGAACTCCCACTTGAAAAATGAAAAATCTTACATTGCTTCAGAGAGAATGAAAAAGAAAAATGTACGCCGCGTAAAGAGTGCGAATAGCAACCAGATGCACCCACATCAAGCTATCTGTCAAACAGCACCGGCTATGTTCTGAATAGGAGTCTACAGAGAAGAAGAGGTCTTAATAAGAGCCGGGATGTAAGAACGAGAGCTGCGGATGTGTACAGTAATCAAACATACATTATTTTAAAGAATGGAAGTAGGAATTCACATACAAAAAACTTTAATGACGAGTTACAGACAGTGTGAACAGCTGCGCGCCAGTCAGCAATCTTTTTGTTTTCAAGTCTTTGGGCTCTAGATATCTTTCCACTTTAGTTTAGCACGTGGGGTCACAAACATTTTGCAAGGAAATCACTGTTGGCGAGTAAAGTTTCTTTCTAAAATGATTGCGTAAAAATGTGAGGAACTAAAGCATTTTTTATACTCAATCCCTTCACTTCAGGGACTCAAGCATGTGGACAAATTAAAGAATTGTAAATAACATGCTAATTTCTAATACCTGATTGAAAACCCTCCTTTGGCCATGACTTGCCTGAAGTCTTGGACATCACCAGACACTGTTTCCTCCTTTTTAATGCTCTGCCGGCCTTTACTGCAGCGGTTTTCAGTTGATGTTTGTTTGTGGACCTTTCTGTCTGAAGTTTAGTCTTTAATAAGAGAAATGCAGCTCTATTGGATTGAAATCAGGCGATTGACTTGGCCATTCAAGAATATTCCACTTCTTTACTTTAATAAATTCCTGAGTTGCGTTGGCTTTATGTATTGGGTCATTGTCCATCTGTATTATGAAACACCGACCAATCAGTTTGACTGGATTTGAGCACCCAGTATGTCTGAAAGGTGGCGCTAGAGTTCATCCACCATCTCACTGAAGTGACAATTTGCATATTTCCCAGAGGAGCATTGCAGCTATAGGCGTCCTTATCAGCTTATCTGTCTTCATAAGCTGGCAGACAAATTAATCTCCATGAAGTAGAACGCTAGATCCCCAGACCTCTAAAATCCCCTGGATTAATCCGGCTGCTTCTGTCCTGTGTCCAGTGCTTTTTTTGTGGGGGTACGTGGTGGTTCGGCGTACTGGAAAATATGCAGGGGGGGCGGAGCTATATGGGGACTGCTGTCCACTGCATGCCTGACAGCACCCAATCCCCCCCCCCCGCTTCTCAAGCCGCCGGTCACTGACAGCATACCTCCACCCCCTCTCCTCAAGCCAAGCCGCTGGCGTCTGACAGAACCCCCCGCTCACCAATCACCAAGCCGCTGGCGTCTGACAGAACCCATTCCCCCCACCCTGCTCCTCGCCTCAGTACTGGGAAATATTCTTTTACAAAAAAAGCACTGCCTGTCACATCATCAATAAACACTAGGGACCCAGGGCCACTGACAGCCATGCACGGCCAAGCCATCACACTGCCTCCGCCATGTTTACCAGATGATGTGGTATGCTGTGAATCACAAGCTGTACCATTGTTACCCCTCGGGGGTCTGCCGCCCGTGCCCGCGGCCTGCTGCCCTTACTCCCTCTGCTGGAGCAACACTGCTCCTCTCACTTCCGGTACCACTGCTTCAGCACATGAAACTGTCTCCAATTCAGTTTCTGCTGGAGAGATTGCAGGGAGCTTGCTCCTCCCCTCAGCCAATCACCAGGTCTCTGTGTCCTGCCAATCAGGACGGCCCTGCTCTGATTTAAACCTCCTGTTTCCAATCAGTCGGGGCCAGGGCAACCTTCTCCTTAGTGAAGCTGCCACTACTGGTCTGTCAGGTCGCTCCTTTTTTGGTTTGTTACCTGATATTTCTGTGTTACCTCCTCCAGATCTCGTTCCTGCCGGCTCCTGGCTGATCACCGTGTTCCTGGATGGTCTCCTGGATCTCTTCAAGCTGATCGCCGCTTCTCGCCCGGCTCCGGATCTCCCGTGGTCCTGGGATTCCCTGTGTTCCTGGATTCCCCTGTGTTCCTGGTTCTCCGTGTTCCGGGTCCTCTGTGTTCTCGGTTTCCGTTTCTTGTTGTTTACCCTGTTACGGTTTTGTTTCCACGTCGCCTGGGGTCGGTTGAACACTCGTGTCCGCTTCACTGGCCCCTTCGAGGCTGAACCCGGCGGTATCCCTGTATAGGGGTCAAACGCTCCGGGGTCTCCCTCGCTGGGTTTCCTGTGCTGCGACCGTGTGGCCCTCTCCAGGGGCGTGGGTTTTGTTCTGTTCCGCTTTGGTTAATAAACCCGTTGACTCTACGGTACTTGTCTGCCTCTCTATCACCCGGTATCGGCATCCGCTTTACGCGGTCCAGTGGGTCCACACATAGGTTCCGTCAGTAGGACGTGACAACCATGCCTTCAACATACTTTTTTCTTTCCATCATTTTGGTAGAGGTTGGTTTTGGTTTCATCTGTGTAAAGAATGTTCTTCCAGGACTGTGCTGGATTTTTAAGATGTTTTTTTTTAAGCAAAGTTCAATGTAGCCTTCTTATTCTGGAGGCTTGTGAGTGGCTAGCACCATGCAGTGACCATGCTGTATTTACTTTCATGCAGTCTTCTCTTTATGGCAGATATAGATATATTGATAGGCCTACATCCTGGAGAGTGTTGATCACTCGGTTGGCTGTTGAGAAGGGGTTTCTCTTCACCATGGTAATTATTCTGCGATTACCCACGATTATTGTTTTCCATGGGCATCCAGGTCTTTTTCATTTTTCATTATTGAGGTCACCAGTGTCTTTCTTCTTTCTTCCTTTCTTCCTTTCTTTCTTTCTTTCTTTCTTTCTTTCTTTCTTTCTTTCTTTCTTTCTTTCTTTCTTTCTTTCTTCTTTCTTTCTTTCTTTCTTTCTTTCTTTCTTTCTTTCTTTCTTTCTTTCTTTCTTTCTTTCTTTCTTCCTTCACTCATAGTATTGTAGCAATATCTCGGATGGGTTTTTTCTGTTTTCACAAATGCAGGATGGCTTGTTTCACTTGCATAGAGAGCTCCTTTGACTGCATATTGACTTCTCAGCTAAATCTTCAAAATGCAAGCACCACACCTCAAATCAACTCCAGGCCTTTTATGTGCTTTATTGAGAATTAAGAAAGGAATTGCCCACACTGCCCATGAAACAGCCTTTGAGTCAATTGTCCATTTACTTTTGGTCCCTTTAAAAACAGGGCAGCACATGTAAAGGAGCTGAAACTCCTAAATCCTTCATACAATTTTAATGTAGATACCGACAAATGAAAGGTAAAAGTCTGAACTTTATGTCCATATCCATTAGATAACTATAACTTGAATATGTTTCAGTAAACAGGTAAAAAAAAGTGTTTATGTCAATGTAAAAATATATATGGACTTAATTGTATATGATTTACATATAATGATGTGCTGACTAGACTCCTCCGCTTCAACGTCCCATAACGAGGATATTGTGACCTAACTTCTGCTGGAGGGTTGGGCCCCTTAGTGGCTTCAAAGTTGTACTTTAATTATTATTTTTTTTTAAAGTGAACAAAATTATAAATTTGAGGTTTGGCTTAAAGAGGACCGGTCATCACCCTGGTGCTTTCCAAAGTGAAAGCACCATTGAATGCAGCGTGTCTGCTGCATTCAGAGAAGGGGTCTCCCATGTTTCTACCCACCCCCCGTAAGCTGTAAAAAACACTTTAGAAAGTGCACAGATAACGAGTCCAGAGGGACTTAGTCATCACTGTTCACGGGGGTCCTCCCCCTTCTGCCTCTCTGTGCCGCCTCCTGCCCTCTCTGTGCCGTCTCCGTAATAACTTCCGTAATGACTCCATAATCTGTAAGTCCCTCCAGACTCGTTATCACTACACTTTCTAAATTGTTTTTCTACAGGTTACAGGGGGGTAGAAACATGGGAGACCCCTTCCCTGAATGCAGCAGACACGCTGCATTCAGTGGTGCTTTCAGTTTGGAAAGCACCAGAGGGGTGACAGGTCCTCTTTAAAGAAACTAAAGCTGTAATTCTTGATGAGAACTCACTAGGAAAACAGTGCTCCCCTTCTGCTTACATTTTAAATCAGGACAGCATCTGGATCAAGGCTGCAAAATGCTGGAGTTTTTATGGTTTACCAATATGTCTATAAAAAAATTGTTGGCTGTTTGGATAAATTGCCCAAACCCCCCAGCCCCCCGCCCTGAAAATAAAAATTAGAAATCGAGTCAACCTATCTGTTAAAGACGGCTCCATCAATATGTCCATAACTACGGCTAATTTCATGTTTTAGAGTTTACCTTTACCCCATGCAGAGAGGAAGCTTGTGGTCAGTATGTTAGCCTGGTTTTACACTAGCATTTGTGTCTGCATGCATCTGGTATCCAGACGCAAATGCAGTGCTAAGAGCAGTCATACTGATGTGAACGCAGCCAAGATTCTCTGCATACATTCACATAGTATGGTGCCCGGCCACCCAATCAGCGGTCTTGGCGGCGACCAGGAGATCAGCAGCGGCAGCGGGGATATCATTTCTATGCAGATTTCAATGTGATCCGCAGCGTTTTCCTGCACTGTTATGCGGAGGACACTGCGGATTCATTGAAATCCATGTATTCTTTGTGCGCTTGCAGATGCTTGCTGATAAAACAAGCGCCCGCGAATGCACAAAAAAAGCAACATGTTGCATTCGGAGGGTGCTTTTAAAAAACGCATGCGAACGCAAACGCAGCCATATGCAGGTACAATGCGTTCCCATGTTAAACATAGGAACGCGATGCGCATGTGTTTGGCTTCGTCCGGTTACGCTGCGTTCCGAACACAAATGTGAAAGCGGCCTTATAGCACCGCTCCAGCATTTTTAAATATATTTCAGAAGTAGCAGGGCTGTGGAGTCGGTAAGCCAAACTTCCGACTCCTCAATTTACATGAATCCGACTCCACCTCCTTCATACACGGCTCATGTTTAAAGAGGACCAGCCAGATGTTTTAGGGCTATAAAGTAAAGCTATTACCTTACAAGCACTGGGATGCTGAGTGCAATCATACCTTTACTTCAATGATTATATGTATTATTGCTGAGATAAATGTTATAGAAGTCCTTAGAAAGTGTGCAGCAGGGGGACGGAGTGTGCAGCAATTAGCATAAGAGGGGCTGGGTTTACATGTATTACTGCCCTGTTTTCTCTAAGCCAAACTCTCTCCCTCCCTTCATCTCCCTGCTTGTGATCCTCACAAGCAGTAGAAGCCCCCGCCCCCTCCAGTCTCTACACTTCCTCATCTGTCTCCTATCACAGATCTGGATAGATCCCTGCTATTGTCATCTAAGATCACAGACTGGGATCTGGGTATGGAGCATGCTGGGAGTCCGTCCATTTTATTCTGACTCCACCAAAATGAGCTCCAGGTCCACAGCCCTGACTCTAAGTCTGATCCCCCTGTCTTGCACTCACCTGCTGCCATCTTCACCTGTTGCCGCATGGTCTCTGGTGATTTGTAATCTGTCAAGTAAAGTGATGGGAGTGACAAATTCCAATCTGTGAAGTTCATCACAAACCTCCTTAACACATATACGTTGGACCTTTTTTTTTCTCCGCATGTACTTAAATTAATAAGACAATGTGAAAAGATCCCTTGCAGTTACCGAAAGTGAGGTTTGTCCTTCATCACTTGTTAAAGGGAACCTGTCAGTCGATACATGCTGCTCAAATGAAGTGTAGCATGAACCAGAGCTCTGGCATGTTAGATAAAGCTTAGATCCAGCCAAGGACCAGAGGCAGAGACCTGATTAGTCTGGCTCCGTCTCCAGCTTCACTCCACTTTCCCCCAGTGGATGGACAGGTCTCTCTCATGTGATTACTTTGGGAGAGACCTGTCACTTACCTGGTTCAGCTCAGGTTGAAGCCAACAAGAGGTGGCACCGAACTAGACATTTCTCCCTGTTTCTCCAGATGGCTTTTCCAACTATATTTTCTCTAAACGCAGGAGCAATCATGCAGCCAGCCTCTTATTCATTCTGCGCGCAGTTTTGGCCATAGTAATTGACTGACAGTTTCTCTTTGGGGATTGTCCTTGATATTTCTAGAAGAGGTGCCAGTGAATTAGTAGAGCTCTTTAGAAATGTTCTATGACTGATTGATCAAGAGATAAGCAAAAAAATGCATTAAACCATTATCTGTCTTAAAGGGTTGTCCGGGCCTTTGCTATAATTCATATGTGTATCAAAATGTTGACAGTTTGTAATATACATCCTGTCAACATTTTGCATAGTTACCTAGATACCTAGATATCACATACTAGATGGTGGCCCAAATCTAACGCATCGGGTATTCTAGAATATGTATTTAGTTTATTTATGAAGATTTAAGAATAATGCAATGAGCAATCAGTAAGGTACCATAATACTTGGCGACGCTCCAGTGATCCCGACAACGATACGACCTGGTAGGGATCGCTGGAGCGTCACTACGTGATCGCTGGTGAGATGTCACAGTCAAATCTCACCAACGATACAGCAATGATATGGCCATCGTTGGGACCCTGTCACTCTAGGGCGTAGAATTGAGGTCGTTGGTCGTTGTCCTCGTGAAACACACTGATGCATGCTGCCTAGTGGGGTCCCAATGATCAAAAAATGGCCCAGGCCATTCTGACACGATCAGCGATCTCACAGTGGGGTCCTGGTCACTGCTGCGTATCACACTGAGCGAGTAGCGCCGGTCGAGGTACTTCCGCTGCGAGCAGCCAGGAGATGACCGGCTAGTGAGAGGTTGCGTTGCCGCTGACCTCCTGATGGTGGCGTGCGTGGTTCAAATCCCGCGCCAATTCGCGGCCGGACTGCGCCTGTTGTTGATTGGTCGCAGCCGGCGCGACCAATCAGCGACGCGGGATTTCCGTTACAGACAGACTGAATTAGACAATCATATAGTAGATTTGCGGCAGCCAGAGAACGTCCAGGGGGCGTGTTTGTATTGGAGCCTTCATGTAAATGTAAAACTTGTAATTTCCTACCAGTCTCCTCCAAACACAACCCTTCCCATAGTCTACACTATACCCAGCCACCCCCAGGATCCTGCAGGCCCACCCCAACCCCTTATGTCTCCACCCACCCCCATTGTACACAGCGGACCCCTGCTCCACTGACACTGTGACGAATTCGCTGCTATGAAAGGCTATTCGGCACACTGTCAGTGCAGTGGGGACCGCTGCATGTGTGTGCGCTCACCCTGTGGTCTTTGTGCAGGGGAGCTGAGGTCCGCAGCTCGGGACTCTGTGCTGTGCAGCTTGATGCTTCTCTCCATACCTCCCGTACCATAGAGCCGGTGGCTGCGGTATAGAGAGGACCACTCCACCACCTCTGTGCCTCACTCTATGGTACGGGAAGTATGGAGAGAAGCATCACGCTCCACAGCAGAGTGTCCCGGGTTGTGGAGTGCGGACCTCAGCTCCCCTGCACAGAGACCACAGGGTGAGCGCACACACATGCAATGGTCCCCACTGCACTGACACAGTGTGCCGAATTGCCTTCACAGCAGCCGATTCGGCACAGTCCGTCAATGGAGCAGGGAACTGCTGTGTACAAAGGGGGTGGGTGGTGACATTAGGGGCTGGGGAGGGCCTATAGGATCCTGGGGTGGCCGGGCATAGTGTAGACTGTGGAAGGGGGCATGTTTGGAAGAGACTGGGAGAAAACGACCAGTTTCCCAGTTACATTCAGGCTCCAACACAAACACGCCCCCTGGATGTTCCCTGGCTGCCGCAAATATGTGATATCAGGTAACTATGCAAAATGTTGACAGGATGTACATTACAAACTGTCAACATTTTGCAGCCTAGATACATGTATAAATTATAGCAAAATCTCAGAAAGCCCCTTTAAATGTGAATATTTTCCCTTCTTATCCTGAATTTTGCATTTTCATTTTTGTTTTTGTCATTCAACTTTCAAAAGCCATAAAATATATCATTACAAGACTACAGGGCATGACAAAGGTAATAATACTGTTATAGGTGACAGGCAGGACTGTGAAGTCAGAGTCTGTGCCCATTTTGGGTAGAGTTGGAGCAGTATTCAGAGAAATTGAGGAGTAGGAGTCTGACTCGGATATGTGGATATGTGGCTTACTGACTTTACAGGCATGATTATGGAGTTGGAGTCGTGGAGTCGGAGTCAGTGTCCATTTTGGTGGAGTCTGAGTGGGATTTTAGGGAAATTGAAGAGTCTGATGTTTGGCTTAGGCTGGCTTCACAACCACGGCAGAGTCTGGTCCGGGGCTCTCAGGTGTAAACCAGACAGCCCTGGACCGGATTTTGGCACCATAGTATCCTATGGAGCCGGATGACAGCTCTCTGCCATCCGGTTTCCATCTCTCCAGCAGAATCCGAGAGAAATCGGACTTTTCTCACCATACTCAAAAACGTTGCTTTCAATGTTTTTGTGTCCGGGAAGAAAAATCTCCCCAATTTGCTGTATCCCGGATTCCTCCGGATCCTCCTGGATCCGGTGCAATCCGGCGCTCCCTAACATGGGAGCCTATGGGGCCGGACTGCACATATTAGCCCTCCCTGATAGCCCCGTACCAGACTCTGCCGTGGTGTGAAGCCAGCCTTACTGACTCCACAGCCCTGGTGACAGGTTTGTAGGTAAATGCCACCCGAGTCAAGCCTTGTGTAGTGTAGGCATTGGTATGATGCTCTTATTATTGGGCACTGGTTTTACAAACATCGATTAATATTATCCCTGTGAAAATGTACTCCTATCATTACAGAACAAGGCAGATTAATTCTTTTCTGTGAAACAAAGGTAGGATTATTCATTATTTCTGAATATATTTGAACATAAAAGATACATTTCGGGACTGAGCTGCTAGTGAAGTTAAACACAAGAGATTACAACACAAGAAAAAAGAAATTAGCATGAAACACATGAAAGAAAATGACAGGGGAAAAGTACAAATTCACTAGCTGCAATGAAAAGCCTATTTATAGCTGTCCACACTTCCCGAGATATCACAGCTAATATAACACAATTGCTCTATTATTGCAGCAGCTACGGGTTGTATGTGACAACATTGTCTGCTAACGTTCCTACCTAAATTAATAGGATCTTTATCAGTTGGGGAAGAAAATGATATTAGTAGATAATCAATGAGGATAGTCATACTTTAGATTTAACCCCTCCCCACTGCAGACATTTTTCATTTTTTGATTTTCATAGTTTTCATTCCAACTTTCAAGATTTTTCTCCTTTTGACATGGCCTTTCAGGGATTTTTCTTGCAGACAAGATCACCCTTGTTTGCTTGATATGCAACAATGAGATGTAAAGAAAGGTACCGTCACACAAAGCGACGGGGCTGGAGATGTCGGTGGCAACTGGCGGGTGCGCGCACGTTTTTGGCGTCCCGCCAGCGTCGCCGTCCCCCATTTACATGGGGCGACACCTCCAGCGCCGCACCGGCGATCTGACAGGCGTCATCGCCGCTGGGGTGTCTCAAAACCCCAGCAGTGATGCAGTACAATAAGAGCCTATCACTCCCATCGCCTGTCAGGTCACTGGCGGCCGTTTACATGGGGCGATGTGTGCACATCGCCCCAGATCGACTGCCTGGTTTCAGAGCACTGCGACCAGTAAATGACGTCGCCCTTGCCCATTCACATTAGGCGATATCGGTGCCGATAGGCCACGCCCCTGCATCGCCAAATAAATTGGCGGTACCGTCGCCTCGTGTGACGGTACCTGAACTTTTTCATATTTTTTTCTTAATTTGTTTCAAGAGCCAAGGCGACCAAAAAAGTACAATTCTACAATAGTTGTTGAAAGTTAGTTAAAATGTAATTATTTTTCTTACATCAGTCACCGTGCAAAATATATAACACAATACTTAAAGAAATTGATAGATTGATAGTTAAGAAAGTAGTGATTAAAGTTTTATTTGTTAAAGGGAACCTGTCAGGTGGTTTATGCCCCCCAGCTATCACAGTCTGTAGCTGCAGCTTTATAATACTATTCTAATCATCCCTGTTTGAGCTCATTGTGTATTGTTATAGGTGAAAAAAAGCATTTATACACTTACATTTCAGTCCCCACGTTGGAGGAGGGAGACTGACTGTCTGGCAGGATAATAGTTAACTCACTTTTAACTTGGATGGCTAAAGGACCTGTGTGATGTAACGATCATGTGACCATAGTGGGCGGAGCTAAGCCAGGAAACTGATTATGTTCTATGAGAATTTAGCTCCGCCTATTGTAGTCACATGGTTGTGACATCACATCAGGTCTCCCAACATGTTCTAACATTAGGCTGAAATGTTAACTATTAACCTGCCAAACAGTCCCCATCCTCTAAGCTGGAGACTGACTGCCTCATTACATAGGAAATGTAAGTGTATAAATGCTTTTCTTTCACCTTTCACATTACACCATGAGCTCAGACAGGGATGATTAGAATAGTATTATGAAGCTACAGGTACAGATAGTGATAACTGGAGGGGCATAAACAGTCTGACAGGTTCCCTTTAAGATGTACATTGTTATTTAACAGATAAAAATTAAGAGTGATCTATAGTTTATTTTCTTCTCAAGTTTTTTTTAAAACATAAAAAAATTGAAGAAAATACACTCTCACTAAACTGAGCAACTTCAGAAAAGAGAAGAGCAACCTGAATTGTGACCGGTCTGCAAACCATGTCCTATGAGGAACAGTTACAGGACTTGGGATTAAGAGGACACTTAATAGCTGCCTATTAATATCTCAAGGGCTGTCACACTGTAGAGGGATCAGCTTTTTTCTCATTTGCACAAGGAAAGATTAGACGCAATGGGATGAAACTAGGAGGAGACACTGATTAGATATTTGAAATAACTTTTTGACAGTGAGGGTGATCAATGAGTGGAACAGGTGGCCACGAGAGGTGGAGAGTTCTGCTTCAATGGAAGTCTTCACACAGAGGCTAGACAGACATCTGTCTGGGATGATTTGTCCGTGTTCTCCCCTCTTCATATGTAAAGTGCCATGCAATCTAATGGCACTATATAAATAAATAATAATAATGATGATTTAGTGAATCCTGATTTGAGCATAGGGTTGAACCAGACGACCCAGGAGGCCCTTTCCAACACTACCATTTTCCATTTTATGATTCTATGACATGATGCCAGGGGCTGGCTGGCCACTCTTACTCTGGGTGCAGTTTTGTTCTGCCAGCCTTTAGGTGAGGACAGGGGGGGGGGCGGGGGGGGGGTTCTGCTGTCAGACTTTTTTGGTGGCCCGGGGGGGAGGTTGCTGTCAGACTTTCTGCTGTACTTTCCCAGCGCCAGCCAAAAAGCACCGCCGGCCCATTTCTGTGGGGGGGTGGCCCTGGATGAGGGCTATACCTTGCCCCCCTGCCGCCTGGGCCAGTCCGCCCCTGCATCATGTCTATGAATCGCCAAGCCTTTAAAGCAAAAGTTGATAGTGTTCAGTTGGTCATTTCGCAATCAAATGAAATTCCATAACTCTGCGATCAGATATTATTTCCAAATTATGCCATCCCTGCTATGTACATTTCTCCACACAGAGGAAACGTATTATTACATGTTGGCCAGTCAAATAAATGGATGACCATGTAATACAATAATGAGCTCAGTCTGGTGCACCATGACACCATGTCATCCATGGTAATCTAGTCAGCTGATAGCACACTACAATCCGGCATAATACTGGTGTGGTTGCATCCGGTTTCACAATAAAAAAAAAGAGCTGATACAGTTGGATGCAGTTTCCGACGGATCACTAACAAACAGAAAAGAATGCAATTCTGAGACCAGCCTTCCAGAGTAAGTCTCCATTCTGGCTCATAGAGGGGCCCTGAGTGGCTGACGTGTTACCAGGGCTGTGGAGTCTGAATCATGGAGACGGAGTTGGAGTCCAGGGACTGACTCCGACTCCTAAAATATATAATAAATTGGCTACAGTAGTTCAATGCAGAATGTGCTGAATATTATTATTATGAATTATTATTATGTTCTATCTAAATATCTTAATTATTGTATCATAATAATGATGAAAGCCTGATGTTCACATTGTGCCACAACAAATGTATCACTTAATCATGAGCCATATATGAAGGAGTCGGAGTTGGAGTCCGGGAAATTCAGGAGTCAGAGTTGGCGCCGGTGGTTTGACGTCCCGACTCCACAGCCCTCCGCACTACTACAGCATTTCTATGCCCTATCAAAAAAATACCAGCAGAGGCTGTTTGTGACATTGTCCCTTCGACATAAGTCCAGTCAAAATGATTTTTATCTTGAAAATTGGTCTTAGATGGGTTACATGACATACCTACCACTTGGTCATCATTATAATATCTACGTTTCCTGAAATGGTCAATGTCTAGGTATGTGCAGTTGTGAAGTGACAGTCGTGTTCCTCACACTGAACCCCTCACTGAGTGTGGTAATATTCCACATTTCCTACTGAACTACATCCAGATTGAGTCCTTTTTCCAGGACTTGTACAAATTCCTGAAATACATTAGGTTAAGGCTACCTTCACATTACGATTTTTAGGGAGCCGATGCTGTCCGATATAAATCGGACAGCCTCGGCTCCCTTCTGATGCCTGGAATCGGGTGCCAAATGGGCACCCGATTCCGGCATAAAATCATTCCCTGCGGGGTGAAGAAAAAAAAAGAAAAAAGTTATTCTCACATCTCCACGAGCCCCCGCCGTCTTCCGCCATCTTCTTGGAGGCTCCCGGTGGCTCTCGCAGGCTGCCGGTGTCAGCAGAGGGCTTCCTCTGCCTTATAGGACCTGCGGTGATGTCACAGTCACGTGACCGCGGGTTCACCATGGTAACCCGCGTTTTTTTTTTTTTTAACACTTGTGCTCCTAGTTAGGAGCAGTTTTACTGTACTGAGCATGCTCAGTACAGTAAAACGGGGTCCGAGGAGACATCAGATGTTTCCTCGGACCCTTCTCCATAGGGCCCCATGTTATAGGGATCGGACCTAATCGGATGTGCACTAAATGCCATCCGATTTGGTCCGATCCGATTCTGTCAGATTTTATTTTCGGTGCAAAAATCGGAGCAAGCTCCGATTTTTGCACCGATAATAAAATCGGACAGAATCGGATCGGACCAAATCGGATGGCATTTAGTGCACATCCGATTCGGTCCGATGCCCATAGGGCTGCATGGGGGCCAAATTCGGATCCGATGCTGTCCGATTTTGATCGGACAGCATCGGAAATCCGAAAATCGTAATGTGAAAGCAGCCTTAGTTGGTCTTGGTTACCTTTTTGGGAAGTCGGTGTAGTATACAGTGATATATTTTGGTGTTACTTTATGCTTATGTTTTTACTATATACAGTACTTCCTTTAGTGTCCACATATATTTGCATTTTTTAGGGTTTTCTGAGCATGTCTCTCCAGTGTTGCTGTATCTTGATTTAGATTAGAGTGTAATTGTATTGTTGAACCTTTTTGCATAATAACTATAAAAAGACCTTCTTATACACTGTTTTTGCACTATTCAGGACTCAGATTAAGTTGAGTTTGGAATATTAGATTCAAAGTAAATGGGTATACACTTGAGCTGCTAGTAAAAAGGGATTATCCAAAGGGATTTTAATCATAACCATGCCTCAATAAACCTTGCCATGTATTGTCCTCTGCTTGACTGGTTACGTTTCTCCCAAAATTAGCAAGGAATGCCAGTTTATGTACATGTTTGCATAAGTCCTTCCTATTTGTCATCTCATTCAATGGATAGTCCTGTGAATAGAATGTAGTTAGGTGCAATGATAGCTGTCCTACTTGATTCAAGAACATTAAATATAATTATTAGCTGAGCGCTCATTTGAAGTCCCTCATTGTACAGTAGTTACTATTTGAGACACATTCATGAACGCTCACTTTTGACGAACAGAAATATCATAGAATTATAGAATGGTAAAGTTGGAAGGGACCTCCTGGGTCATCGGGTCCAACCCCTGCTCAAAGCAGGTTTCACTAAATCAACCCTTACAGATGTCTGTCCAGCCTATATTTGAAGACGTCCATTGAAGGAGAACTCACCACCTCTCGTGACCGCCTGTTCCACTTATTGGTCACCCTCACTGTCAAATTTGTTTCTAATATCTAATCTGTGTCTTCTCCCATTCAGTTTCATGCCATTGCTTCTAGTCTTTGCTTGTACAGATTTAGTATAGGACCATAGATTTCCATTGGTGCCAGCCATATAATACATTTGTACAACATGGATATATGTTAATATATCATTATTTGTAATAATATCTCACATGTGTAAATGTAAAATAAGAGAAAATGCTTTTACCAACAAATATTCCATCTTCTTTTTTTTCATTATCAGCCACAATTGATAAATATTTTACAGATTGGTTCATTTAATTTGTGAAGAATAATTCATGTTTGTTTCTTTGTACACCATAGGTGAATTAGATTTAATTAGACAAACTGAAATATAGTGAAACATGACCGTAAAACCTTTGGAATCTCATAATTGCTCAATATTTTAACTGTTTTTAAAGACCTGAATGGGTGAAAGCTGTTGAATTAGAGGGACCTTTATAGGTCTGTAGAATGAGGGTTTTTTTCTTCCTGACCATAAGAACGTAGTCAGGACAAGACAATAAATAATATTAACCAGTCACACACGTCCATTCAAGTGTATGACACTCAGGGTCACTAAAGATAGCCAAGTCGTACTATGTTTCATTGTCTTCATCGGTGTCATGGTGCTCACCTCTTTTCTGACAATCAGTTGGGGTCCCAGCAGTGGAAACTACCCTCATTTCACATTTATTACCAATCCAATGGATGGGTGATAAATTGTGAAGGTAGCTTAAAGAAGCGTTCCCATCAAAGTTTTTAGGCTCTTAATGTATTGAAGTCATTATATCATACAGCACTGTGCACTTACATTTGCTCATTTTGCCATTTAACCCAGTTAATTCTTCTGTTTTCCATTAGGTGTATGACAGGGAATCTCTTTTCCCTATGTGAGTCTTGAGTCTTTGTAAAAGTCATTGGCAGAAGTGAGTAGGGTGCAGCTGGGTTAGGAGTTGAAAAGGAGAATGATACATGCAGGGACAAGGGTTTTCCTGCTTCTACATGGAGTATAGAAAAGAGAAGAATTTACTGGGTGGAAAGTCAAATTGAGCAATTTTAAGTACTTAGTGGTTTATAATGTGATAATAGCAATATATTAGGAGGATAAAAACTGCAAAGTATTGAAATCAGTTTACTGTGCTTCTAAATCATTTGATTGTCTATTTATATCAAGGCAAAGTATGGAATAGCACGAGTTTCCACATTTTTTTCCCTCTCCATTCCGTCTTATGTTTTATCAAACCTTACCACCAAGGATATTTCTGAGGGGCTCACAGTGGGTTTGATGATGGATTGATACTTTTAGTGTTACCAGGTGATGTCATCGTTATATTTTTGCAAAATAACTTAAAGGCCATATGTCCACAATGAGTTTTTGGGGAGTTATTGCATATTTTCTCTATCTCAAAAGTGCAGCATCTTAAAGTCCCAGCAAAGTGGATGGGATTTATAGAAATCTCATGCCAATGTGCTTTTTTTGACTCGGAGTAAACTGACCTGCGTGTGAGTTTCAACTCTGCAACATGTCAATTTCTCTTGTGGGAGAGTTTTATATACAGATTTTCCACTTATGCATTAAATGTAGAAAATTTGCCGGTAAAAAGCGCTTATGCATTTTTAGTGTGTTTGTGCTGCAAAAAAATATAAAACATGCACGTAATCCGCATCTACAGGTGCATCGCAATGAATTAGAATATCATCAAAAAGTTAATTTATTTCAGTCATTCCATACAAAACGTGAAACACATATATTATATAGAGTCATTAAATACACAGTGATCTATTTCAAATGCTTATTTCTATTAATGTTGATGATTATGGCTTACAGCCAATGAAAACCCAAAGGTCATTGTCTCAGAAAATTAAAAGGAACCTGTCACCTAGGTAAACCGCCAGGCTATCACTACTAAGGTAAACATTAGGTTTCTATGCTGCCCGCAGTTTTGGAAATGACACGTTCGGCGTCATACCAGGAAACCTGCAGAGCGGAGAGGCAGGCTGGGGGGCGCGCAATTTGATTACAATATCACACCCATCGGGACGTAAAAAAGACAGCAGGAGGCGGTGAGAGGGACAAAAGAGGAGGCCCAGGGGGGCTAGCAACAGTCACCCCCCCTGGTTCATTAACATACACCCCTTTAAGTTATAAATACATTTTATTAAACAGTCACAGGGCACATTTAGCACAGAAAGGGATAGTTAGATTAGTAATAGGAAGGTACAGTAACAGGTAGTGATAGCCTGGGGGGCTTTATCTAGGTGACAGGTTCCATTTAAAGTAGGGAGGATGAAGGGTCTGAGAGATAAAATATTACCTACATAGGTATCAGAGGCTTCACCTTGTGTGGTTGTGAGAGTCACAACCATTATAAAAGTATATCACGGCTGCTGCCTTCTCCAGCGTGGTGCATATAGAATAACGAGGATGTAGGGTTTATAACCACACTGCCGTATTCCATGAGACATTAGTGGGTGAATATAATATTGATTTATTAGTCAACACCTTTCCGGGGTCCCTGACCCCTTCCTCAGGACAATTCAATGTCATATTGTCATGTTTCAGGGTGTTTCAGGGAGTCATGAAACGCATTGACTAATAAATCAATATTATATTCACCCTTTGATGTCTTGTGGAATATGGCAGCGCAGTTTTTAACCCTTCATCCTCCCTACTTTAATTATCTCTTTTCTTGGACTGGTCTCCCTGAGATCAGTGAATGCTTTGTGATACTTTAATTATCTGAAATAATGACCTTTGGGTTTTCATTGGCTGTAAGCCATAATCATCAACATTTAAAGAAATAAACACTTGAAATAGATCACTCTGTCTGTAATGGCTCTATATAATATATGTGTTTCACTTTATGTATTGAATTACTGAAACAAAACTTTTTGATGATATTCTAATTCATTGAGATGCTCCTGTAAGTATATCAATAAAGTTTTGTGAACATCAAATACCAGAAAATATCAAAAACAAAGAAGCTTTATTTAACCCCTTCACGACCCATGACGTTATACAACGTCATGGTCCGTTAAGGGGGGTTTGATATGAGTTTCGGCGCGGAGCTCACTTCAAACATCCAACATCTCAGCTGATCTCATCAGCTGAGATGTCGGACTAACAGCACCGATCGGATCACTGACAGCGGGATCCAAAGGCGCCGCAGCGGCGTTGTTCCCCGCCTGCCCTGGAGATCTTGCGATAGTATCGCGGAATCTCCGGCGCTCACTTGACAGCCTGGAGTCCTGGCTTGACCCCGGAAGCTGTTATGGAGCTCTTACAGATCGTGGTTGGCAGGCGCTGCTTACCACACGCAGTCCGCGATCATGAGATATACCATGAGTCTCTCCAGACTGATCAGACTGTGCAGCAGTGTGCCTCTCTAAGGAGCAGTGTAAAAATAAGAATTAATATAAAAATTAAGTTTTTAATAACATGTAAAAAAAAAATATATAAGTTCAAATCACCCTCCTTTTCCCCCATTCACAATAAAAGTATTTAAAAAAGTATTAGCAAAATAAAGATATTTGGTATCGCCGCATTCAGAATCGCCCAATTCCGAATGCGGCGATACCAAATTTGTGTACTTTGTCATTTTTTTAATCTATCAAGATATAAAATCAGTTAATGAGAGCCATAAACTGCATAAAAGAAAACAAAGTCCAAATGCCAAAATGATGTTTTCTTTGTCACCGCAACATTGCTATAAAATACAATAACGGGCAATCAAAACAGCGCATCCACCCAAAAGTGGTATCATAAGAAACATCAGCTCAAAATGCAAAAAAATAAGCTGTCACGCAGCCCCAGATCCCAAAAAATGCTATGGGTCACAGAACATGGCGAAAAAAAGGTCAACTTTTTTTCCCAAAATTTTTTTTCACCACTTAAATACCAGTAAAAGTATACATGTTTGGTATCTACGAACTGGTACCGACCTGAGGCATCACATCTTCACATCGGTTTACCATATAGTGAACACGGCGACTAAAAAAACCCAAAAAACAAACATGTAATTGCACTTTTTGGCAATTTCACTGCACTTGGAATTTTTTTGCAATTTCCCTGTACTCTATATGGTAAAATAAATGATTGCATCTGAAAGTACAACTCATCCCTCAAAAAACAAGCCGTCATATGTCTATATGGACAGAAAAAAAAAAAGTTATGGCTCGTGGAAGCAGGGGAGCAAAAAGCGAAAAATTCCTGGGTCATGAAGGGGTTAAGACATAACATATCAGCAAGCGGCAAAAACACGGTGTCAAAGATGTGATCCAAATGAATGTAAAAAAGCGCACACAAAAACACAATGAAAAAAAACTACATAAGGGGGGGGGCAGAAATTCAGCAACATCAAAAACTCACCGGAAGCTCATTGTGGGTGCGTAGCCTAAACGTACCCTTTCCAATCACCTTATTCCTCGTCATTGTTGTATGGCAGAAGATTTTTCAAAGTTAAATATTATTTTCCTGTCATAGAATGGAAATACTGTAGGAAAATCTCCCGCGTCTACTGTTACCACGCAGCGATATTAATGTCGCTGGAGATCAGTGCTTACCCCCCGCAGTAATAATGTCTCTATTAGATACACAGTGTACAGAGACACTTATGTACTTTCCAAAGATCCCACCAAAAGTTCTTGCCCTATTATCTTCACGATTGGAGACATGCAAAGAAATGCAGAGAAAACAATACCTAGCTCTTCAAAGGCCGGTTATTGTGTGAAATACAGTAAATGGACAAGTGTCACATCTTCCCGCAGCATGGGGGTGGGGAGCTGTACAGATGCCTTGGAATAGGAGATGTGCGTCATGCACAGTTTTGTTATGCTGCACGCTGTTACTGACAGAACATGGAGGACAGAAAGCCTGCTCGTGCTTGTACTAAGCTGAATATCTCACATGAAGATCTGTTTGTTCTCATTTCTTTTTCAACTGCAAAATAATTGATTCTGGGGAAATTAAACATGAATACAGCAGCTAAAACAGCAAATACTGTATATATATATATATATACCAGGTGCTTACGTCTTACCACACCCGTATGACTCGTGGAGGATTGCATGAAAGTACCCGGACAGGCCGTCGACTCTCCTGACTTCAGCATGTCAGCTGCATAAGAATACATGCAGCTGTCACTCTCGGGTCAGGAGAGCCACCAGCCAGTCCGGGCACTGAAATTGTGATCCTCGCACAAGACATATTAGTGTGACTCCAGTGTGATTGGCAGTCCTGCCCTGTTTAGAGATGGAGCGTTGCTTACTACCAACAATGTGGTCTGCTAGGAGTATGGTGTTTCAGGGTTTGGGGCAAACTTTGAGAATTTGCAGGTATATTGTATAATTTCTAGTACAGACCCTTAGCGGAGGTACAATTCTATAATCATGTTCTTCCCCTATAGGGCAGTGCTCCAGGCATACCACAGTGTATCATTTTTGCTGAGAGTGTTCCTTTAAGTTCAGGGAAATCAATTGGCTGGTTATAGAAACTTCTACTCAGTTTCCTGTGATCCCAGGTAGAAAACAGTATTCAATCAAGGAGTCTGTATAAGGCTGGAGTCACACAGGCGTCTTAAGGCCCCGTCACACCTGGCGACGGGGCTGGGAGTGTCGGCGGCGACTGGCGGGTGCGCGCACATTTTTGGCGCCCCGCCAGAGTCGCCGTCCCCCGTTTACACGGGGCGACACCTCCAGCCTCGCGCCGGCGAGCTGACAGGCGGCATCGCTGCCGGGGTGTCTGAAAACCCCAGCAGCGATGCAGGACAATGGGAGCCTATGGCTCCCATCGCCTGTCAGGCCGCCGGCGGCCGATTATAATGGGCGATGCATACTCATCTCCCCAGATCGGCCGCCTGGTTTCACAGCGCTGCTGTGAACCCGGGCAACCTCCCGGCGGCGCCGACATCGCCCCTTTACATGAGGCGACGTAGGGGCGATGACGCCACCGATAGGCCACGATAGGTGTGATGGGGCCTTTACTCACACGAGTGCATTGTGAGGAAATCTTGCATTAGATTTGGCCTAATGTTAAACAGTCAGGCAGCTCAGATCTGCAATTTTTTCCGTGGCCCTAATCAGACTAAGGAAAAAAACGCAGCATGCTACGATTGTCTGCGAGTCTTAGATTGCTTGCATTCATTCAAGTCTATGGTTGCGAGTGAAACATCGCACTGCACTTGCCACACATACGAGTATAGCACACTATTCTGCCAAGGCCAGCAATGGAGGAGAATGTAGAGTTAATCTCTCCTCCACAGCTGTGATCTGATCGCAGGATCGGACCACAGTAGATGATACTCGGCTCCTGCTCCCAACAGAACCTGAGCCAAGTGTCATTAGCATATTGCATCCGATGCTCAATTGAAGAAGGGCATCCAAGCCCATCAGGCTGGAAGGAAGGGCAGGTGGGGAGCTGCCCACTACTGGGTTGTCTGTCGGTGATGGACTCCTGGGGGTCCTTTGACTGGATTCCTCCTCACCTAGATCAACATCATCCCCACTTCTTCTGTACAGTCCATATGAACGGTCTTGCCCATTTGTTTGCTCCTGGTGCCCTTGGCCATGCTTGTAACCTTTGGTCACTGACATAGCTGAAACCTGTGCACCCACAGACCTTATAGTATTTGCACTCTGGCAGTCTAATGCTGAGCTGATCTTAAGACTCCAGAAGGAAAAGTTACTGCTGGTAGTCATTAGTGCCTGGGAGTAGGGGCCCTACACATGCTATTATATCGATCCCACCGCTGACACCAATATGATGAGGAACAGCTCTCTGGTGTCCCATTATTGTCAGGTCAATCAGGGAATTGATCAAGGATAAGTAAATGAGGCGTTCACAGTGAGTGTGGTAAATATTTCACCGATTCCAGCACAGGGGACTATATATACACCTCCTTACTATCACTGCTAAACTTCCAGAATAACAACCGAAATCCTGCCACTGGTCCCTTGTTAGATGTAAGTCATATCCGTTAACAGGCTTATATCGGGACAGAATCAAGCCCACAGTAGCATGTAATATTAAACAAGAGCCCAGATATTGGATTTGTGGATCAAGATAAAAGAACAACCCAAACAAATTATATATTTGATCGCTGTGTGGACACACTAGGTCAAACATTAGCGATATATACACAAAGTATGCAGATGTTAAAGTCAGATATGCAAATAAAGGTAGTGGGATGCCAAAGATATATGCAGTCAAATATAATCAGTTACCTGTTCCTTCGTTGCTGATGGCCACATGGAGGCAGTATAGAGCCACTGGGATTTCTTGGTTGATCCCAACACATAATGTGAAACGTCCTCTTTGAAAAGTCAACAAAACTGCAGGAAATGGGCAGTCAATCTTATCCCCTAGGCTGGTCACTACCTCTCCAGCCTTGGGGTTGTCCTTGAATTCCTTCATCTGACCTCTAAGCTAAAACATTCCCAAAAATTATGATGGAACATATCTTCCCTATCGAGATGATTGAGGGGAATGGTTCTGGTACCATTGGATCCAACTGGATCTTCTCTACGCTCAGAGACTGGCTTCTGCTAGTCATTCTCTGTATCTCCGTAACCCAGGGTGCTATGAGGAATTGAGATCTATGGGTGTGTGCAACTAGCTCTCATGATTCTAGTGATATGATTTGGGTAACCCTACAGTACATAGGTATTGTAATAATTTTTATTGATAACATGGTGCCGACAAGTCTGCAGGTTTATGTGAGCTTTTCAGCTAAGTTATATAGATTTCTTTGAAGTGGTTTTGGAAATATAGGTTTCAAGTGCTTTTCAATTCTACTCATGTGTATATTCCTGTTTATCATGATCATACCTAAAGCAATACAATAGAAATTAGTTTTTAAAACTGAGATACTGTTAAATTACGTATGGAACATCCATGTATTACAGATTAAGTAATGGCTTTAGAGCAAGACTCCTGTGACTGCATAACAAACAGCTAACACCTAATGTTGATTATTCGAGTATCTCAGCGGTAACTCACTGGAGTTTGGGCAAATTTTCAAAAACGCCATCTGGAGTTGTAGATTTCCTCTTCTGAAGTCAGCATTTGCTGCACAGCCTCCTTGGGAAACAGTAAGATACATTAAATTAGATTTACACCTACAGCACTGTCCTACTTTCCCAAACTATTATAACCGGTGGACATAAAAAATGAAGGCGATCCCATGTGTATATATGGATATATATATATATATATATGTGTATATATATTAATTATATGTATAATGTGTGTGCGCATATATATATATATTATATATATATATATATATATATATATATATATATATATATATAAAAATAAATATATATATATATATATTTTATTTATTTATTTATTTTTTATATATATATATATATATATATAAGTATTCACACCCTATGAACATGTGAAGTTTACTACATTTCCTCATGTTACACTAACAAAATTAAAGGACTTATCCGACCACAAAACTTGTTATTTTTAAAAAGCTAATCTGTGCTGTATTTTATTAAAAAAGCCTCCCACATTGTTTTTTTGTTTTCCTAGCATTATTTCCTCAATTTCTGTGTTCAGTGCCTCCATGTTGGATGTTTACATGCAGCATTTCATGATTAGGTAGCTTCCTGTGTTTTTTTCCTTCTTACAGCGTGTGCTGATCACCACCCCCTGTACACCCCTCTCTGCCCCCTCCACCCTCCTCTCTGCACGCCCCCTGCACCCTGATTGGCCAGGACTCTGCCATTCTCTACAGTGTCTCAGTGCTGCAGCAGTGAAACCGTCCTGTGACTTCTTGTCCTATTGATCAGAACTGAATAAATCCCCTGCATTGTGCCCATTACATTACTCGAGTATATACGGTAACAATGAAATAAAGCTGTCAGTTTATCTGAGGCACTGCCACTTTATATATTGTGCCAGCAAAAGAGCCTAATGATAATGATATCACAGATCATGAGCACTAAGGAGCCAATGACTGAATGTAAGCTTGCATTTAGGAGGAGCCCCACAAGTCCTCACAATTGCACAGCTACCGTGTTTCCCCGAAAGTAAGACACTGTCTTACATTTTTTTTTACCCCAAAAAGTCCCACTATGTCTTACTTTCGGGGTATGTTTTATATTGGGAAAATAAATGTCGATTTTTGTTCTAACCATAAAATACAGCCCCCAGCAGTGTGGTATACAGCAACCTCCCCAGTGGTATATACTGGCCCCAGCAGTGTTACAGCAGCAGCCCCAGTGGTGTATACAGCTGCAGCCCCCAGTGGTGTATACAGCTGCAGCCCCCAGTGATGTATACAGCTGCAGCCCCCAGTGGTGTATACAGCTGCAGCCCCCAGTGGTGTATACAGCTGCAGCCCCCAGTGGTGTATGCAGCTGCAGCCCCCAGTGGTGTATACAGCTGCAGCCCCCCCCCATGAGTATACAGGTGCCCCCCCCTTGCTGCCGCCAACCTGTAAAGTAAAAGATCATTATACTTATCCCCGCAGGTGTCCCGCTGCTGTCCCGCCGCCATCACGCTCTTCCGGCTTCATCCGTCTTCCATCTCCGGCGCACAGACAATGACGTCAGTCTGTGCGCCGGAGAAGGAAGTCGGATGAAGCCGGAAGAGCGTGATGGCGGCGGGACACCGGCGGGGATAAGTATAATGATCTTTTACTTTACAGGTTGGCGGCAGCAAGGGGGGGGCGCCTGTATACTCATGGGGGGGCTGCAGCTGTATACACCACTGGGGGCTGCAGCTGTATACACCACTGGGGGCTGCAGCTGTATACATCACTGGGGGCTGCAGCTGTATATACCGTGTTTCCCCGAAAGTAAGACAGTGTCTTACTTTCGGGGTATGTCTTACATTACCCGACCTCCCTAAAACCGGCACTATGTCTTACTATCGGGGGTGTCTTACAATCGGGGAAACACGGTAGCAATGCAATTCCTGCTTTTCTCTCAGTACCCAGTCACCAGCAGTCGGGGTTAAAAACAAAAAAAAAATTGTCTCAGTTCCCTGTAGAGAGCCGACACTTCTCAGCAACAGCAGTGAAGGATCATTCACAAACAACTTTTCATTATTACACAAACAGGGTCCAGCAAGCAACTCCTACAGCAATGGACCTGAAAGTGCAAGGAGGGAAAAATTGGGTGAGAGCAGGCACTGCATACAGAGCCACTTGTCTGGGAACTGCTCGGTGTACCTGCAGTGTCCATGCAATCCTGCCTCAAACAGCTCCTCTCTACTCACCACACATGGGCTGGGTTAGCAGAGGGGAGTCAGCTGTCACTCACAGTGACTGGGCTGTGATGCTGTGTACAGGGCAGGGGATAAGCTAATGCTGTGTGGTCGGGACGTGACATCACAGAAACAGCAAAATCACTGCAGGAGAGGTCATGTGACCGCTCTGAGACAGGTGCTGACACGAGAGAAGGGCTTACAGCAGATCAGGTAGGTAATTACCATCTATCTACTTGTATCTGTGTAGCCCAATACCGTAAAGATTGATTTAAGCTGGATAAGTCCTTTAAGTGTATATTGTTGGGATTTTATCTAATATACTAACACTAATTGACAATCATTTGAATTCTAAATTTCATTAAAAAAAGACGGCACTCACCAGATTTGTGTATCTGTGGTTCTTTATTCCATATTTAGCGGCACCGTTTCGCGCTGGTATGTGCTTCGACGGGTCCAAGCTTGGACCCGTCAAGCGCATACCAGTGCGAAACGGTGCCGTCGTTCATCCTGCCACTCCCTCCCTGCACAATGTATCACCGCTAAATATGGAATAAAGAACCACCGCTACACAAATCTGGTGAGTGCCGTCTTTTCTTTATGAAATTTGTTATGGACTTGTTGCCTCTTGGACTAGGCACCCAGATTGTGCTCATTCTGTGTCCAGCATAACCTGAATGCTCAGCAGCAATAACTGTGTTCCATTTCCTCTTCAATTGTATTTGTCTCAATTCTTTTGCAGCCCCTGACAGGTTTTCCTCAAGGGCTGCCCTGTATTTAGCGTCATCCACCTTTTCTTTAACAGTTTCCCTATCCCTGCTGAAAAAAAAGCCTCCCCAGAGGCTACCACCACTATGTTTGACAGTGGGGATGGTGTTTTCAGTGCAATGTGCAGGATTAGTGCAAAATGATCAGGATTAGCAATGTTTTGTATGCAGCGTCTTTTCACCATGTCCAAAACGCTAAATTGTACAGAACAAGCACAGTGGAAGGGATTTATAAAGATACTACGGCTACTGTGCTTTTTAACTCTTCATAAACTGACTTGCAATGCGGGTTTCCTCTCTGGAGTATATCAACTTTTCGTTCAGAGGTGCATGAGTGTCCAGTGCGGAAGAACGCAGCAGGTACAGCAAAATAATCCTAATCCTGATGTTTGCACATAACCTTGGTTTTCCACCACACATAGTGCTTTAAATTTAACCCAAAAAATTCTATTTTGGTCTCATCTGGCTTAGATAATGATATGGTCACCATTAAGCAGCAAGCCTTTATGGAAGGGTCTTGCTCTTCAGGAACAGCAGGGACACATATATAAGATTATCTCAGCACAGGAGATGTGCTATGATCAGACCATGTCCCTGTATGGTCAGACACATCCATTACACATACTAGCAGGACACATATTAAGATTATCTCAGCACAGGAGTTGTGGTATGATCAGACCATGTCCTTGTATGTCAGACACATCCATTACACTGTACATAGCAGGGACACATATATAAGATATCTCAGCACAGGAGATGTGTATGATCAGACCATGTCCTGTACAGTCAGCACATTCATTACACTGCACATAGCAGGGACACATATATATAAATTATCCAGCACAGAGATGTGTATGATAAGACCATGCCCTTTATGGTCATACAGGTCCCCAACTCCAGTCCTCAAGGCCCACCAACGTCCAGGTTTTCATTATTTCCTTAGAAATTTGACAGTTGGTAATTCAATCTCCTGCACAGGTGGTGATTCCAATTGTCAAATGTCAAAGGAAATCATGAAAACATGCACTGTTGGTGGGCCTTGATGGAGTGGGACCTCTGTTACAGTATAGGGGACATTCTCTGCATGACATTACACACCCAAATTATTATTATTCCAAGATCTATTGATTAAAATGACCCTTTAAGGTGTCAATTACAAAATGTCTATGTGACTTCCTAAAACAATGGATGGAGGCATTTCGATTGACTTTTACAATATTGGCATTTCTCTGGAGTGTCCTACATTGAGAGCACTATGAAGAATCCACAGTGTTGTCACATCTGGTTAGGATTTAATAGTGGGCGTTGTGAACATTCAGAATCACAAAAATATCAGCTTGTGAGCATCAGTTCACAGGAAAGGAAACGTGAGCAACTTTGCATCACCTCCCCCGCTCAGGGATGCAAGGCTTTCAGAAAAAAAGATCCTACGAGACACAGATGTTATCAAAAAATTACTACTTTATACTTCCCATTTTCATTTCTCATCCCATAATTGGATAGACTCGAGATGAATTGCTGCCAGGATTTTCTCTATCCACTGCCAATTCCTTGCTTTCTCTGAACACCATCTAATGAAAGAACAAAGGGGGTGATTGCCGATCTTCAAGGCTTAGACTAATTTATTTTCAGATTCCAGTATGGCCGTCTTTGTAACACTTTGAGGCGTGCTTTACTGCGTCTATTAATTCCCCGAGCTGAAAGTGCAAATGTCTGATGTTTTCTACATAGTTAACGACAAAAACAACAGGTCAAGGGCAGTTTATGGCCAGAAGATGAAATTCCGCGGACACAATCACATTTATCTCTAAGGATGCAGAAAGCCGTTCACGACAAATAACTCTGATGTTATTACAAGAAATAAAAAAATAATTGCATGAATGTTGTATGTGTACTCTTAAGGAGTTTAAGATGTATGTACAAAGATACTTGCATCTTTAATCTCAACCCTTTTCTGTAAAGTTTCCCAAATCGACTTTATAGTGGTAATGCTGATGTTTGCTAAATTCCAGATCATTGTAAAATGAATCACTAAGGAATGTAATAAATATGAAAGTGGCACATGAAAGAATATGAAAACTATAAGGGAGATGTTAAGGAATCGATCAGCAGGGCATTACATTGCGATTGCACATGTAGCCATTCCCAAATTTGTCTGTTATTTTAAGAGTTTTCCAGTCTAACTTCTCAAGTCTGCAGTCATTCTGTGTGTCCCTCTAAGTGACTGCAGACTTCGGAATCCTCACATAGCATGTACTGTGCGTTGTGAGGATTCTCTGGTGTCAGAGCCAGGAACGGGATCACGTGGGCGTGAGTATATATTCATGTATACTCTCAGCCAGAATCGGACTATATGGCTTCGGCCTCACTCAATGCAAGTGTATTGAGCAAAGCGGCTTCCATGTAGTTTAGTTCTGACAGGGAGTATACACATTACGTACTCCACATTAGCTCTGTTCCCGATTCTGACACTGGAAAATCCTCACAGCACAGTCTGTGCAATAGGAGGATTCAGAGTAACTGCAGACTTGTGGATTTAGACTGGACAACCCCTTTAATCATTTCTATATCAATATGGTGGCAAAAATAGAACAATTTCTTAGAAATATCTGTTTGGTCTGCTGTTGGGAATATGTAATGAAGAATCTGGTGGTGAACGTTCAAGTCTACGGGTTGAAACACTCTTTCTGGGTCCTCTACTGAATCTCCAAAGCCGCTTCTAGTGTCTATAACTGATTGACTGCAGCTCTGACGTGGTGTTGACAGTGTGGCTGCCAATCAGTGTGCTCAGTGACACTGAGGGGGGGCACCATTTAAGAAGGCAAAACCATGGAGCTCCGTGATTGGCTGTCGACACAATATCATTGTTGCAGCTATAATCAGGGCACAGGAACAGCATCAACGACTGAGTTTCACCCGGGGAGAGTGAGAAAAGTACAGTTGGTCGCATATTGAGGATCATTCCATCTTATTTTATGCACGTGGTTGTTTACTAGCTTTGTACTTGTGGGGGAAAACAAAAAGCATTAATGCAAGACTTATAATAGTTATAAAAATTTTTTTGGGCATTTAGACTCAGTAGGAGAAAGCGATTCTCATTTGACACTTGTAACCTGTGTAACCTGTGACATGTTACCCTGTTATGATGTTTAATGCATTAAGCACAATCTGGCAGTATTATCTGCACATTTCAGCATCTTCTCATTTAATAACTCAGTATTTTGTGGGTCAGCCCTCTGCATCTCTGGGAATGGAGTAGCCATTTTAAATCAGTATCAGACAGGATTCTATGCAGGCACACATGTGTTCATCCTGTTTGCCTCTGTCCTTGTGAAACCCCATCAACCTTATCAAGCACTTCTGGTGAGAGTTATACTACTGTTTCTGTATTTGATACTTTAGAGGCTCTTGTTAGGTCGCATAGCAATAATTTTTTATATAGCTTTGTCTAATAGGAATTCTTGTGTTCTATGATCCTCCATCTTAGTGTAAGATCCTCTCCTCTGTACTGTATACTGTAATGACTATTTGTATGATATGTGTACCCAGTGCTGATTTATGCTGTCTGTGCTGTGTATTATCACTACTGTTTATGTGATGCTTAGTGCTGATTTGTATTATCTGTATTCTTATAGTTTTATCACACTTGAACTTGTAATTGATGAATCAACAATCAATCATTCAATTAATTCACTCACTGTTGACCTATAAACCTTATACTGCAGAACCAACAGTCTGTTTACTTGGGATACAGAGAAGGTTTAAGCTGTACGCTGGAATTCGCAACGCATATAACGTGATGAAAGGCAGAACAAAAATCATGAATTTTTTATAAACTTTAAAATTACATGATATAAAGATAATAGAAACATGTTTAGTCATCAGAAAAATTCCACAAGAAAAGGAAGTGTACAGATAAAATAGCTTGATATAAGACAAATCACAGGACCATATTGGATCTCTGAGTGCCTGAAATACAGATATAATATGAATGTAATGAACATCAACAAGGGACAAATCAAAAGTATTACCACAAAGAAAATCCCTCCTGTGCAAACAGCCACCTTCATTTCTTCTGAATTTTTGTGATATTGCTTATTGTGTTCCTTATTTTTTTATACATGCTTTTATTGTCCTAATATGCAGAGATATGGTATTTAACAGATAGTTATGATGTACAGGGTAATTATACAGATCATCTTAAATGCGCAGATAAAATCCTGTGAGCCACACCTCCTTCGTATTAAAAAAAACATAACAATTAGAACTAAATCCAAAGGTTCATATGTCTGAAAGCATATGGTGGATTAAAAACAAACAAAAAAAACAAAACAAAAATCATAACATTCAATGAAGCAGAAGGAATAAAATAAGAGAAGAAAATGGCCAATTTAGACCTCTTTAAATACTTCTGGACCCTTCATAGATGACAATAATCCAAGCAATCTGATGTCTATTCTACAGTAGAAAATATATTGTGACGGTATGGTAGAACGCTGACATGGAGGTCACAATTTGGGGAGGCTTTAGTATTATCCAAACCTTTTGTTAATCCCTTGTACAGGCCACAACATGTTTTGACAGTATGTGTGCTGTCTTCATACTGTGGTACAACCTGATGAAGACTGCATACCATACTGTCGAAATGCGTTCTGCATGTACAAGGGATCAATAAAGGTTTGGATAATACTAAAGCCTCCCCATATTGTGACCACAGTGCTCCACCAGACCATCACAATATAATTTCTGCTATTTGTATCTCCCCACCGAGGGAATATTGGCAGGAGCAGCTTCGGGTGTGATCACATCATTACCGCTGTGTAGGTCCTGCGGTTGCTCGGCAACTGGATACAACACAAAGGGACCTCCTGTGTCGTATTTCCGGTTACAGTCCAGTTACGTGACGCACCCGGAAGTGACGTGAGAGCGGTGGCGATAGAGGCCGGTGGAGACTCCAACCTTACCCAGAGTGGACCGCATCACCTTAATCTGGGGTTGTGCGGGGTCCACAACCCTAATAGGTGAGCGACTAATTGGCCCCTTCAGTTTATTTAAGCCATTCATATCATTAAATATTTCACATTGTGCTCCTTACTTTTTATTTTGCCTTTGTCTATTCTACAGTGACATTCTGCTAGAGCAGCTGCACGCGATTGTGTACCTGTGGGAGTTGTGAACTGGTTGCCATACAGAGTAGAGCTTCCCATAGTGTAGGCAGAGACGGTTTATTATCATCTCTGCCTTCTTGATGGCTGTATTTGCTGCTCTGTACAACACATTATTAGGAAGTGCTCCAGACTCAGTGGTTATGTGTTTGCTGGGGAAAATGGGAGCTGCTTGGGTCTCGGACACCTAGTCAGCTCTGTTTTGAAGGCAGGAGGCTGAAATGCCGCTAAAGGTCTTATATAACCATATGAAGGGTGTGGGGCACAATACATAAATTAAGTAAGAAAAAAAAGTCACTGCAAATCAAAATCACTGTTACTATTACTGACCCCAGAAAAAAACAAGAACATATCCGATATATAAAGTAATTGTTACAGAAAGGGAAATAATGTTTAAAATGAATTTTAGTAATCCCTTGTGGTCATAAAAACGCAGTAGAAAAATTTAAAAACAGATACCGGTATGTATTTCCTTTATTTTCCCATCGATATCACAAAAGAAGTAAAAAAAAAATAAAAAGAGAGTATGACAATGACATAAAAATAAAACCCACGTGTCATGAGGAAAACTGAAAATGTGCTTGGGTAGGAATGGGCTAGGTACTGATAGAAGGTGCTGACCCATATAGACCGCTTTTTCTCTGAGAGCAGTTGTCTAATTTTGTTTGACCTTATATTATACATTGAAATATGCTTAATGTACATGAAGAATATTCAAATAAATGGAAGATCATTTAATATGCCGAGAGGTTAACCAGAAAGCAGCTACCCTTTGTTCTCTATCCAATCTGGTTCATAAGAGGGGATCCCCTGCTCTGTCATCCATCTGATCAAATTGGACATATGGGTAGAGGTGGTCTTCACGAGATAAGCTCTTGGACGCTATCCAGTCACATGGTGCTGAATTACAATTAATCTGGTTTTCTAGCTTGTCTCTTGGATACTTTTGCTAAACTGGAATTAAAGAATAACAGAAGTGTTTAATTCTTCTTTCTTCATAGGGCTAGGCGTAACCTCGGGTCTCCAATAAGTAATAGAACTCTTATTAGGTCATCAATGGAATTGGAGTGCTGCTTATTAAAAACAAAATCATAAACCATGCGGTAGGGGCTGAGGTACATAATATTACCATTTCAGTCTAAACACATTGCAAAATGGGATATATAGACTGACAAGAGAGCGTTTGAGTGACATGCTGTAAGATTATACATGCTAGTGGCAGAGAGCATCATTTAACAGACTGAGAAAGATGACAGGTGGTTGGAAATTATTAAGAATGTGTAAGGTGGGAGTCAGTCACGAATACGGCTGCTGCAAAAAAGAAGGAAAGGTGTTTGGAAGAATTTAATGAGAAAGGGCAAATGAGTGCAAAGACCTTGTACGGATTATAGGAGATGAAATGTGGAAGCAGGGAACAAGCTAGACAAAGCAAAGGTGAACAGATAGCAGACAAGAAAAAAAAATCAGAGTTTAATACATAGGAAAAAGGATGGATGTTCTTTCAAGCTGAAAAGAATTGCTCAGTGCTTCCTACATGGACGAGACATAATATCAGCATCCTAAAAGTATGTGAAACATTTCATGAAGTTGGTAGTGCAGGTTTCTTATCTACGACACTGTTTTAGACCATGAAATGCTTTTATTAATTAGTATTAGTTGAAATGAAGACAGGTGTCACAGAGCTGTTTTATTTAAAAAAAATACTTTTGCAATAAAAGTATTTGGCACCTAATGAGTTAACTTTTGTTAATACCAAGCGGTGTTATCAGATAGATTTCACTGGGGGCGTGTACTTCTTCTCCTGTATGACACTGACCAATCCTAAGCAGGCAGCAATACAGCAAAAGAGAACACACCGCTAACAAAGCTTAGAGCAAGTGCCTCAACGTGTGAGAGTTACTGGATTTTTCGCATCATAAGACGCACTTTTTTCCCTCCAAATTCTGGAGGAAAGTGTGGGGTGCGTCTATGGTCTGAATGTATTGTGGCTGGCTGTGGGGAGGGGATAAGTGGGGGAGTGGGAGCGCGGAGGAGGCAGGAGAATGTCCCCGTGCTGTATCCAGCTTGGGGGAAACCACTTGGTGCTGATACTTAGAGTGGAAGAATATTCATTAGCCGCATCCCCACCGACCTGTCAGAGCAGCGGAGGGAAGCAGCTAATGACTATTCCTCCACTCGGAGGAACCATGTGGTTTCCCCAGCGCTGGATCCAGCAGTGCTGGGGAGATCGGGAGTCCACTGTGCTGCGGAGAGAAGGCAGAGCTGCAGAGGTGACAGCATACCTCGGGAGCACAGCGTGTGCTCACATTTAATCTGCAGTCACTGTCATCTTGCAAGTTGATCTATAGCACTTCTATCTGAAATTGAAGGACCTGTGATGAAGTAATGAAATGGGCAGGCTGGAGCATCACATGTAATGAAGGAGTGGTGTCATGTGATCCTCTAGCCTGCCCTCTTCATTACCTCATCACAGGTCCTTTAATTTCAGGTAGTAGTGCTATAGATTAGCTGCAAGATGACAGTGACTCAAGTTAATGTAAGTGTAAAAGTCTAGAATGAATTGTAATTGTTAATAAAGAACTGTACATACAGGCTTTCTACAACTCCTGTGGTGAACTATAACTCCCAGCATGAAAAAGGATCTGCAGAACATGCCTGGAGTTGTAGTTCTCCCTTGATATGAATTGCACCTGAGATCTAAAAGCAGCACTCCAATGTTTTTTCTTCAACACTGGAGTGGTGCTTTAAATGTAAGTATAAGAACCAGGGGAGGGGGCTTACATATAAAGCACCACTCTAGTGCTGAAAGAAAAAACATTGGAGTGCTGCTTTAAGATCTCAGGTAAAATTCATATCAATGGAGAACTATAACTCCCAGCATGTCCTGCAGATCCTTTGGCATGCTGGGAGTTATAACTCTCCCTTGATATGAATTGCACCTATGAGATCTTAAAGGGATCCTGTCACCTCAAAAAAGCCACCTAAGCTACAAAAACATGTCCCTGCAGCATCCTATCACTATTCTCACACTCCTTTTGTCTCCTAAAAGCATCCTGTGAAGTAGATAAAAATGATTTTATACTCACTCATTAGGCATTATAATTAGTAGGGGCTATATTCTTTAGCCCTTACGGCGTGTTTGTTTTGCAGGCTCCAGGATCCACCCTCTCTGTCTCTGTGCTGCTGTGATGTGGAGCTGAAGGCAGGACTAATGATTTGCATTATGTGAGTGACAGAGAGGGGGAGGGCAAAGCCTGCACAAGCAAAGCAATGTGAAGAAAGAAGTGATGGTCCAGCTCCCGATAAATAATGCTCAAATAAACATTTATTTATCAAATAAATTTCCAGTTGTCGGTACAGCCCGTGTTAATGCTCATAGTACATGGGTATTTAATATATAGGGAGCATGCAAGGCCAAGCAAAGTAGCACAGAGACAGAGAGGGTGGATCCTGGAGCCTGCAAATACAAACACGCCTCAAAGGCTAAAGAATATAGCCCCTACTAATTATAATGTGTAATGAGTGAGTATAAAATCGTTTTTATCTACTTTGACAGGATGCTTTTAGGAGACAAAAGGAGTGTGAGATTAGTGATAGGATGCTGCAGGGACGTGATTTTGTAGCTTAGGTGGCTTTTTGGAGGTGACGGATCCCTTTAAAGCAGCACTCCAGTGTTTTTTCTTCAGCATTGGAGTGGCGCTTTAAGTATAACCTCCTCCCCTGGTTCCTATATGCACCTTCTGGCATTTTTATACTGTACTTTACCAACATCACTCAGTCCTGTGGCGCCAATTTCCTACCACACTTTTGTGCTTAAAAATTTTTTTCCCTAGTTTTTACTTCTAAAACCTGGGTGCGTCTTATGGTCCGGTGTGTCTTATAGTCCGAAAAATACGGTAATCACAGTTATATCTACTATCTACTGTGCTCAAGCAGCTTGTCCTCACAGTGAGATCAAGCTGTCATTATGTCTCAAACATGAGCACTTTCTTCTGGTTGTCTCCTATGTAACATATACAATGACAGCCTGAGCACTACAGATAAAACTGTGGGGCAGTATAGCAGTGGTGACTGCGATAGAGAGCTGATAGATGAGTTTGTCATGTAACATAGTTAAACTCTGCTGCATAGCCCCTACCTCCATAGGGACCTTATCTGAAAGGTGTTAATTATCTGTGCTTTCTACTCATGCAGGAGGATAGACCAGAAGATCAGAGTTGTCAGACATTATATGAACGTCTCACATAGTAAGAAACCTGCTTTTAAGCTATTATTGGGGTATGTTCTTTCTCCAGTGTGCTGCTGCATGCTTATGATTGGTTAGCATAATACAGGTAGAAGAAGTACACACCCCAATGAGAACTATCTAATATCACCTACTTTAATTTAGCAACAGATAACTCGTTAGGTGCTAAATACTTTGATTGCTAATATATCCACAATATCTTCACAACAAAGAGGCAAAATTAGAATAAGGATAAAAAATTAAAGGAAAATAAGGGTTCTGCAAACACTATAGATTCTAAAGTCTCATTCTGACATACATGAGAAAAACGGACCAATATTTTAGTCCAGGGGTCATAAGAGTCTTTAGTTCAAGACTGGTCTGGTTGTCATACAGTTTTCTGAAACGTGAAAAAAAAACCTATTCTTTTAACTGTAGCAGTTTGTGACATATTGGAGCACACTTGGATGGTATCTGAGTGCTGTCCGGTGTTTTTATAAACCCTCAGACTTGCATTGCTGATTTTGGTCCAACTCTTGGACCAGTATCAGAGATGTCTCTGTGATTTGGCATGAACTGCTTGGTCTACAAACAATCATGGACATGTAAACAGCCTCAATCACCATTATAGGTATGAGTACAGATAGTACTCGAACGAGAAATAATTACATCTAAATGAGCACTTATGATATTATTGTGATATATTCTGTATTATTAATAATTATAACATAATATTGAATCTCATACAGTAGATCTCGTCGTTCTCCAAAAAGTCTGATATCCTCCTTTGTTAAAGAAGATTCTACTGTGAAATCTGAACCATTCATTAAATAACATTAAAAGATCACCAGAGCTCTGTTTTGAATGGACTGTAGGTGTGTGATTATGGGACTGCCAGACTACAATGAATGGAGCGAGGTTGAGCATGAGCACCTCCGCTGTGTTCAAGATGGTGCTCTGCTCTTAAGAGTCCAGGTCCCAAGATCTAGAGCCCCTTTCTCCAGATCGTAGGGAGAGTTCTCTGGGTTGGGAGGCTTACCATTTTGATAACAACTCTTCAATTATGAAATCTAATTGATCCATTCGGCAGTAATGAAATCTTGTGCCTGAAGGCATCAATGGCCAATAATTCATAGGTCAGTAGATATTAGGAAAACGTTATCTCATTTAGCTATATTATACCTTCATCTGATTTTCCCCATTAATAGGTCAGTTCAGTGATTCTTTAATAGAATCGGTTAATGAGATTCACTTTAGTTTTTCGTATAAAATGTTAATTACGAATAAAAATAAAACATCCCACCGTCTGTGTTTGACGTTTGATGGGAATTGACATTTGAGCATAGCAGCTCATGTGTATCGTACCATGTCCACCAGTCTTAAATGTCAGGTTTGACCACTCTCTGTCTTGGGTAATGTTCGGCAATCTTTATTTTCAGGCTGTGTATCCAGACTTGATAGGAATGCATTGCAGTGACAGGGATTGTACATACAGCATTTGAAGTCTTGTGATCTAATATCTCTTGTGATCTAAGATATCCATTCTTTTCATGTGACATAGAGTACAACAACGCATCTAATTAAAGCGTGGTGGTGACATCTCCAGAGCTGTAATCTAAATACACATTATTGATTTGTCTTCTGGAGCAATGCTAATGAGTTCTTACCTGGTAAGTCGGGAAAGTTTTGATGTCTGAAGAAATTCCAACAAAAATAACAATACAGAAAAAAGTAGATGTGGGACTAATGATTTTCTGTATTTGCGACTTTACACTTTCCTTCTCTGTGTAATGATAGTTTTTTCTTCTTCTAAAGAATCAATAAAATCTGTGTTATGTTAACATTTGCTAGAGAAAAGGGACAGATAATTAATCTACATGGAGAGACACCAGAGCAGCAGCCATGGTCATCTTACAATGGAAGGTCACAGAGCAAAGACCGGGCCTGTCAGTGGAATCGAAGAGAGCTTGAAAATGCTTCTCCAACATGACAAATTCTAGCAGTACGCTCATACCTCGGACAAGACTGCACCCTATGGAGCACTGAGAAAGACCGTTATTTTTACTATTTAACAAGTGTAGTATTAGTTTGACAACCAGAATCATATTTTGAAGCTTTTGGGCCCAATTACACATTTTCTAGAAGAGCCGAACATTTTTTTAACAATTTTTTTTTTTTGCTTTTTTCTAACTTGTTGACTGTGTAAAATTGATTAACATCCATGGATACATTGATCAACCAGAACATTAAAAGCACTTAGTATAAAGATGGCTCCTCTGATGAGATCAGATATATAGGGCAACAAGTAAAGTCATTTCTTGAAGTTGATGTGTTGAGAGTGGGAAAAATAAGGCAAGTGAAAGCATTGAGTTACGTCAAAGAAAGGATGATCCAGGGCCACTTGTCCATAGAAGTGGGGTAACTTTATTCAAGCAAAATTAAAAACACATATGCATCTAGCCGGACGCGTTTCAGACGTTAGTCCTTACTCATCGGTACCGATGAGTAAGGACTAACCTCCGAAACACGTCCGGCTAGGATGCATATATGTTTTTAATTTTGCTTGAATAAAATTACCCCACTTCTGTGGACAAGTGGCCCTGGATCATCCTTTCTTTGATGTTCCATGGTGGGAGCCAGCCACCTTCCAGGAGTTTGGGAATACAAGGGTGAATTGGTTTGAGGTGAGCGGCTTTCCTTCCCCACCCCCTCTTATTTTGGAAGATGATCTTTTACCATTTACCTTGGGCTACCTACCTTAGGACGATCTCTTAAGGATGCCAGGAATGGCATGAAATACGTGGAAAAAATTGTATGCCATTCCTCGGATACTTAGGAGATCGTCCTAAGATAGGTAGACCAAGGTAAATCGTAAAAGATCATCTTCCAAAATAACAAACACCCTCCTTAAAACCTATCATTTTTACATTATAGATTTCTGAAAAAGACCACAACACCAGGTCCGCATGAATAATTTCTGAAAAATCCACAAAGAAACAAGGACGCATTAACTATGTGGTTTTAAATATCTGATTTTACAGTGTTGGTTCTTATAATCCTACTCCCAGTGATTTTTAAGGACAATTTTTCTATTCATACCGTACCCTCATATTCTATAGAGGTTAAGAGGTATCTCACACTCAACAGAGATACAACCCCCCTCTATCTCAGATCACTTTGTAATTTGTAATATATTGGATCTTGTAATGTGTGTTTTTATCAATTAATCAATAAACATCCCAAATACGGTTTGCACAGACAACAGAAGCACATCCTTATGTAGAGCCTACAGAGAAAAAAGGGGTGGTGTTTAGCACTAGACATACTACAAGTACAAGACTTAAATTCTGATGGCTACACATCTAGATCATAGTATTTCCAAAATGGCAGATTTTGTGGGATAGATTCCAATGAAGGGCAGGTGGTCAGCTGATGACAGGGTCATGGGCGTTCACAATTCATTGATGCTTCAGACGAATTTAACCCAACAAATGGCAACGTTATGACCCCACAAATGATTGAAATAAGTTAATTCTGGACACCTTTGGGGAGTCCAGGCCTTGACAGATCAATTATGTCTTTGTAGCATCGGGAGATGGAGCAAGTTTATCTTCATGATAATTTTTCTTTTTGCAATTGTGATGAAAGAAGAAGAATAAAGAAAACAATACGCCTTCTCTTTTTTGTCTGTAATCCCACTAATGGTTTTAAAAAAAAAAAACGTCTTTAACCCCTTAAGGACCGAGTCACTTTGCAGCTTAATGACCGGACCATTTTTTGCAATTCTGACCAGTGTCCCTTTATGAGGTAATATCTCTGGAACGCTTCAACGGATCCTAGCGATTATGAGATTGTTTTTTCGTGACATATTGGGCTTCATGTTAGTATTAAATTTAGGTCGATAATTTTTTGCGTTTATTTGTGAAAAAATAAAAAATTTGGCAAAAATTTTGAAAATTTAGCAATTTTCAAATTTTTAATTTTTACTCTGCTAAACCAGAGCGTTATGTGACACAAAATAGTTAATAAATCACATTTCCCACATGTCTACTTCACATCAGCACAATTTTGGAAGAAAAAAAAAAATTTGGTAGGACGTTATAAGGGTTCAAAGTTCATCAGCAATTATTCATTTTTCCAGCAAAATTTACAAAACCATTTTTTTAGTGACCACATCACATTTGAAGTCCCTTTGAGGGGCGTACATGACAGAAAACGCCCAAAAGTGACACCATTCCAAAAACTGCACCCCTCAAGCTACTCAAAACTACATTCAAGAAGAATATTAACCCTTCAGGTGCTTCACAGGAACTAAAATAAAGTTGAAGGAAAAAATGGACATTTTAATTTTTGTAACAAAAATGTTCTTTTAGCCTCAATTTTTTAATTTTCACATGGGCAACAGGATAAAATGCATCCTCAAATTTGTTGGGCAATTTCTCCTGAGTACACCGATACCTCATATGTGGTCATAAACCACTGTTTGGGTGCACGGCAGGACTGAGAAGGGAAGGAGCGCAATTTGAATTTTAGAGCCAATTTTCCGTTCAAAAAGTGAAATGGCGCTCCTTCACTTCTGAGCCCTGCCGTGCGCCCAAACATTGGTTTATGACCACATATAAGGTATCGGTGTACTCAGGAGAAATTGCCCAACAAATTTTGGGATGTATTTTATCCCTTTGCCCATGTGAAACTAAAAAAATGTAGGCAAAAAGACATTTTTTGTGAAAAAAAAGTGTTTTTTTTAATTTTTATGGATGAATTTGTGAAGCATCTGGGGGTTCAAAGTTATCACTATGCATCTAGATACCTTCCTTAGGGGGTCTAGTTTCCAAAATGGGGTCATTTGTGGGGGAGCTCCAATGTGGAGACACACGGGGACCCTCCATACGCGACATGGTGTCCGCTAACAATTTGAATGGAAAATGAGCTCAAATTGTTAGCGGACACCATGTCGCGTTTGGAGGGTCCCCGTGTGTCTCCACATTGGAGCTCCCCCACAAATGACCCCATTTTGGAAACTAGACCCCCGAAGGAACGTATCTAGATGCATAGTGAGCACTTTGAACCCCCATATGCTTCAGAAATTCATCTGTAAAAATGAAAAAGCACCAGCAGAAGGGCAACTGGTAGAGTTGGGGTACACTACCAGAAAATGCCGCCTCTAATGAATGCGCTATTTTCTTGGGTGGCTATGGGTTGAAATTTGCAGCGTGGGGGACCCACAACATTTGGGTCTCTCCACGCTGAGGATTCCAGTCAGCCAGCTACCAAGTTGTAGATGGCTGGCTACAAAAAATACAGCGAAGGCCTTTTATTTCTAGAACTAATGCTTGAAAAAAAAAAATGACGTGGGGCTCCGCTATATTTTTGGTCCAGCCAGGTACAACTTGGCAGCTACAGACTGCCAGCAACCCCCAGCTGCCTCGTTGTACCTGGCTGCAACCAAAAATACAGCGAAGCCCATTTTTTTTTATTTCTAGAACTAATTCTAGAAAAAAAAAAATGACGTGGGGCTCCGCCATATTTTTGGTCTAGCCAGGTACAACTTGGCAGCTACAGACTGCCAGCAACCCCCAGCTGCCTCGTTGTACCTGGCTGCAACCAAAAATACACCGAAGCCCATTTTTTATTTCTAGAACTAATTCTAGAAAAAAAAATGACGTAGGGCTCCGCCATATTTTTGGCCCAGCCAGGTACAACTAGGCAGCTGGGGGCTGGAATCCTCAGCATAAAAAGGCCCAAGCGTTCTGGGCCCCCCATGCTGCGAATTGCAGCCCGCAGCCACCCCAGAAAATGGCGCATTCATTGAAGCGCCATTTTCTGGCGCTGTACCCATGCTCTTCCAGTTGCCCTGGTGCCGGTGGCAAACTGGGTAATAAAGGGGTTAATGCCAGCTTTTTATTGGCAGCTGGCACTAAGCTCGAGATTCATAATATTGGGCCAATGTTAGACCCGCCATTAGGAATCTCTGGTAAGTAGTCAATAAATACACACAGAGAAAAATATTTTTATTTGGAAAAAAAACACAAACAAAATTCAGACTCCATCTTTATTATAAAAAGATCCGACGTAGTCCACAACGAAGGTCCCACGACGCTCGATCGCTTCCGACGTAGTCCACAACGAAGGTCCCACGATCGCCATGCAGGATCAGACTGCAAAGTAGCGATCTGGCAGCCCGGGTGCAGCGCCGAGGCTGCGAGATCGCTTTCTGCAGCTCGATCCTCATGCAGGAGGATCGGACTGCAGAGCAGCAATCTGGCAGCCCGGGTGCCATGCCGGGGCTGCAAGATTGCTTTCTGCAGCTCGATCCCCATGCAAGGGGAATCCCCTGCATGGAGAGCAAGCTGCAGAAAGTGATCTGACAGCTTGGGCGCAGTGGTCTGAAAGCCCGGATCACTGTGCAGTGGATCACTGCACAGTTTGGACCACTGCACCCAAACTGTCAGATTGCTTTCTGCAGCTCAATCCCCATGCAAGGGGAATCCCCTGCATGGAGAGCAAGCTGCAGAAAACAATCTGACAGCTTGGTTTCAGTGATCCAGTGGATCACTGTACAGTTTGGATCACTGCGCCCGAGCTGTCAAGATTGCTTTCTGCAGCTCAATCCCGATGCAAGGGGATTCCCCTGCATGGAGAGCAAGCTGCAGAAAACAATCTGACAGCTTGGTTTCAGTGATCCACTGGATCACTGCACCCGAGCTGACAGATTGCTTTTTGCAGCTCAATCCCCATGCAGAAGAATCCCCCTGGATGGGGATCAAGATGTAGAAAGCGGTCTGACAACTTGGGCACAGTGATCTACTGGATCACTGCACCTGAGCTGTCAGATCTCTTTCTGCAGTTCGATCCCCCTGCAGGGGGATGGGGGATCAGGGATCCCCCTGCAGGGGGATGGGGGATCAGGGATCCCCCTGCAGGGGGATGGGGGATCAGGGATCCCCCTGCAGGGGGATGGGGGATCAGGGATCCCCCTGCAGGGGGATGGGGGATCAGGGATCCCCCTGCAGGGGGATGGGGGATCAGGGATCCCACTGCAGGGGGATGGGGGATCAGGGCCCCCCTGGGGGAGGGAGAATGGGGGATCAGGGGTCCCCCTCCAGGGGGATGGGGGATCAGGGATCCCCCTGCAGGGGGATGGGGGATCAGGGGTCCCCCTCCAGGGGGATGGGGGATCAGGGGTCCCCCTCCAGGGGGATGGGGGTTCAGGGGTCCCCTGCTGGGGGATGGGGGATCAGGGCCCCCCTGGAGGGGGATGGGGGATCAGGGGTCCCCCTCCAGGGGGATGGGGATCAGGGATCCCCCTGCAGGGGGATGGGGGTTCAGGGATCCCCCTGCTGGGGGATGGGGGATCACTGATCCCCCTGCAGGGGGATGGGGGATCAGGGATCCCACTGGGGATGGGGGATCAGGGTATCTTACCCAGGGCCGCACCATCAGGGCTGGGGGAGCGGCAGTGGAGAAGGGGGCGGCGCCAACACCGCATTCCGTCCTCCTGCGTGCCCGGCACCGGCTGCAGGTAAGCGGCGGTGCAAGCTGGAGGGCGGCGGTGCTGTGGAGCCTCAGCACCGCCCCTGCCCCCCCCCCAGCTACAAACTCCAGCTGCTGGAGTGGAGGGTCCCCCGCCGGTCACCGGTACTGTCGCAGGGGGCCGGAGACAGGGGGGATGAGGGGGGGGGAGGGCTTACACAGTAGGGGACAGGGGGATGAGGATTCAGGAGGGCGGACACATAGCGGGGGGGAGGGCGGACACAGCAGGGGACAGGGGGGATGGAGGGGAGGGCGGACACAGCAGGGGACAGGGTTGATGGGGGGGGGGATACGGACACAGACCGGGAGGGAGGAGAGCGGGCACAGGCAGGGGATGTGTGCAGGAGCCGGGCACAGCTGACAGCCCGGCTCCTGCAGAGATCATGCAGGGAAGTGCTGACATTCAGCATTTCCCTGCGCGATCTTGATGTGATCGGTCGGTCAGATTGACTGACCGATCACATCGCTCTGAGTGTGGGGACCCCTAAAATGGGTCCCCACACCTCTGCCCCTGACCCTCAGCTGTCACTGACAGCTGTTAGATTTGAGCTGCCACTGTTCGTTTATAGCAGTGACAGTTCAAAGCCATGACGAGTATACTCGTCATGATGCGGGAACTGACATCTTTTCATGACGAGTATACTCGTCATTGGTCGTAAAGAGGTTAAAACTGTGATGAGTACACAAGTGTTAAAGAGAACCTGTCAGCTTAATTTAGCAATGTCATAATAGCATTGGTATACTAATTAAATTGATACTTTTGGGAAAAAAATCCAATTTGTAGCTCTTTAGTCAGAATTTTGAGTTTTCCTCTAATGAGATTTCAGTGCACAAGGGCAGGTCTGTGGGTATGGTCTTTTCCTCCTGCTTTGGCTCTCTCTTTCTCTTTCTCTTTCTCTCTCTCTCTCTCTTTCTCTCTCTCTCTCTCTCTCTGCAGTGTTTCAATGACAAGTATTTCACCTCCTGTTTGAAATTTCGTGCAACATTGTGCGTGAATTGATTTCATAGCTGGTCTTCAATAAAATGGCCGGATGTGCTACATGCACAGAGTGAGATCCTAACTCGGTGAATACATTATTGAAGTTGAAATCTCAATCTATGCATGCGTCGCCCTCAAAGACCAGCCATGAAATCAAATTGCTCACGCACCGCTCACGCCATTGATTACTAGGCAGTGAGTTACCACCGAGTTAGGCATTGTTCACATTTCCAGTTTTTATATCATATTTGGATTCGTTTTGAGACAAAAATGAAAAATGATGCCATTACAAGATTTATTCATTTGAATGGGGAGGAAAACTTCTTCCATTTTTCTCCTATTCATCTTACTCAAAATAAATATTTGCACATGTTGTTTTTTAGCCGCCTCAAAATGGATTGCAACTGGATCTAGTTTTGTGTTAACTCTGAATACTGTACGACTGGTCATCTGTTATGTCGTCCATTATTGGATCCTTTTTTGTTTATCACAGCTCATGCTCAAAACACTAGGGGTGCTCAGAGACACGTCAAGTAAAAAACGATCCCTTACAATCTAAACAAAAATAAGTAAAACACAATCCAAAGTGTCTATTTTTTAATAGATCCATATATTTTTTAAATGACAGATCCCTTCAAAAATGGAAACTTTGGATTTCATTTCGCCTCTGCTTTTACTCCATTTATAAGGGATCAATTTTTTCTTTATACTGGATCCTTTATAAATGACAACTGGGCATCTGAATAGAGCCTGTCAGTGCATATTTGGGGATATCAAGAATTTCAAACTAAATCATGGACATTGTTGACTCGTTTCATCATTTAAGCAGTTGTTTCTTTAAGAAACTAATTATTAAGAACCCGTTAGCAAATTCTGACTTCATAAAGGGAAGTCCCGTGCTCAGGACGGTGATGCATTAGCCAAAGCGAAGAGACTACCAAGAACATCTCTTTCTAGAGGACTCAGCATTTTGTATATTACACAAACCACCCATTCAATCACCCATTCAATAAATAAGCCTAATTTTATATGTATATGACAAATAGAGATGAGAGAACCTTTCACGGTCCGGTTCGGGTCACCAAAATTCACAGTGTTGAGCAAACCTGTTTGGGTTCGGAGTTCGGGTACTTTACGTTTGCAAAGCACTGGAGCGAGCATTGGTGTGATCGGGTAGTTGGTGCTTGGGCCAGTGCAAGCCACGTGCAGTGTGTGGCTCGTTTGAGGTTAAAAACACAGTTTTTGGATGTCGTGTGTGTACAAAATTTATTTGAAAAAATAAATATATAACCTGCCCTCCTATCTCTAGGAGTATTTTACTTACAACTGGCTATATGCGGGCAAAGAGCTGAACTGTCAATTAGTGACTTCCATTGAGGTTCAGGTCATGTTCATGGGTACGAAGAGTGCACTAAAAAGTTAAGCTGCGCCGTTCAAACCTGAATTTGATAAGGTTTGCTCATCCCTAATGATATGTGCTGATCTCCTTTGAAATATACGCTGTACAAACCACCCAGTGTTTACAATGAGAACTAATGTAATGTTTAATGTCTCCTGTGGTGGCGCTGTGGGGAAGTTGAAGGCTTGTAGTTAGATTCTTTACTGATCACAGCAGATCACTGACTGTTCCAGCAGCAGGACATCAAAATACATTCACAACACATGTATACTTATTCTAACATAGATGTCACGAAGATACATAAAATGTAAGTGATAAATGTACATTTTCATCAGATGCCAGGGACGAATGAGTAATCGAAGTTGTCATGCTGTTTCCTTCCATCACTCCTGTTTTCCATGTGTCTTCCTTAGAGTTGTTGACACATCTTTTATAGCTTCCATTTATATTATAAATATGTGAGTCTTTCCTTAGCGCAACCACATTAATGTAAAGGTAATCTTATGGACTGTAAAGTGCCATCATCTGACAACTTCAGTGTTGGAAGTCTGAGCTTTGCAAGTGGTAATGAAAATTATCACCTTTGTATTTTTAGATAGACATAGCAACTTGTCTACTGCGCGCAATATATTATTTTTTCTACAATTTACTTATATTGGTACAAATGTGGTTTTGTTTTGTTTTTGCTTTATGCTTTTTAAAGTTATGTTTCACCTGAAAGAATACTTGATTTATATTTAAAACATCTCGGATTGTTACTTGGTTCTTGGCTGCTTTCAGATGACGCTCCCCAATGGTGGCAGCAGTCAGCTCGCTTCCCGGGGGCCATTCCCGCCCCCTGCATCTCTGTTCCGCCTCCTTCCATGTCCTCGCCGCCTCCTTCATGTTTTCTCCTGGCCTGCGCCTCCTTGTGCTGCTTGACGCAGGCGCAGAGAGAGGTTTTCTCTGTGTTGGTCCCACGCGCCTGTCCCGCCTCCTGCCCTGATGTCAGCGTCTTTGCCCACCCTGCTCCTTGTTATGCTGTATACATAGAGCAGGGCAAGAATCTAGTGCTTGCGCATAAGCAAGCGCCAGATATCGGTTGTGGAGGTGGCACTGGTCTCTGCATGCCGGCTATTTGTCTTTCAAAACACTCTAACAGTGTACTCTGGTTTTGGCTCATTACTGCTGATTTGAGCCAGCGAGAGAGCACGCTGTCATTATACACATCACACAGTGCAATGACTAGATCAGCCCCTTAAGCTAACATCACCGATGACTCTTCATTTCAGAGAGGAGGCAGTGTCCCCAGCCTCTGCCCCCTGATGACGCTTCTTTAGAGTATCTCAGCATGCACTCGAATTTTCAAATTAAGGTTCATCCAAAAGGAAGTTGCAGAAAAAAAAAGAAAATCAGTTGGATAGTGATGGAAGGGTAGGAATTTCTATTCAAGTATATTAGAAAATAGTTTAGAATATGGCATTAAATAGCTATGGATATAGGCTAAGATGTATTTGTATTCCGGACCACCCTTTTAATGAAGCAAACAAGTTTTAATAAATCCACTTCCTTTCTCCCTTGCAGCTGACTGTCCTGAGTGCTTCAGACTGTCAGTATCAAAATGACATTGCTGCATATTGAGGGGGATATATGGTAGGTATAAGTCTGCAGTACTGCAACACTAGGCTGGAGATCTGAGTCAAATAATCAAACAACTTGATAGCCCCCATTGGATCTTTGATGGTACTGCCAGCATAGTAATTATTAGTGTGATATCAGGGGTCATGTAGGTTGCAATGGCCTAGGGAGCCCGGAACCTTTATAGCTTAGCCACTGCATGTACTGTACACATAGCCAAACATTTGCCTAAAAAGTGTCCCAGGAGTTGTATTCAGGCCAACAACTGGTCCATACATTCTATTTGTCTGTATGTTTCACACCCACCTAGAGCTTATGCAAAGCATATCTCCAATGCACAGGAATTGTTCCTTAGTTATTTATTTTGGCACATATTGCCGCCCTTCAAGCTGAGCTATCAAAGACTTACGATATTTTTTATCTTGCCTTTATAAAGGTTGTTGTGTAGCTGAAAAGTTGGTGTGCCATTTTTTGTGACTGATCTGTGGCGAAAGAAAGGGTTCGTCTTGAGAACAATCCTGGAGGCTTTGGAGATGTTTTATAATTTTTTTTTCATTGGTGGAGGGCATGTAGGTGGAGAGCGGCCCCAAGATAACAAGGAAACACAGGGATGGTGCAGAGAGTTGGCCATTTGAGCTGAGTATGTTTCGCACCTTAGTATAGAATTTTTCTGCCAATCTCTAGGCTCATAAGCCTCTATAGGAGTAATGGATTTTGTAATTTGCCATTATCCAGTGTCTAATGCTCTGATCTCCTTGCATATCCTGATTCTTCAGAATTGTACATTTTCACATACAATAAATTTCTTCTTTAGAACTTTTCTAATCTAACGTTGGCTTTCTTCAGAGATTGCACAAATGATGAAAATAATAGAAAAACGCGGCTCTAGAGAAACAACTATTGTTAAACACTTAAAATAATGTTTTTCTTTGACAGAAACTGTGAAATGGTAACACTGCTGAATAACTACAGAAAAGCCCGAACTGGGGAAATAGAAAATGTCATTTTCAGTTTGTGCCCGCTGAACGGCTTCAGAGCGACAGCGGACTCTGTAATCCAGACTGGCAATAATTTAGTGTATGGAAATCAGAAAACAAGGAGAGACATGTGTTAGTCCCAGTAAGCACACTTTTATATGAGAATGACGTTTCTGTTATATCTGTAAGTAAAGAACAAGATTCAGAAGTTTGTACATCAGTCATCAGTTGTAAAACAGATGTGACATTACGGATTACTTCAGGCGAAATAATCTACATTAATTTACACAATATAATAGAACTTTCATGAGTTGGGAGAAGTCGTCTAAAGAATGTACTGTTCTCATAGTGGATATTGGTGAATAGCGGCACTGGTATATGCTTACGGTGCTGCATCATCAGTAAGTAAAGGATTAAAATCAAGAGTTACCACAGTACTGGTTTCAGGAGTTCTTTGTTAATCCTTAGAGCTATGTATGGAGACATGGGGGTCTGTGGGTGCTCTCATCCAGTGGCCTGGCTGCCTTTAGAAAGACCTCATTTACTAGGGCTCATCCCACAGAACACCCAAACCCCTTAACTGTTGGTGGCACACAACTCAGACAACACATGGTGAGGGAACCACACATTGGTTAGACTTTATTAGATACCCAACAGTCAAAGGCATATGACACATACCCAGCAAGAACACATGATGCAACAAGCAACGAAGTCTCACCCGCTGGCTCACCAGGAATTAGAATATTCGGGACTTCCAGGGCCAACTATCCTATTCCAGCAGCACCCTGCTTTTGGCGGGCACCCATTGAGAAGGGATAGTGGCAAGCTTAGGAAGCTAACCAAGCACAGCAAAGTCTGTAGCCAGACCTAGGAATCTTCTAGCCGAATCCTAGGATCCTAGGCTGAACTCCTTTAGAATATGATTCAGGTTATGATCTTCTAACTGGGACCAAAGCCACTAAGCTGAAGTCATGTAGCATATCATTACTAGTGACTGAAACAAGTCCTTTTTATACCTCAAGCCTGCACTTTAGGGTCTTGTGCTCTAACAGGATTGGTGGGATAACTCTGTTCTCTCATTGGTCAGCAGTTCAATCCGACAGCATAATTTTTTCTCTGAATGATGTAGACAGAGGGGGTGAGGTATGAGGTTATTTACATTTATTTAGCAGTCCACAAACTAAGACAATGGGAGCTCCAAAGAGACTGGCAATAAACAATGATTTACTTCTTATCAGTTAACAAAGAAAAGGACAATACGTCTGGCCTAATTAAAAATATTTAACTCATGACACAGATGGTAGTAAGCTGTGTCATCACACTATGATCCAAACTATGATCCCACAAAACCCAGCTGCGAATACTTAAGGCCCCAGTTCCCAATAGTCTAACATTGACTGAGCCAACAAAAATCAAAGAGTTTGTCCAACAGTCTTGTCTTATGTCTATGGGAACCTGCAAAAGAAGACTTTCCCTGATATTTTAGGAAGAATTACTCCTAAATAGGACAGCATCTGTCTCCATATAATGTTTAAGGTTTGATCAATAGGAGATTATCACTGCCCAGGCTACAGCTCACATGGCTGCTAGACCAACACACCTTCTCCTCCGATAAGCAGCTCACTGTCAGTAGACAGTGTACACACAAAAATGTGGTATGGGTGGGCTTAGCTCTCTGAGCTACATGGTACATCTAAGAACTCTGTGTTACAACTGCTGGACACTAAGGAATACTTTGTTATAATTAGGTTCTCTCTTCCTACACTGCGTTATGTCTTCAGCACTTGTCCCTTGCAGCCTATCACTGGGCTCAGCAGTCTTGTTCTGTCTAACAAAATCAGCCTTGGATCCCATTAACTTATATTAGGGTCCATCATGTTTCTGTTGGGTTCCAGTATTTTTTAGAGAATTAAGAACAATACAGAGATTATAGTATTTTTATTATAAGGATGTATTTTTCATTTATTTTTATATTGAACCAATGACAAAATGTTTGATTTTTTTTTAGGAGAAAAATTATTTCATCTATGTACTCAAAGAATTGACAGTCACAAAGACAGAACACATTTTTTTATTTTCTTTATTTGCATGTAGGTTAATGTTTTATTGAATTATTGGTAAAATTGTGGGATAAAAACTCACAGCTCCACAACTGTCTAGAAAAATATATATTTTTTTCAATTTAACATTCTGACTTTCAAAATCTATTCTAAACTAATTTGATACCAGGAAATCCGCAATCCATTACAACATCCTGGTCACCATCTTACCCTTCCTGAAACACTGCCTAATTAATTCCTTGAATGGTAAACTCAGGTTCCTAATGGTGGAGAATCAATTGAATCATCTTGTTAGTGGACAGATTACTGAGCATGACAACAACAAGCTGGTCATTGCCTATCGGCAGATCTAAGGGCTTATATATAATACAGACTCTTCTTGAAGCTGCTACCGGGTCCTTAGAGTAAGGCGTCTCAGGCTTATTTTTGTCACATTTGTGAGATACTCGTGGCTAGTTATGGAGCTGAAGGGGGCCTCATTACTTTTATTAATTCTCTATGCTATTTCTAAATTATTAAAGGGAACCTGTTAGGTCCCCTGTGCACAAAGAACCACAAGTGGATCTGTGAACATACCTAGAATCTTGCCTAACAGTGCCTTCATATAGTAGCATCCAGAAACAGATCTTTATAAAAAGTATTTCTAAAGATCATATATGAGATGCTAATTTGGACTTTAACTAGACGAGGGGGCGTTAAGGCTCCCCCGTCTAGTAGCCCCACTTAGCATGTTATTCTGCCCCTGTGTCTCATAGTTCACTTCTTTCAGTTTTTGATTCCAATGTCGCTCTTAGTCTACTGAAATACTAAGGTGCCAATTCATAATTTGCTTTGTCTCTTTCCTTTTTTGCCTTGTGTTAGTTGCCATTTGTGATGCAAAATTCATAAAAATTGAGCACATAATTCATTAATTTGAGCAAAGTAAATATGGGCTTTCTTTGTGTCTTGAACTGTTTTTGAGAATCTTAAATCCCCGTCACACATAGTGAGATTGCTGTTGCGTCACATGTTTTGTGATGTAATAGTGACCTCGCCAGTGTAGCAGCATCCGGGACCCCGCTGTGCGATCACCAATCGTGTCGAAACGGCCTGGACCATATTTTGATCATCGTGCTCCCGCTGGCCAGCATGCATCGGTGTGTTGGACGCCTTAACAACGACCTCGTTGGCGACTCAGAACTCAACCACGTAGGTCCTGTGTGACAGGGTCCCAACGACCGGCGAGGTGGTTTCACAGGTCGCCGTATCATTGCTGCGTCGTTGTCCAAATATCTTTATTGAAATTTCAAGGAGGGGGGGAGGAGGGGAGGGAATTAGATACATAAATAAAGAGGGAGGGGGAGGGGGGAGGGGAAGGGTAATAAACGTAACAAGTAAACAAACCAACAAATAACATGAACGGTACAAGTCGTAAGTACATATGCAAATTCAAATACAGCGCTCGTACAAAAAGAGAGAAAATTGGAAAGGTACAAATGAATATCCGAATACTGAATAGTCCAAACACACTCTGTGCATTTTGTCGCAAATCGTAATGCAAGCTTGAAAGCATTGTGGGGAAGAAACAGTCAAATCATCAATTTTTACGTCAGCGGCCTATTGCAGGAGGGATGGGGAAAAAATTGTCAACCATGTCTCCCAACGCCCTATGAATTTTGGGAACCTGTTTGCGCGTATAGCGAAGTTGTACTCGAAAGTACAGTGAGTCGACACTCTTTCAATCAGGTCATCCACTGTGGGGGGTTCTGGTTTGTTCCACCTCGAGGCTATCAGGATTCTAGCAGTCAAAATAATGTGGGATGTTAAGAAGCGTATGTGGTGAGGGAGGTCCTCTGTGCCAATCAGTAGTAATATTAATTCTGGGGTGAAGTTTATTTGAATCCCAGTGACGTGTGTAATTAGAGATTTGACATCTCTCCAATAATTGGTCAGGACAGGACAGTGCCAGAAAATATGTGAGAGGGTTCCCAGGTTTCCACAGCCTCTCCAGCAAGATGGGTCGTGATTGGGGTTCATATGATATAGTTTGATAGGGGTATAGTACCATCGTGAGAGGACCTTATAGTAAGACTCGTGGAGGGTGGCACAAGATGAGCTGGAATACACTGTCTTAATAGTTTTAGCCATTTTCCCCAGGTCCACGTGGATACCCAACTCCTCCTCCCAAGCTCCAAAGAATGAGAGGTTTATTAATTCGACTTCTTCGTTGAAGATTCTATAGAGAGAGCTCGTTTCCCAAAGGGAGGCTTTCCGCGGGGAGTTTATAAGTTCGTCAATTACTTGCGGAGCTGTGAGTTTAAGATTGTGAGTGCTGAGGTAATTGGCTATGACTCTCCAGTTAGTTCGGTCATCCCTAGTGAGGGGGAATTTGTCTTGGAGGATGTGGAAGGGGATGATAGAGTTTCCTGAAAGCAGATCATTAACATAAAGAATCTCCTTATCCCTCCAGAGAGAGAGGTCCAGGTTCGGCATCAGAATTTCAAGAGTTTCTAGAGGGATTTTGTTGAGAATGGAAGAAGTATAGTATTTGGCTGCCTTTTTGACAAGATCTCTCCAGGCTAGAATAGTTGCTCTAGTAATTGGGTGAGTAGGAGGAGGTTTGGAGGGATTTACTAAATAAGCCATGATTAGAGCTTTTTGATTATTGTTATTGATCGTTCCTTCTAAAGAGATCCAGGGCGAATCGTTCGGGCCTATAAGCCATTTTTGTGAGAGTTTGGCGATGGATGCCAAGTAGTAGTTGTGCAAGTTGGGAACTCCTAGGCCTGCTACTCTCTTGTGCCTCTCGAGGGATAGTCTGGCCACTCTTGGGCGCTTATTGAGCCAAATGAACGCACGGAGTTGTGATTGGAGTTTAATGAACCATCTCTTCGGGATGAACAAAGGGATGGATCTAATTATGTACAAGAAATTTCGGGAGCAGTGTCATTTTGAAAGCTTCAATCCTGCTCAGCCAGGACAGTTCAACTTTTGAAAGACGTAAGTAGGCCTGATGTTAGGTTTGTTAGGTTCGTCTGTACCGTGGCTGAACAGGGTTTGGTCAAAGTAATCCCTAAATAAGAAATCTCCTTTTCCGTCCATGTATAGTTAAACTCTTCTTTGAGGTACTTGAGTAGTGTTTCCTCTATATTAAAGTCCAGGAACTGGGATTTTGTTTCGTTTATTTTGTAGAAGGAGAGCTGGGAGAATCTCTCAATGACCCTTGACAGGTGCCTGAGAGATTTGAGGGGATTGGTAATTGAAAGGAGGATGTCATCTGCAAACAGAGATATTTTGTGTTGGCGTTGATTTAACGGGATTCCTCTAATATTGTCATTGTCTCTGATGCTAGATGCAAGTGGCTCAATGAATAGGGCAAAGAGGATAGGGGAGAGTGGGCACCCCTGCCTCGTGCCATTTGTCAAGGGGAATTTTTGAGACAGGAAATTGTTAGAGTATACTCTTGCTGTGGGATTGGCATACATTGATGATATGAAACGAAGGATATTGCCTTGGAACCCAAACCTTCGCAGGGTGCGAAATAAGAAGTTCCACTGGACCCTATCAAAGGCCTTCTCGGCATCTAAGGCCAAGAAGGCTGAGGGTTGTTTTGAATTCTCTATAGAGGTGATTAGATCCAGGGCTCTCCTAGTGGCGTCAGCCGTATTACGGCCTGGGATGAACCCTGCCTGATCAGGGTGGATTAATTTGGTGATGTAATTTTTGATTCTATTAGCTGCTATTTTAGCTAAGAATTTCGTGTCCGAATTCAGGAGGGAGATCGGCCTATAGTTCTTGGTATCTGCCGGGTCTCCCTTTCCTTTGGGTATCACCGTAATAACAGCTTCGAGCATTTCAGGTGGTAGGTGTCCGTGGGTAGCAGAGTAATTGGCCAATCTGGTAACATACGGGGACAATAAATCTGTGAAGATTTTGTAGAGCTCATTTTGGAATCCGTTAGGACCGGGTGATTTGCCTACTTTCGATTGTCCTATGACTTCTGAAATCTCAGATGCCGTGAACGGTAAGTTGAGGTCCAATAAGTCACGATCTGTAAGTGAGGGCAGGTCAAGGTTGGTTAGGTAGTCAGTGATATCTTGATCCGAGGGTTCCAAAGTGGAGGGGTTATTTTTCAAATTGTAGAGGGAGGTGTAGAAGTGAGCAAAGGTATCGGCTATATCCTTCGGGTGTTTAAGAGTTTGGCCAAGTGGGTTCCTAATCTCTTTAATTCTGGATTTCAGCTTCTGGTGTTTAATTTTTGCTGCTAGGAGTTTGGAGGGTCTATCATCAGAAAAGTAATGGTTGGTTTTGAGAATTTGGGAGATCCAGTCATATTCGGAGGGTAAGAGGGATTTTAATTCTGACCTGAGTTTCAAAATGTCCAAGGAGAGATCGGGACTAGGACTAGATGTTTGCTTTTGTTCCAGATTGTGTATCTGGTTCACCAAGGTTTGTGTTTTTTCTCTGTTTTTCCTGTTATGCTGTGCGTTCAGTTGTATCATTTTGCCTCTAAGAACAGCTTTGAAAGCGGACCAGAGTATAGGGGTTGAAACATCCTCCGTATCATTTACCTTGAAGTAGTCTACTATGGTTTTTTTCGATTTCCTTTTTATATGCTGGGTGAGTGTATAGTAGACTGTTGTTTCTCCAAAGTCTTTGAGAGGTTACTATCGGGCCAATCTTGAGTTCGAAAGTAACAGGTGAATGGTCGGACCAAGTTCTAGTACCAATTGAGACCTTGAGAAACTTGGAAAGGGTGAAAATGTTGGTGAGGATAAGGTCAATTCTAGAGTAAGATTGGTGGCGTTTGGAAAAATATGTGAATTCTAAAGACGTGGAATTGAGACATCGAAAGGTGTCATATAGATCGTTCTTAATCAGCCATGGATCCAGTGACTCCAAATGCTGTCTGGATTTGGTAGAGGAGTCAAGTGATCCATTGGGAACTATGTTGAAGTCCCCGAAGATCACCAGCTCTCCCTTTTGGTTAGTGTTGACAATCCTCATAAGCTTGTTTAGGAATGTTACTTGCCCTTTGTTTGGGGCGTAGACATTGACTAGGGTAAAAATATGGTCATTTAGTTTGCATATTAGAATCAAATATCTGCCGTTCGGGTCCTCAAATGTGGAGATTTCCTCGAAGGAGATAGTGTTCTTGATCATTAGAGCTACTCCCCATTTCTTTTTCGAGTTGTTTACACAACGAATGTTTTGGAAGTTTTTGTTGCTGAATTTCGGTGGCTTAAGGGAAGAGAACTTAGTCTCCTGCAGACCTACTACATCTGCCCCGGTCTCTCTAAGAAGTTTCCACAGAAAATATCTCCTCTGGGGAGAATTAAGGCCGTTAACGTTCTGTGACAAGAATTTAAGTGACATACCCTACAATTGTCGTGACGAAGAAAGGGCTCAGAGTGTGAGAGCGACTAGATAAGGGGATCCTTTCCATTGTTAGCGCAAACAATACATTGGTGGTAGAACTGAAAACTTTCTCTAAATCTATTTTAGTGCCAGGTGAAAAGTGTAAACTTGTGACCACAACTTGACCCATAACGGAGGGAATCTAATTAAGATTACGCTGAACTACCTCCTTGGGTGGCTAAAGTTATGGCTATTCTCTTCAGCCTTTCTGTTATGGATATGATCCAATTAAGATATGATGATTCCTAGATCCCTAAGAACCCTCATTCCCTCTTCTACTTCAAGTATAGTTGTGGATTTCCCCTGATGGTGGAGAATAACTTTGGTGGGATTGAATCCCCATCTGTATTGGACACGGTTGTTTTGGAGCAGGTTAGTGATTGGGGTAAGTCTCCTCCTCTGGAGCATGGTTTCTCTGGAGAGGTCCGCAAAGACCTTGATATTGTCGTAGGGTCCAGGGAGAGTTTTTTTTAATCGAAGATAGTCCAGAAGTTGTTCTTTGACATGGAAGAAATGAAATTTCATTATGACGTCCCTGGGGGTCTCAGGTTTCAGGGATTTAGGCTTGGGTAGGCGGTGGATCCTGACCACCGTTGTGTCGAGATCCGTCAGGGTAGGGATCGTGCGTTTTAGGAGATCCTTAATTGCTGCGTCGTTGAGTAGATCTGACTGACATCTCACCAGCGACCACGTAGCGACTTTCCAGCGATCCTTACCAGGTCGTATCATTGTCGTGATCTCTGGAACATCGCCAAGTGTAAAAAGTCTCAAAAGTGTTCCAAAATGATGGTGTTCTCAACAAATCACAACCGCGGGACAGGAGGGAAGTTGCATCAAATTTTACAACTTGTAAAATGTCGAAAACATCTGGAACTATGCCAACAATGCGGATGGAACTATGCCAACAATGCGGAATATAGACTTCTTAAAATGAAATACCCAAATGTGATATGATCTGCACTAGTAACATCTGATACATTTACTTCTTAGATTGGTCTGATGTTGGCCAGTGTGTAGGAATAATCCTGGCAGATGATTCTGATAATTCTCTAGGAGCCAAACTGTCCACATTGGAATCACTGACAAGGCAATAACTGAGGAGAGATTTGTGTTTGACTATCAAAATTAGATTTCAAAACCAATTTCAATTCAATAGTTCTTTACAGGAGTCTTCACCTTTGACAATATGTTTCTGTAAGTTGGAGTATTGTAAAAATACACTAACTTATTAACAATTTAAAAATAGAGGCCAATGAGGCTGAATAATTGGTTCCAATTCCTTTGCTATTAGATGTCCAAACCTGGAGTAAAGGATGGCCATACACTTTATATGGCTTTTGGCCAATAGCCATCTTGACCATCTCTCCCATACACCAAGCGCTTCTGTGTTCTCTATGAGAAAACCACCAACAGACTTCTCTGACGGTGGCTTATCGTTCATTTTGATAGTCTTTTTTTTTACTTTTCATATAACTGTCTATGCTAAAAACAAAAAAGTCTATGTTGACCACTTGGCACATACATTATGTTCTTTTTATAAGCCACCAGGACATGGAGATGCATCTCAATGAATTAGAATATCATCAAAAAGTTAATTTATTTCAGTAATTCAATACATAAAGTGAAACGCATATATTATATAGTTATTACACACAGAGCGATCTATTTCAAGTGTTTCTGTAAATGTTGATGATTATGGCTTACAGCCAATGAAAGCTCAAAGGTCATTATCTCAGAAAATTAAAGTAGAGAGGATGAAGGGTCTGAGAGAAAATATATTGCCTAAATAGGTATCGGAGGCTTCACCTTGTGTGGTTGTGAGAGTCACAACCACTATAAAAGCATATTACAGCTGCTGCACATCCAAGTGTAGTGCATATACAGTAGGGAGGATGAAGGGTTATAAACCACGCTGCTGTATTCCAAGAGACATCAAAGGGTGAATTATATTAATTTATTAGTCAATACGTTTCAGGCCTCCCTGGCCCCTTCCTCAGGACAAATCAATATCATATTGCCATGTTTCAGGGTCTTTCAGGGAGCCATGAAACACGTTGACTAATAAATCAATATTATATTCACTCTTTGATGTCTCGTGGAATATGGCAGCACAATTTTTAACTCTTCATCCTCCCTACTTTAATTTTCTAAAATAATGACCTTTGGGTTTTCATTGGCTGTAAGCCATAATCATCAACATTAACAGAAATAAACACTTGAAATAGATCACTCTGTTTGTAATTACTCTATATAATATATGTGTTTCACTTTATGTATTGAATTACTGAAATAAATTATCTTTCTGATGATTCATTGAGATGCACCTGTAGGCATCAATATACTGGCTCTGCCCCTATTGAAGTATTTTCTGGGCATGCTTTGCTTTGGGCAAAGATCACTGTGCAAGGAGGGGTTATCCTATTATCTACTCTTTGTATATGCAAATTTTCACTCCAGTGAGTAAGTAGACAAACTCTAATGCCACCTAATAAAGGCAGCTTTGTCTACTTCCTCACTGGAGTGACAATTTGCATATGCATATGCAATTTCCCAGAGGAGCATTGCGGCTTTAAGTCTCCTCAATGCCAGCTGGCAGAATACTCTCCACAAGGAGAATAGCTGTTCCTCCAGACCTACTCTTTGTAGAGTTTCTTCCTATTCTAATCCTGTCTGTCATGATAATGAGACTGCTGACAAGTCTTCTGTACGGAACAGGGTGTGTACGTCTAGTGTGGGGCCTAGTAGCCGTGTGAAAATTGCAAGATATAAAAAATTGGGGGAACAAAACTGAATAGAATAAAAAGTGTTTCACATATAAACCTTATTTAAACAATAGGTCAGTTAATATCAAGGCATTGCCTTAAACCGAATAAAACCACAAATAAGTGTTTATGCTGTTTTCTTGGCTTTTGCTAAAAGTAGATTTATGCACAGGATGCGCAGTTTAGCTATCTGTCAAAAACCAAAGACAGATAGCCGGGCAATACCACGGTATATTCTGAATTTGCGATGTGCCGAATCCCCAATGACAAAAGAAAAACAATCTGTGTAGCAGTGAGCGTCCTGAGCAATGAATCGCACAATACAATTACTGCAGCCCATTGTTAATCATAAGTTTGGAACAAACGGGGGGAAAATAAATGATTTTGCTCATCTGCTTTGTTAGGTAAGGCCATCTTATCTGTACAAATGACTCTACTCAGGATGTGTTTGATTTTCATTCTTTTCCAATGCTGATCTATTAAACTCAGGAGAGGAAAGCTTAGCTGCCATCCCGCCGCCAAATCTCGCCGAAAAGTGGAAATGTACTTATTAAACTCTGCAGCTGAGACACGTTTCATTTATTATCTGGCTGCAAACTGGCAGCAGACAGTTTAATTAGTAAAGGCTATTATTAATGAAAGCTGGGAAATCCGTATTAGAGGGAAAATAGGACTTATTAAATATGTCTGCCATAAGACTGTGAAAAAAAATTACATTCAGGAAGAGTGGAATAGTCATACCAAGTATATGACAAAAGGCTTAATATCATTTCACAGAGTAAGGCTATGTTCACACTGCATGTTTGTGATCCGTTTTTGGTGCTGCATTTTTTCGGAAACTGCACCAAAGACAGACCAGTCCCTGCATCTATCAGCAAAGTGAATGTGATTTTAAATTTCCTGTTCAGACGCTGTATTTTTGACTGCTGTTAGTGGTGCAAAAAGCGGATCTAGATAATAATGAGCGTCAATTAGTGCTCTGTTTTTCAGGTCCACTTTCTGCACCACTAACATCCAATTACTTACCCTCCACGGTGATCCCCCGTGATGTCTTTTTCTTGGGCTTCAGCAGGACCTGCAGATACGGTACTGACAGGACCTGGTCATGTGACTCAGCCTGAGTCACATGGTGCAAGGTCATGTCAGTACTCGTACTATTCACAGGTCCTGCTGATGCCGGGAGGTTTATTGGTTTATTGGCCATAGAAAGGTTGAACAAGGAGATCACGACACTGGAGGAAACTATTCGTAATACAGAAGAACAATCTGCGGGTACTTTCTCCAGCTCAGAGTTAACAGAGCTCAACACAAAAACCACGACTGCTGGCACCAAGTTTAAGAAGAACCTACAAGCGAAGAAACGAGCAAAGTTCATAAGAAATCAGGATGACTACACGAACATACAAGTATATAGATGGCGTTGTGGGGATCTATCACCCTTACCCAACACCCCATATGGCCCACCAAGCAGCGGCAGCGAATATGGCTCCAACAACGCACTACATTTTTTAGGCCAAGGTCGCCCAAGATGGGGAAAAGGAGGAGGAGGGGGAAGAGGCGGTCGACCAAGACCAGACAAGGTGACAATGAGGTCTCAGGTAGGCCAGACTTGGTGTACAATATCTCATCCTACACCTTATCACCGACAGAATATGACGTCCTTCAGAAGGGCCTCACATTCTGTCCCTCACCTTCCTTTAGCACCTTCGTCCTCGATCAGGGACTCAGGCGGTTTTACAGAATCTTACGACTCAAGGCACACTTTTCACAAAGAGAAACCCCACAGGGATTCCCACAATACCGGGGACATCCACACCCACCGACCAACAGACACCCTTTTCCCTCCAGGCCTTAAATCTTCGTGTCCCCAGTACTTTTCAACCCCCCGAAACTACCATTCGATAGAGACCTATATATCTCTTGACTCATCGGATGTGTACCGGGTTAAATCTTCTATTCAGAAGGGTGAGCTTCCTCTTAAGCATAATCTGAGTAGTTGGAATCACAGGCAATTCACTCAAGTCAAATCCACAAATTATAACAAAGGAATTGCCATTGTGGTTTTGGATAAAACTTATTACATAGAAGAGATCAAGTCACAACTTGGTGATGTCTCCACATGCGCGACTGTCCCACATAATCCAACATCATCTATCCAGGCCATAAGGTATTCATTGATAGGCACCTTACACGAGAACAATTGACACGACACTGGCGGACTTCTTAACCAAAAAAAACACAATCACACCAGTATTTATACTCTCCCCAAGGTGTACACCAGGGTATCCAATTGTGGCCTCCACCAATTCTATCCTTTTTCCGCTGGCCATTACACTAGAAAGGAGTCTTAGTCCGCTACTACCTTCTATTGTCTCGTATATGAAAGATACAAATATTTTCTTACCCTGGTTCATAATTTATCATTACCTTCAAACTCTTGCATATTAGTAACTCTCAATGTCAACAGTTTATATACGAGCATTGATCATGGTCCGGGTTTAGCTGCCATTTCCTGGTTTCTGCACTCCAATAGTCCACTAACACATAATCAGAAGGACTTTTGTATTGAAGCCCTCACGATTGTCTTTTGAAAAACACGCTTTGCTATTTGGAGACCAGTATTATGTTCAGCGTAGGGGGATGGCGATTGGTTCCAACGTCGCACCCCCCTACGCTAACATCTTCACGGCTCACTTCGAGGAATTGCTTGTTTACACACATCCGGCCTTTGTATCTAATGTCGTCGTTTGGCTTCGCTATATAGACGATATCTTCATGATCTGGTAGGGTCACCAATCAATCTTGAATGCCTTCTTTTCAGATTTTAACAAGATCACCACTAATCTAACCTTTACCTTACACCAAAGCACAAGGGAGATTAGTTTTCTGGACACACTTGTAATGCTTAACGAACATGGTCAGATATCAACTGATATCTATAGGAAACTACAGACAAGAATAGTTTATTACTATATTCAAGTGCACATGCTAAACATATCAAATAATCATTGCCCAAGTCACAATTGACAAGAGTAAAAAGGATTGTATCTAATCCTGAAATACGTGATACCCGGTGCAATAAAATGAGTGACAGGTTCCTGCAGCGTGGATATCCAGTTACATCACTAACAATTGATTTGTCTGAACAGGCTCCAAGCCAGCAGCAACCCAGAATACCATATGTAAATACATGCCACCCTTACCAGACCCTTATTAGTGAGATACTCCGTAAGCACTGGCCATTACTAGGGCAAGCTTATCCTACCATCTCTGAGTTTAAGCTGCCACCCCGTGATCTTTCATAAGAGAGCACAAAATCTGAGGCACAGTTTTGCCTGGGCTGATATTGGCTCTCTAAGGACACAAACTGGTCCATCGACCTTAGAACAGGTACCTTCCCTTGCCTCCATTGTTTTCAGTGTTCACATGTGATCAAGGACACTCAATTCAAACATCCACGTTCAGGCAAATCATACCCCATTAAGGGTACTATACCTGTGATACATCTTTTGTCATGTATCTTATAAAGTGTCCATGCAGTCTTGGCTACGTGGGTGAGACCACCCAACGCATCTGGGACTGCATATTCAAATACATATCAACAAGCAGCTGTAAGCAAATTATGTTACCTATCCCGTATCATTTTATGACATGTGGACACTCCATTTCCCAACTTCCCAATGTGAACCGAACAGCCCCGGATCCGAATTTCCCCCCATGTGTCCCAATGGGGCCGGATGGCTGTTATTTGCCATCCGGTTTGGGGCTTTTCCGGGAGGATCCAGTTTTGTCCGATTTTTGCATCGGACACAAAAGCATTTTCCAATGCAAAAATCTGACAAAACCGGATCCTCCCAGATCCGGCACCTATAGCATGGGAGTCTATGGGCGCCAGACCGCCTGGTGATGGAAGAGCGGTGGCCGTTAAAATCAGCCGCTGCTGAATTTCAGCACCTGGAGAGCTCCACAGCTGAAATGGCAGCCCCGTGGCCTGCTTCCCTGCAGCCGCGGTATTGAAATTTCAGCACTGGACAGCGCCAGCAATGAAGCCGGCAAACAGCAGGCCCTCGGCTTTGCTCATCCGTGGTTGTCAGGTTCTGTCCAGTGCATCCTGCAAAATACCGGACAGAACCTGACAGTGAAAAAGTGCAGTGTGAAGCCGGCCTTAGGCTTTTAGTTCAAACCTTTATAACACAAATGTACTAACCTGTAACTTCAGATGACTTCTCTAAATAAGCTGGGTGTACATGTGAAATAATACATTCCTTGTTCCCTGTCTTGTATCCTGTATTTTTTGTCAGTTTTCCCCTCTATCGGCTCTGTATCTAGTTTTCAGTTGACTCTGAGCTGGAGAGTGAAGACTAGCTTCTATGATGTCTCCCATAAACAGTACACCGAGACTTTAGAGATTCCAGCAGACTCTACATATTATGTGATACCTCAGTAACCTGACAGTTTATTGTCTTGTTTTAACCACTATGGATTTTAGTTGTCTTATGAGAATAAATAATAAATTCAGGAGGTAACAAGAGTGAGGTTGGAGATGTAGCTCATAAGTGGAGAAAGAATTCCTCTAGTAAGATCCTTATAGTCAATTGTACTGTTGACTTGTATAGAGTTGTTTTTTTTTTTTGATGATTGCAATGAGCATTTACAGAGTTTTAACAACAATTCTAAAATTATGGCAAAAATATGCAAATGGACCCAATTTATCATTTGTTTTTATTAAGTCACTTTCCTTTTTTATCCTTTGGTAATAGTTGCTGATTTTGGTGCAAAATTCATCAAAATGACTCCCGCCATTTGTGAATTTGACACTGTCAAAAACAGTCTTCCTTCCTATCTTGATTGTTGGAGCCAAAAGTCGTTAAATTTTGGCATAATCAAAACTACACTGGGGGATTGGAATGAAGTTGTGCCAAATTTTGCGACTTTTTAAAAGTCGCTTTTGATAAATTAGGCTAAAATATATGGAATTGTTAGACAAACAGGTAAATATAAAATAAATTTAGAATCAATTGGCTTCAAACAAAATAAGATGCAAAACTAGACAAAAAAAAACAGGCCCAAAGGCAAAGACGAATCAGGGCCGTAGTATTAATAAATTAACCCGTCTTGATTTGAGATATCGAAAAGCAATTCACAAGATATGCCTTGTGCCTTTGGTTTAATAGGGTCAAAGTGCTGGTAAGTCAATATGTTATGATGCTGCATACATTATTATATCAGAGAAGGAGCTCAGGAACAGGACACATAAGTCTCACCAAATTATGGGAAGGTTTTACCCAGCAGCTGCTACGTTGTTGGATTGACCTTTAGCCGCCATTGCTCACATTCACTAATGCATAGCCTACAATTACACCCGACTTACACAAAACTGTTTATAGATCTGTTTCACCTTACCCAACACGAGGTCTTTAAAAGCTTTGCAGGATGGATGTGAATGGGAGATACAGTACAATAATCACACTGATATAGTTTCATTAGGTGAAAGCACGATTAGACCATATGTCAAAGCTCTCCCGATATTAAACATTGATGACGATCCAATATGAGATAATTGCATGACACCAAAGTCATTAGATACAATTATCTTCTATCCTTATGTTGCCATTTTTAAAGACATTTGATATGTCCCCATTATTGAAATGCAATGATCCAAAAGACAGGGTAAGAGAACCCCGGGGCAAAGAAAAGATGAAGCTTGCAGTATAGCATCCTGACAGCCATTAACATTATTTATCATTACACTTCCATCAGGACCGTTGTCTGCAGACTTTTTGGCTTAAATACATCCACCCTGTATAAAGCCTCCTATGGAGACAATGTAATGGATGGAGCTAATGTGTAGTCTGTTCTAGGCCTGCAGTATTCAGTGCTCTGTAATCTCATAGGAAGTGTCGTTAAATACTCCATATTGGTTTTATTAAAGCAATAGAAATATTACACATAACATTAATAGATCTGCTTTTCCGTTCATCATTCATGAATACCCCAATGCCACCTTGGTGGCAATAACCCTGACACAAGTCATAATAGAAAGCACATAATGTTGAACAGGCTTCTTCTGAATGTATTATAAAAGTTATCAAATATAGTAATATTGACTGTAGTCCCCAAACTTGTGACTTGTAGTACATTTCATGCTTCAATTATTTTGTCCCTGAATAATACATCATAAGAGGGGTAGGGTCAGTACTTTTGGAGTAATAACGACAACAGCTGCAGACTTATGCAGGAAGGACTGTGTTGAGCGTAGAGCAGTTGTCTTTGTGTAAACTATTTAGGTTCTGCCTTATGACGTCTCAGTTGTTTTTGCTTTTGTCAGTTTTTTCTAAATCCTCCTTGATGGTGAGGATAATGGCTGCTCTGTGTCCCAAGTAAAACAGTTCATGATCTCACAATGTCTGATTGCTGATAATTTGACTGAAGGCTGAAATTTGCAGCAAATAGAAGGCACTCTACGGGGCACCATCCAACATAAGACCAATCCTAGTATTATGATCGATCCAACCTAAGGCTAGTCCTAGTTTCGTGGTTGATCCAACCTAAGGGCAGTCCTAGTCTCGTGGTTGATCCACCCTAAGGCCAGTCCTAGTTTCACGATCGATCCACCCTAAGGGCAGTCCTAGTTTCAGTTTCATTGTTGATCTAACCTAAGACCAGTTCTAGTTTTATGATCAATCCAACCTAAGGCCATTCCTAGTTTCATGGTCGATCTAACCTAAGGCCAGTCTTAGTTTCATGGTCGATGCAACCTAAGGCCATTCCTAGTTTCATGGTCAATCTAACCTAAGGCCAGACCTAGTGTCATGGTCAATCTAACCTAAGGCCGGACCTAGTTTCAGTTTCATGGTCGAGCCAACCTAAGGCCAGTCCAAGTTTCAGCTGCATGTTCGATCTAACCTAAGGCCAGTCCTACTTTCAATTTCATGGTTGATCCAACCTAAGGCCAGTCCTAGTTTCATGATCGATCCACTCTAAGGCAAGTCCTAGTATAATAGTCGATCAATTCGGTCTCAACATTGATGGCGTATCCTAATGATATGCCATCAATAGTCCTGAAGAGACAACCCCCAGTAGTTACAGTTGAACACTAATGTAATGCTACTTAAAACTTTTCTTGTGATTCTTAACTGAAGATGAGGCTATTTCTATGGTGATGTGCAGCATATTGGATGTAGTCTAGCCTTGTTGTACCCATTGGGCAAATAGACATTTTTTTGCAAGCGTTATTACAATTTCTGTTTTATGAAAAGTCAGAGTTCAGCTTCATGACCTTTTTAAATGGCATGTCAGCAACATTCATAGCAAACAGCATTGGACAAGCTAGAAAATAAACAATATAACAAGTACATAGGACAGATTTCCTACAGACTGTGCTAGGATTTTATATTTGACTGTGAAATATAAAATCAAATCTCTGCAGAATTACCGTATATAGAATTAAAGATAGCAGTCTGGAAGACCAGTCTATTCTGCATGTGCTGCCATGATGTTAGTAGCTGACACGCTCTTATCTAAGTGAGCAGATTTTAGTCCTAAGAGAATATTATTATTATTATTATTATTATTATTATTATTATTATTATTATAAAATTGATAGGTAATGCTGGAGCTCGGTATTTTTTTTCTTTAATTCTGTAATTTTATAATAATGCATTATATCTTGACAAAATGTGTTCCCATGAGCCATCTTTGATAAAACTGTTTTATCCCGCCCTGTATATTCAGCATGAGCAGGTAGGGCTCTTTAATGATAACCCTGATTCCTGAGGGAACAAAAGAGTAAATTGGCTTCAGATCACCTGATGAATGAGCAAAACGTGTGTAAACAGGACCTGTCTTGCCTAAAACAATGCCAGTCTATGCACACAGAGAGACCATATTACCCATTATTCTGTGTACATGACCAGTGCCTGTCTTAACACTTAACAGGCTCTTAATGACCACCAATTAGCATGCATGATGCCAATTAGTTGACTATAAATATCCTTCGATACGGTGAGTGACACAGATGCTTATCTTGGCTTTGACATTTTTCACGAACATTCTAAAGGGAACTTGTCATGTCCCCAAATGCTATTAACCTGCAGACATAGGGTTAATTTGCAGTTTAATAGTGCTCCAAAATTGCTCAGCTACTGCACTGAAAGCCTGACTAACAGAAGGAAATTAAGTTTATTCCTCCTGGCAGTCTCGAGCTTTTAGTCATGGAGGCGCGGCCTGCTAAGCTTCAGTCACTGCTCAGTACACAGTGAGTGGCAGCTGTAACCAGCTAAGCTTCAGTCACTGTTCAGTACACTGTGAGTGGCGGCTGTAACCACGCCCCAGCACTTACGGCTGTCTTAACACTGTATCTGTGTTGAATCAGCTGTAAAGGTATGGTTACAGCCGCCGCTCATTATGTACTAAACAGTGACTGAAGCTTAGCTGGCCACGCCTCTAAGACTGAAAGCCCGAGACTGGAGGAATAAACTTAATTTCCTTGCTTTAACACTTTAGGTTGACAGAGTGCCTCAAAAATATGCTGACCCATCACAAGCACTCTAAACTAATTTTAGTATGAAATATTTTGCTTTGAGGAGTTCAAACATTTACCCTGCAAAGTATTCTAAGTAAAGATGAGCGAACCTTTCAAGATTTGGTCTAATTCAGGTAGCCGAACTTCCCGTTGTTCAGGTTCGGAGTCTGGGTCTTTTACGTTTCCGAAGCACTGGAGCGAGCATTGCTGTGGTCAGGGTCTGGCTAGGAGGAAATTTGGATTATAAGGGTATGTTCACATGGAGTTTTTAATCTGGATTTTTTAAGTTTAAAAATTCAACATCAAGGCAGCGTACAAAAAGGGTTTTTTTTGTGTCGATTTTGACACTTATTTTGTGTGTGATGTATTTATTTCTTATTTAATTCATTCACAGGTCAAATTTGGTGAATTCTTCATACAAACATGATAAATTGCTTCTTTTAAGGTCGGCTTCACACCATGCCACAATCAGGTCCGAGGCTGTCCGGGGTGAACCTGACAGCCCTGGACCCGATTTTGCCATAATGCGGCCCTATGGAGCCGGATGGCAGCTATCTGCCATCCGATTTCCATCTCTCCAGCAGGATCCGGGTGTATTCAGAGTTTTCTCCCGGACACAAAAATGCTGCTTGCTGCATTTTTGTTTCTGGGGCAAAAATCTGCCCAAAATGGATCCTCCTGGATCCGGGGCAATCTGGCACTCTCTAACATGGGAGACTATGGCGCCGGATTGCCCAGATCTGGGAGAACCCGGTAGGATCCAAGAACGGCTGCTGAAGTTCAGCGTGAGCTGCACTGAACTTTGGCACCAGGGAGCTGTGCCTTAAGAAGCGGTTCAACACCATTTCAGCAGGGAACAGCTGCCCTCTGCTGAATCTGGCTACAAACAGGACCGAGGGCATATTTGCCCTCCGGTTCTGTTTGCAAATCGGGTCCGGGGCTGTCAGGTTCACCCCTGACAGCCCCGGACCTGATAGTGCCGTGGTGTGAAGCCAGCCTAACATGATGATTTAATATGAAAAACACATGTAAAATAAGCAGCACTATGTGCAGTATGGGTGCTTTCACATCTGCATTTTTTTTTGTCTTGCTGTTATCCATCGAAATCCTGTGGCATCCTGATCAGGCCTGTGTCCCTATACTTAAAATGGGTCCGCAAGTACATCAGGTGCCATCAGGTTTTTGACGGATGCAGACGAGTGCGTCTCTTTGAGCTCCCTCCTGGACGCATCATGTTGGGATTTTGCACAGTAAAAATCCTGATGTGTCCGGATGCGACGCAGTGCGTCAAAATGGTGCCTTGATATCAATGGGGCCGTGTCCGGCCCGTGATGGATATGGCCATGCCTGATCAGTATTTCACTCTGAGCATGCCCAGAATAGTTCCAGCATGTCTGGATCTCTCTATCTCTCTCTTGGTACAGTGCATGGGAATATGTAGGTGCTATTTAAATAGTCTATTGCATGTTATGTGCGTTGACAGATATTTCTGAGACGTATAGAAAGTTTCCAAGTTACAGTATTCAGAAAAGCATTCATATGTGCGTCCTACAATTACAGAACTACCTTATCACATTAATTTGAGGACCTGTAGGGAGTTTGGAAGCTGACAATAAGCAGCTATAGTTGACTTCTTTTTCAGCCTGCTCCAAATGTGACCCATTTAACAAATCTTTTTTTTAACATTCCTCTGTAGAGCTCCTAAAATCTTATCTTCGCACTGTTTGTTATAGGCCATTTAGAAAAGAAAGAAAGGCACAAATTATTTCTGCTAGGGAGTGATGTGAGAAAAGCAGTCTGCCAGAGTGAGATATCAGTCATGGAAATGGGAATTGCACTCTAGATTTTATAGGAAAATAAATATGTATATATTTTTGCCACTTTGATGCTTCATTTTAAGTCTATTTCTGTTAGGGTTTCCATAAAGAATTGCTGTGATGGCAGGGCGCTCCCTAGATGAGAAGTGTACCTAACACAGCGGTACTTCAGTTACAATGCAGCATTATATGGTAGAATGAGTGTACGTTATTTTTATTATGTAGTCTAGGACACCGGTGCCGGTCAATAGTCATCACAAATGGGCCACAACTTAGAGTAAATAAACTTCTGGGAGACATTTTAAATGTTTTAGGGCTGATCAGTGCAATAAAGGGCCTAAAACATGAATAGATGGCTCAAAAGAGCTGCTAGAAGTGACAGCCCAGGAGATAGGAGCACACTGCTCCTGCCTTGGAATTGGCACAGAGTAGAGCACAGATGTGGTACATTCATGAGCCCTGATTCATCAAAGAGATTAGGTCAGAATTCTGACGGTAGCCATTTTGAAAAGTGACCATTGTTTTGCACAATGCAAATTTGGCGACTTTTCACATTTTCACACCAGTTTTGCCCACCTCTGCCAAACTAGGTAGATCTGGGACAGGACAAGGCGTGATGCCACAGATAGTCTAATTCATGACATGCTGTGTTGTACCTTACGCTAGAAATCTTACTTTAGTCCCCAACTGGAGTAAGATTTGTGGCAAGGCACATGCTACATGTCAAACAATCCTGATTCATTAGATTAATTAGAATCAAAAGCGTCAATCTCCAATACAGCCCCTCATCAAGACTGGTGGGAACAATGCTGATCTTTATGAATCAGGGTCATAATGTTTATTCACACTGTTCACGTCAGTCTTATGAATTTCAGCCATAGTCTTTCTACTGAATCCATACTCTGCTGTGTGGGCGCTCCTGTCTGTGGATCTGAACACTTCTAAGTGGTCTTTTGTGATGGGGTCTCATGATCTAAACTTCATTAAGCTCAGTTTAAAAAAAAAAAAAAAAAAAGTTTTCATACTCTCTAATTTTTTTCCTATGGAAAAAATTACAAGGGACCTTTCACTATTCCTCTCTAGCAAGTTGACACAAAGCATTAAAGTTGTAATTGGGATTTCACCACACACAATAAATTATATGGCTGGGTGATATTGGCTTCCCTTCCATCCTTAGGACTTTACTTAGCAGGATTCATGGTAATTTAATTTATTGGCTATTTTTATGCTTATTGTACTCTATATTAATGCTATACTGGATGTAAGGCTGGCTTCAGACTTGCAGATGCATCTGCAGCGTTTTGCAGATGCATCTGCAAGCATCTGCATGCAGACCGCGGCCCCTATGTTTATAATGGTGCGCACGGCGGTCTGCAGATGCTTGCGGACCGCCGTGCGCTCTCATTGCCCGCCATTAGTGATCTGTGCGCACGCGGATGCCTGCGCACAAATCACACACTCCCGCCCGCACCATGGACGCGACAAAACGCTGCAGATGCATCTTCAAGTCTGAAGGCAGCCTTAGTGGTGTCTTGAGCATGCAAAACCTATATACATGAGCTTTGTAGAGTAAGGCCCCTTTCACATCAGCGATAATTGCTGATCGCGGCAGTTGCGGTGAAAAAAACGCAACTGCCCCGGTTACCACATAACGGCTGCACTTGTGGTTCACCTGCAGCAAGCCCCATTTAATGTCTATGGGGCTTGTGGCAGGTGCGGCAAGTGTGGTATAGCTGCGGTTTTCTCGCAGCCGCAAGTGACGAAACCGCACTTGCCGCACCTGCTGCACACTTACCGCAAGCCCCATAGACATTGCATGGCGCTTGCTGCAAGTGAACCGCAAGTGTGGCCGTTATGCAGTAATCGCGGCAGTTGCGATTTTTTCACTTTAAAGCTGATGGATCCCAGGAATGGATCAGGTCATATGGCATTATTGACTTATGTTAGTAAACTATATATTGTTCTTGCAAAACTATACAATTTAAAGAAAAATATTGCAATGATTGTAAGTTTGGATGGGACCATTTAGTTGGGCTTTGTTCAGAATATGTTTTTTCTTTGAGATATCGCTATAGTTTTTTTCCAATAGAAAACATTTTTACAGCTCAAAGAGCCGAATATTGGATAAATCTGTTTTACAGTATCGGAAAATCTTTTGCCGATTAACTGATCCATCTACTCATTTCTTCCTTGTCATGCACATTGTTAGCTACCAAATGCCAGATAACTTGTTCTTGAGCCTGGAAATGATACAATTTTTTTGCCGGGGTTAATAACACATTTTGGCAAGTATATATCTCTACATAAATCCTTTGTGACAAGCTAATAGGACTAAACTTTTAAGCAATTGGAAATGTGAACGTTCATTGCTGAGATGGCAAGATCGCAGCCGGCGTGAAAAAAAGAACAAATGTAACAGATAAGAGTTTAGGCTGCAGCGTGATACATACAGCAAAATGGACATGTTCAGCCAAGGAGATCAAGGTAGATATGAAGGCAACCTTGTCATAAAAAAGTGGCTGACACTGCAGTCCCAGGCAGTCTGATCTGGTTAGGCTGCTTTGTATTCAATAAAACTGATAAGACTGAAATGGGTTAAGAAGGATTTTCTTCACGCTCCGTTAATCCTGTGTATTTCATCTCATTCACTGTTTGAGAATTATGACTTTAGCGGTGAGAAAATATTTTGGTGACATTAAAGAAGTAATATTTGGTTGATCTCATACATTCAAAATCTCATTATTGTTGGGCCATTCAAAAGAATTATTTGAGATTTCAGCTGAGCAAAATCAATATATCCATTAAATATACAGTATATCTTACTGTTGGCGAAGCAGCAGAGATGCTGAAACTAATTTGTGTTCCATGGAGAAGTGAATCTCGTAAAGATCCAATTAATGAGAGCAGAAATGTGTAGTAAAGTTTGTTGAAGTGGAGTTTGTGGATAAATAATATATGGCAACATATTCATAGCATTGTTTTTTGGCGCATTCTTTTGGCATGTTTTTCACTTTTATTTGTACATGGAGCATTTCTTCTGCTTTTATTGAATCAGTGGCCAATATTAAAGCTTTTTCCGAAAGAAACACTACAAGATCTTTTTTATTGTTTGCTGAAAAAATTGTAAAAAACTCTATCATGTTATACATTATCCGAGTGTTTTCCTTTTGGCGCTAACAGAAAAAAAGTTTTTTTAATTTATCTTATTAAGAATTTTGGTGCAAAATATGCTCCAAAATCCACATTAAACGAAACTCTATGTGAACATAGAATTAGTTTTTATTTATATTACCAGTATGCCTACGGCTGGCTTCACACTACGGCTGGGATCCGATCCGTGGCTGTCCACTTGAGGCAGACAGCCGCGGACCAGTTCAGCACACAACTGGAGGGCTAATTTCCCTCCGGTCCAATGTGCAGCCGGCGCAGCTGCCACTGCTGAAGACTCAGGACCGCGGCTCGCATCCCTCTGATCTGTCAGGAAGGGCAGCTCCATGGTGCTGAAGCTCAGCGCCAGCCCCTCTTGACAGTTCAGGACCGCAGCTAGCTCCGCGAGCGCGTCCTGAGTGGTCAGCGGAGACAGCTGCGCTGGCAGCACACTGGACCGGAGGGCAAATTAGCCCTTCAGTTCTGTGTGCTGATCCGGTCCACGGCTGTCTGCCTCAAGCGGACAGCCACGGATCGAATCCCAGCCGTAGTGTGAAGCCGGCCTAAGATCTTTTAAAGTCTAGAGTAAATTTAAAAATGATAGTTTATAATAAGATTGAAAATGTGAATCTATGTTTTAAACTTTGGGATTCCCAGAGGAAGATACTAAAGGTGATGCCTCATGCATTTGCCTGATTTGTGGCTCTGTTAATCTCCCTAACTTGTAGAAAACTGTAATACAGCTCCAGTAAGAACAAAAGTCTACAAAACCCTTCTTACCTACTGTAGGTACCAAAACCCTTCTTACCTACTGTAGGTACCAAAACCCTTTTTACCTACCGTAGGTTAAATTTTTTTTATTAACCCAGCAAAAAAAACATGGCATACTATAATAGAGGCATTATTATGGAGCTATTCTTCTCTTGAAAAAACTTACATATTATGCCATGTAGAGCTCCATATGACAGCACATGGACTCTCCAGGCTCCTGCCATTCTCATTCAAACCTGAGAATTGAATAACAAAAAAAAACTTGCCATCTGGACAGAAGTTTGTATAGTCCAAACTACCACCTTTCTGTTGTTACAAGTCAATCGGGTGGCCCAGCCTACAGAATAGGGTTAAAACACAGAAACCTTTTTTTGCAACTAGCCTCTTCAAAAGTTTTACTGCTATAAAACAAAGATAAAAACGTCTTTCTGATTTATTTTTACTATTTACATCTATTTGTGGCCAGTTTTACTCAATACATATTACTAAATGGCAGCAGTACAGTCATTTATGCCGTTTTTATTGTCAACCACTAAATCACTTTTAAAGTGATATTTCTATATTATTAAATTGTTTTAATACGGTAGTTAGAAATATAAAAAATAAGCAAGTTTGCAATTGACTTGCTTTTTCAATCTGCTTTCATTCTCCTGCAATGAGTGCGTTATCTTACATAGTGTACTGATTTTTTTCCATGGAGCATGACCCACCAGATCCTAGCCAGGAAAGAGTTAACTTCTAATTTATTAGTCAGCTCTCTACCAGCAGGTATCTGCTTACCACACCCACCTTCCCACCTCTTAGCTCCATAAGTCCTGTAGAATCGCAATCTCCCAGCAATTCTCCTAATCACTGCTCTCACTTTCCTGAGCCCTGTGTTTGTGCTAATTCACTGCTATCGCTATATGTAAGGTAAATATTGTGATAACAGTGAAGACTCAGAACAAGTACTGATGGACGTTAATGTATAGTACTGGTAGCAGTAGAATGAAGATACTCCCCAGAACTGTCACTCAAAGATTAGTATCTGCAAGGAGTAACAGCATAGTCTTAACTGCTCCAGAGACGCTTCAGAATACTCTTTCAAAGAGAAATAAAACTCTGAATAGACAAGGCAGCGCTTATATTTATTTTATTATCCTTACAGAAAATGAAAATTTCATTTTTTTTTACTTCCTATTATATGATAATTATTCATCTAACTTTATACAGTAGATTATGAAGTGGTTTTCCTAGGCATTTTGTTAAATTGTGCTAAAATTGAACATTGTGTTTTTTTTCTTCTGCTACAGTATAGTTACAAATGCATCAACAAACAGAAATCACACAACAGGATTTTTATGATTGTGTTAGCCCGGAGTCATCTTAGCGAGAAATATTCATTTAACAATCACTGCTGTTATATAACTACTTTGTGCACATTCAATAGCTCTGGCTCTATAACTGCTTAATGAAAGTGCCATTGTACAGCTGCCAAGGGAGGCTAATATTGTAAAATGTATTGAATGAGCTGGTAAAATATTAATACATGCTTGAAAGTCAGATAATAAGGGTAGTGTACCATGAAAGATCTATCTATATGAGCCCTCTGTATCACATATTAAATGTAATGCAAATGACATAAATCAGCTGCAATGTAAATAAAGCTGCATGTGCAGTATTGTTTGTAGGCGTTAATGTCAAATTCCCCACATGCAAAATGGGAAAAAATCTATAATGCAATAATAAAGAGCTAGAGTACTAATAACCTACTAAAATTCACATCTTATATGTCACATAATCTAACAGACCTACAGTGACATGGTACAGCACACTGCAAGAGCTTCTCCAACCAGGATAGGGTATACAATTCCCTGAAAACTGTATAAAAGAAAGGTCAGGAAGATTTTACTAATCAACATAATGGCATGGCTCTATAGCCCCCGTCACACGGGGCCACATCACCGCCGATTACATAGGCGTCGTTGGGCGTGGCCTATTGGCGGCGACATCGCCCCTACGTCGCCTCATGTAAAGGAGTGATGTCGGCGGTAGCGGGCGGTCACCTGGTTTCAGAGCAGTGCTCTGAAACTAGGTGACCATCATGGGGCGATGTGTGCACATCGCCCCATGTAATCGGGTGCCGGCGACCTGTCAGGCGATGGGAGCCATAGGCTCCCATTGTCCTGCATCGCCGCTCGGGATTCCAGACACCCCGGCGGCAATGCCGCCTGACAGCTTGCTGGCGCGGGGCTGGAGGTGTCGGCCCATGTAAACGGGGGACGGGGACGCTGGCGGGGCTACAAAAACGTGCGCGCAGTCGCCACCGACATCCCCAGCCCCGTCGCCAGGTGTGACGGGGGTTTATAGGTTGTAAAACAGCAATATAAATGTTTGTCTTGTCTGGTCTGATGTGCCATAGTTGAGAAATCCAACTTTGAAGCTACATGAAAATTAGTGGAGCGGATTAGGGGTGTAATGATGCACTTGGAGTGCATTGATATGTCAATGGCTAATTTTCATGTGACTATAACATTGGTTTCTCAGCAATAAACATATTGGTGTACTACAAGACAAAATCTTTAACTTTATTCCACAACCCATACAGCCATACCACTAATTTTGTTAGCAAAAATATTCCTGCCATGTTTCCTTTAAGGTACTACACGCTAGTGTTGTCAAGGTCAACTCCTCCATGCTCTACACTCTTCTATCTGCTGCTCCTCTTTAATAGTGCCATAAAGTGCTCATTTACTATTTTATTGGCTTTGACTATATCAGAAAAACATTTCCTAAATATTGTGTCCACAAATCTGTGTTATAAACATAGTCCTTCCAATCATTAAAAAAAGATTATTTAATGGTTGTCCACTACACGGACAACCCCTTCTCAATTTCTATGTTTCTTCCCTGGCGTCGTATCAGCAGTCTCAGTTCTTGTTCTCCTGTGGCTCATGTGACATTGTTACGCCATGCGAGTCTCAAACCCAATCAGCTCTTTCTTCAATCTCCCCTCTCTTGGACGAATTGAACATCAAGAAGAGTCAGAGCTGCAGCTGGTCGCTCACTACTTTTTGATGTTTGACACGCCTGAAGGCGGGGAGACTAAAGATAGAGCTGATTGGGTGCAAGATTCACATGATATAATAATGTAAGGTGATCCCTGGGAGAGTGCCAGCTCCACTGGAACAGCACCAAAACCGGAGGTGAGTAGAATGGTTGTTATTGTAATGGGGGCAAGTAGTGGACAACCTCTTTAACTTTCTAATACTTATACCATGCAGTAACTAATAGGGCAGCAGCATAATTATATAGCCACACTAAATACAACCCCAAATCCAGAAAACTTGAAAGAATGTGTAAAATGTAAAGAAAACAAGAGTGAAATCATTAGGAAACTCTTATAGCCATATTATATCTGCAAGACAATATAGAACACAAATACATTTTTACATATATCTAAAAAAAAAATACATTATTTAGAAATTGAAGGCAGTAACACATTTCAAAAAAGTTGGAACAGAGTTATTAAAAATCTGGAAATATACAGTTGAAACCAGACATTTGCATACAATTTATAAAAAGACACATATACATGTTTTTCTCACTATCTGACATGAAATCAGAATAAACCTTTCCCGTTTTAGGTAAATTAGGATTACCATAATTATTAATATTTGTCAAATGCCAGAATAATGAGAAAGATAATATTTAAGGCATTTTTATTACTTTCGCAAAGTCACAAGTTTACATACATTTCATTAATATTTGGTGCTATTGCCCTTAAACTGTATGACTTGGCCCGAACATTTTGGATATCCTTCCACCAGCTTCTCACAATAGTTGGTAGCAATTTTGGGCCCTGTTTTCTTGACAGAACTGGTGTAACTGAGCCATGTTTGTAGATCACCTTGTTCGCAGCCTTTTTAACTTTGCTCATACATTTTCAATAGGATTTAGATCAGGGCTTTATGATGGCCAGTCCAAAACATTGACTTTGTTATCCTTTAGCCACTTTGTAACCAGTTTGGCAGTATGCTTCAGGTCATTGACCATTTGTAAGACCCATTTCCGCCCAAGCTTTAAAGGGATCCTGTCACCCCCAAAACACCTCCTAAGGTATTAAAAGCTGTCCCTAGAGCATATTAACACTTACCCTACACTCCTTTTACCTCCTAAATGCACATAGTCAAAGTGAATAAAAACGTTATTATAGTACCTCATTACTGATGATAATGAGTGACTATGGTATTCATAGTCACTCATCCAGGCTGCCCCTCTTCATCATATCACGCCTGAATAGGCGTGATCTACATCACAGATTCAAATTCGCGCCTCCCTGCGCGCCTCCCCGCTCTCCTATTCCGTCCGGGCTTCAGTGTGGGGGTTGTATGACGCGATCCGCGTCATTCCCGGCGCCGGGTGACATATTTACAGTGCGCATTTTGAAGCTGACAGCGCGGCGCCTATTCAGGCGTGATATGATGAAGAGGGGCAGCCTGGATGAGTGACTATGAATACCATAGTCACTCATTATCATCAGTAATGAGGTACTATAATAACGTTTTTATTCACTTTGACTATGTGCATTTAGGAGGTAAAAGGAGTGTAGGGTAAGTGTTAATATGCTCTAGGGACAGCTTTTAATAGGTTTAGAGGTGTTTTGGGGGTGACAGGATCCCTTTAACTTCCAGGCTGATGTCTTGACATGTTGCTTCAGTATTATCATATGATCGTCTTGCCTCATGGTGACATCTATTTTGTGAAGTGCACCAGTCCCTCCTGCAGCAAAACAACCCCACAACATGATGCTGCCACCCCCATGTTTCACAATTGGGATGGTGTTCTTAGACTTCCTGGCTTCTCCCTTCTTTCTCTAAATGTAACGATAGTCATTATGGCCTAATAATTCAATTTTAGTTTCGTTAGACCACAGGACAGGCCTCCAGAAAGGTAGGTCTTTGTCCCTGTGTGCATTGGCAAACATTAATCTGGCTTTTTTATGTTCCTTTTGGAATAATTGCTTCTTCCTGGCAGAGTGGCCTTTCAGCCCATGTTAATACAGTACTCGTTTCACTGTGGATAATGATACAATATTACTAGTCTTCCGCCATCATCTTCACAAGGGCTTTTGCTTTTGTTCTTGGGTTGATATGCACATGCCAGAGCAAGCACATTCACCTCTGGGACACAGAACCTGTCTCCTTCCTGCACGGTATGATGGCTGGAAATTCCTGTCTTGTTTCTATTTGCGTATAATTGATTGTACAGATGATTGAGGCATTTTCACGTATCTGGAAATTGCGTCCAAAGGATGAACCAGACTTGTGCAAGTCCACAATTCTCTTACTGATATATTGGCTGATTTCTTTAGACTTACCCATGATGATACACAAAGAAGCAGTGTGTTTCAGGTGTGCATTAAAATAAATCCACAGATGTCTCTAACTCAGATGTTGCCAATAAACCTATCAGAAGCTTAAAACACATGACATCATCATATGGGCTGTCCCAGATTGTTTAAAGGCATAGTAATCTTAGTATATGTAAACTTTTGACTTTGCAGAAAGTAATAGAAAATGCCTTAAACATTCTCTGTCTCTCATTATTCTGGCATTTGGCAAATATGAATAATTATAGTAATCCTAATTGATCTAGAACAGGAAATTTTTATTCTGATTTCATGTTTTCATGTTGGACATTGAGGAAAACATGCATCTGTGTCTTTTTGTATAGTGTATGTAAACTTCTCGTTTCAACTGTACAATATTTTCATTAGCTACCTGGGCAAACAAGCAAGCAGGCATTTCGCTGGCTAATAGTTAACAGGTCAGTTAAATGAACTTACAGCTATGCTAAAATTCAGAAACTGCTGAAAGGACCTGTGTGATGTCACAACCATATAACTATAATAGATGGAGCTAAGTCTACAAATCCGTTAACGATTGAGCTCACTTAGCTCTGCCCATTATGGTCACATGGCCGTGACATCACACAGGTCCTTTATACTTTTCATTCGGCATTTCTACACGTTCAGTGACATACCTGCTAATCGTTTACCGGATGACTACATGACTGTTTGTCCAGCTAGCTAATGAAAACATGCAAAATGCTTTTTTTGGGATGAATACAACAATTTATGAAACCGGTTGCTAATGAACAGTACATGATCTAAATAACATTGAGGATGGTGTAATAACAAAAAAGGTCATGACAGATTAGCTTTAAGAATAGGCAGAGGTCGGGCAGCTGAAACAAGGGAACATTTATTAGCTGATCATTGCAGACAGCAAACTGCTAAAGACTGAGATGAGAGCGCAGCATCATGTATAGGTATATAATGAACAGTCTGGCCAAAGGTATAAAAATCATAACCGGTAATCTGCTAATTAGATCGTCAATAAAAGGCGAGACGTTGTTTGTGATCACGTACTGCAGATCTTTATGCCCAAGTAACTCTGTGATGATGGAGGTTGACAGCTTGCTGATTACTGTGCCAATGCAATTATTGGATACTTTTCTACTAATTGATGACAATGTAGCTACGTTACTTGCAGTATTTCTATCAATTTGTCCACAATATTTTGAAATAAGTCATTTCCCCTCTGTCATCTTATAATAGCAGAAAGTGCAATGAATTTCTCACCTTCACTTAGGATTATGTGGGAAAGGTCAATTCATTTATTAATTTAACATGCCAATCAATGCTTTTACCGCTCATCCTAGAAAATCTCATGGATAAAGTCGAAAGATCCCTTTTTATATCAGCTGTTAGACACATAAACTAAATGTGGTATTAAAGGGTATATCCAGGATTTTACTACAAAAACAAAGCAATGTCCTAAGCAGAGATGAGCGGACCCATGGAAGTTCGGGTTCGGGGGGTTCAGCCAGACTTTATAAAAAGTTCTGTTCTGGACCCAAACTCTTTGGAGGTCACTGATCGGGCAGTTCTGCTCTCTACCCACATACAGCTAGCCATAAACACCCGAACTCTGAACTTGAACACTGATTTATTTGTAAAGTCTGTATTTGACACAAACACAGAACTTTATAGTTGGGGGGTGCTCAACTCTTGGCTTAAGCACTAGCAAGCAGGTAGTTGCTATTATACCAAGCTTGCTGAGCCTGGTGCTATTCTTCGCCGAATTGGAGTGGTCTAAGACTGCTCCTGCTGGCAATACATCATGTCATCAGAGCGGCAGCCTCTCTGTTCTGTTCCCTGGCATCATAGTCGACGTCATGGTATTGACAGCCGACTCCCCCAATTTGCTAGTGGGGAGCCAGCTCTCAATCAGCATGATGTCCTGTCCTGCCTTCTACAGAGCAGAGCAGTAAAGAAGCCTCCGCTCTGTTGATGAAGCCATGGCGTCCCCGGCTTCACAGACAAAAAAGGACCAAAACCATAAAGTTCTTTGGACCATGTTGGGTGCATGAACTCATATCCACTTTGCTTGAACATTATACACAATTTACAGAATTTCTGTGCAAAAAAGAAGCAGAAAAAACGCTAGCATTTACGTTACATATGAACATGGCCTCAATGTCCAAGCAAAGTGGATGTGATTTCATGACATTTTACTTGCTAAATTTATCAGACATCACATTTGGACAGAGTGAGACTACTAAGAGGAAAGTACAGTTAATATTGTTATGTCATTGTTGCTGGATAGTAAGGAATAAAAGGGGGACTGGGTCTCCTAGTCTGATCTTCAGGCTAGGGGCCCTAGCTGTCCCTTATCCCAAAGTTACCTCTGATGGTGAGGATGTCTGGGTCGCCACCCTTTCCCTGCTACTGGCTAGCCCTGGTTTAATTCCGCTAATATCTGGTCTAATACCACCTCTCCCCCACCCAATGGGTTGAGACAGGAGTGGTAAAGCCCCACACTAATAGAACACGGGGAAACCAAAGATACTTACAGCAATACACACAGAGGTATAAGACGAGGAAATAAAGAGCAGGGAGGAAAACCAGATGACAACAGGATTTTCACAGCGCACAAACACCCTTTACTAGAACACCAGCAACTGGATCACCACAGCGCATGATCGGTATTGCAAAAGCTGTAGTCGACATGATAAGACAGATTACACCATCATTGCTGGTTGTGTTCAAAACTATTTTGATGTAGAAAAAATGCACAAAAAAGAAATTACTTGATTTAAAATTGCATCCACGATGTTCATGCGTATGACAAATGTGGCAGTGGTGCAGCTCCTTATGTGTAAATGACGACTGAAGTCTTCCTTTCTAACAGGGTAACATTGAAAGTCTTATTATTTCAAATGTGTAAGATGTGAAATCGCTAACAATGCTCCATCGCTATACAGTCAGATTGTGACAGATTAAATCAAAACAACCTGTCAATCAAAAAGATCAAAAAAGCAATATGAGGTTTCAGCACTTGTATTGAGTTTGCTGCAGTACAGCTGGTAATTTTGTGTTAGTATTTAGGGAGCTCCCTACAGGACTCCTGTTTAGTCTTAACACAAAATAGAGTAATGCAAACAAACTCACGTAGATCCAAGTTTTCCAGATGGCAGATTCTTAAAACATAACACAGTATTTTGTTTAGTTTTTTTTTTAACAAGTGTATCTTGGAAGGAAGGTGGAGAACACAAAAGCATATTCTACTACACAGCACTAGTCCATAGGACCATTGCGAGATCTCCCTCTACTAGCTAGGAGAGGGACCTGTCAGGTAAAAGACTGATGGTGGGTTTACACGCTACAACGTCAGTCTGATATTGGATCCGACGGCGCGGGAGCGCGCTTTTTGTGCCCGGATTTCCATGAATCGCATCGGAAGTTTATACAGCGCGATATCGTGATAACACGATGTCTACGCCCCCCGACCCAGGAACGACCATTTAACATGGTAGTGAATGGGGGACGTTGTACTGCACATCGGAGTTGGGCTGTCACACAGCACGATAAGGCTCCAACCAGCATCCGATATCGGCCGTTGAATAGCACGCTCATTCGATCCCCAATATCGGATTGACATCGTTGGGGCATCGTCATTGGCGTTCACACCATACAACACACGAACGATATCGGGTCCAACGCACGAACCACGTGACTTTTGGTCGGAGTTGGACGCCGATATCGGGACGTGTAAACCCACCATGACAGATTCCCCCAATGATAAATGATAAGACCTCATCAGTTCTAAGGGCATTTGGATATGCAAATTGCCTCTTCAAAGAGGACTTGAACTCTAGCGCCACCTATTGGAAGTAGCAATCCTAAAAGTCAATATTGGCCCTTTAACAAGCCTTGGCATATGACTAATGATATAAGCCAAATCATATTCTCAATTTGTAGACATGGTGTTTTGGAGTATTTGCTCTTTGTCAGTGCAAAGTATTAGATATGATTTGGCTAAGACTGGGGATGTAAGCTATAGCATTTCTCCTTATGGAGAGTGACACACCAGGTCTGACGTGTCAGTATATGAGAAGTCTTTAAAGGCATTGTCTCCTCCTATACTGACATGCCAGACCTGGCGTGTTGCTCCCCATAAGGAGGAACGTCCCTGCATTTGGAAGAATTCACTGCTTTGTCCAAGTCATAGTGGTGTTTTTCCTTGGTAACTGGCACTGTAGTTAATGGTAGCAGGTATAAAAACATTCGATCAGCACTTATTAATGTTAGCGACAGAGCTGAGAGCTTTGACATTGTGGCCTTAATCATCATAAACCTGTTCAAGAGACTTGTGAGCAAAGAGCAAACCTAAGAAATCACTCATTAAAGAGTTATCTAGGACCCAAGAAAAATGATAACACTAATGAAAAACTAAATATAAACATGACTTACCCGCCTGGTGCCCTGGGTTTACCAGAGGCCGGTATGTGACTATCACAGACGTCATGTGCCATGATACTGCACATATCCAAAAACTGACCAGCACCTCCAAACAGAATAAAACAAGTGTGAACAGGTGCAAATCTTCACAACTATTCAGTATAAAAAAAATAACAAGAAAATAGCCCAAGTAGAGGCAGAAACGGAGAGGGTCCCAACAAAGGGGTATGCTTGTTACTGGTTGTTGGGATCTCATGAATTGGCCAATTTGCCAATTTACAGCATTTCAGATAACGTGTATTTTTTTTTACTTATGTGCCATGATTCTGACATTATAAAAAAAGACCAGGAAGACCCCAGACCTGGATCACAGGGAGGGGGAGAGGTGAGCAATGTTTCCTTTTTCATCAGACATATGTGACCTGAGCTACAGAGTCTGCTGAAGGATTCCTTTATATTTACAGTGAAATAATTTGTCCAGCTGGAGTTACCCTTTAGGTTTTTAATTCATTTTTTTTACCAGAAGCATAATCCAATTCAAGCCGAAGTCATGAAACCTGAAAGATAGAAACATAGTACATAGGTACAAAACAGAAAGAGAAGTCAGGTCACTAGCAGAGGGTAATTCCAGGTAAGAAACAAAGTCAACAGCAGGGTCTGGTTCAAAACACAAAGAGATTAAGTCCTACATAGCCAAAAGCAAATGTACAATTGACCCAGAGCAGAGCTGCAAACTAGGTTAAATACACTCTTAATTAAGTGAGCTGAATTCAGGTGATTGAGGCACAGAGCCAACGCAGCCTGACAGTCTCCACAAACCTACAACAACACAGGCAATGTGGAGATTCACAAATTCTACATGTTTTTTGGGCACAAACTGAACTTCTAATTAAAGGGGTTGTCCACCATTTAAGAACTTCTTTTTTCTATGAAATGCATGTATAATTTCGACAATTGTTTCATTAAAACCTTTTCACCTTTTGCTGAATTTTTGTTTACCTGCACATTTAACTTTGATGTATTCATAAATGGGCCAGGAAAAAGACATGAAAGAGCTACAAATTCTCCTGTAAGACTGTGAGAACGAGTTCACTGATGGATTCCCAGTTAACTCATTGTATAAACAGTATAAGGCCTTGTTCACACATACCATCCATTTTTGGGAACATTTTGGACAATTTTTTTCCCAAAGTCCAAAAACGCATATGCGTTAACGCTGTACATGTGCGTTTTTTAAAAACGCATGCGGTTTTATGCAGCAGCCCAAAAACGCTGCTAGCTTAACGTGGGGCCCTATGGGAAACGCATGCGTTAACGCATGGCACATATAGGCACCTGCGTTAATGCATGCGTTTTTATTGAAAAAATGACTAAGTCCCAAAAGTTGCCAAAAATGTCCAGGACCTCAGGGGACACAATTGGCACCCTTAAAAAAACGGATCAGTTTTTTCTAAGGGCTTAAAAAACGCATTAGGATGTGTGACCAAGGCCTAACACAGAGGATATAGAATGGTTAAAGGATTTGGAAATGTTTAACTTGCAGAAAAGACTGAGAGGAGACTTAATAGCTGTCTACAAATATCTCAAGGGCTGTCACACTGTAGAGGGATCAGCTTTATTCTCATTTGCACAAGAAAGACTGGAAGCAATGGCATGAAACTCAATGGGAGGAGACAAGATTGGATATTAGAAAAGATTTTTGACAGTGAGGGTGATCAATGAGTGGAACAGGCGGCCATGAGAGATGGTGAATTATCCCAAGATGAAAGTCTTTAAACAGAGGCTGACAGACATCTGTCTGGGATGATTTAGGAAGCCTGCTTGAGCAGAGGGTTGACCCAGGAGGCCCTTCCAACTCTACCATGCTATGATTCTAATGCAAAAATTGCAAAATAAAATCATAACTTTTAACAAAACCCAATTGCAAAAAATATTGTAATCCCAAATATATGCACTGGAAGTTAAAAAAAAAAGTACCTGATATGGAATATGCCTGAGTACTAATATACTGAGTGAACTTGGATAGACGATTGCCTTGCGTGTCAATGGTTCTCTGTCGGTCATCCAGTGCCATTACATTACATGATACATTATTCAATTCATCCTTCAATATATAAGCTATCAAACCCACCATAGAATATTCCTTTTTATGTCTATATTGTGACATCTTTTCTGCTGTGTGTGGTGCAGACAGATCTAATTATGTGCACTATGTGACTTTAACAAGATTCTTCCCTACTTCAATACGTGCGCCATAAAAATATCTGTATATGTTACATTGCTGTGAAAATTCTTAAGTACCGTAAATGTCATGTTGCCACTTTGCCTGTTTCTTAAAGCATGAAAAAAAACCGTGTGCTAATGAAATGCATGTTTTCCTCAATGTAAGTCTGATAAATAAGGAAATAATGAGATTCTTTTTTCCATTGGCCCATTCCTTGAGTTGATATTTATTACAGACATGCGGTGAAGCAGACATCACAGTCATGGCATTTAATTAAAAAGTCAACAATGTGATACAGTAATTGGAAAATGCCGCAGTCCTCTGGATGAGAAGACGTTCCAGATCTCATATTAGATGATGACATTGAATGGTGGTATTATGTGTGAATAAAACACAAGTGATCAATTAATTACGATTCTTGGACAACATAGGGAATGTGTATGATGATGTGACGTCAGGTGAACATGCAGTCATACCAGATTCTTCACTCACAAGAATCATGCAATACTGGAGAAAAGCATGGCATCAGGGGGTGGTACCTGAAAGAAAAATGAGAAGTGTCGTGTTGGAAAAGTGTTCAATTCTAGAATGTAATGACACAGTCTCATGGCACACTAGGTAGGAAAAACTGCATTTCTGGAATATTCAGGGATTGAGAGAGGGTCCTATCCCATCACATTCAAGAGTTGAAAGAACCTGGCACTCTGTAGATGCTAAACTTACATGTCCATATCGGTAGCATCTACATTGAGTGCCAGCATCAGCCCTCTTAAGGCATCTATATGGGCATGTAGGTCAGAGAAAGCCGAATGAAGTGATATTTTCACATCTGCAATCCCATGTGTTAGTCCAGAAAAATCCATGTTTTTCTTAATATCTCAATGATCTGATAGGCCCCCTTCACACCACGTTTTTTACCTTTCCGTATGTATCCTTTAATTTGAAGAATCACATGGGCAGGCATGGATTTGTGTAAATGGATGGCACTTATGTGCCCGATCCTGTTTTTTTGAAGGATTCATTTTGTGCATACAAAAGCATTGCAGCCATACGAAATAATGGTAATGTCAGTTCTGGAGAGGTAGAGAAAGAGAGATCCTAAACACAAATAGGGCTGGGAGGAACAGTACCTTGCTTCTGAGCATGCTCAGTAACGCAAACCAGATCCGGGAATAGGTCCTTTTTTTCCTGCATCTGGCTCTATAGACCCCCCCCCATGTTATGTGCCGCAGACCGTGCTTAATTCGTTTCTGTCCAATTTTGTCCGCTTCACCCAAAATTGGAGCAGTCTCCGATTCTGGGTACAGGAAAAAGACATGACACAAACGGAACACTGACTGAATTGATGTAAACAGATGGCCATATAGGACCAATCCCTGCCCATAGGGATACATGGGAGGCCAAAACGGATCCCTGCCTATCCATTTGAAAACGGATACACACAGATCCCCAAAAACATGATGTGAAGACAGCCTAAGATCTGTGGGCCAGACATAGATCTCCCTAAGAATATGCCTCCATAGATTATTGTCAATGAAAGGGGCATTGCCAGTGTGAAACGTAATGACTCACAGTCTGCTCTCCTCATCTCACTGCAGAGCTGTTATGATAATAACTAACAGTACAGCAGAACTGAACTTTGTCTCATTGTAAACACATTTTCAGCTGTAGTTGTCTTCTCACAGGGCTCCAGCTTCCATCTCAAACATACAGTTGGTGTAAGGGCAGTATAGCAGAACTGACAGCACTGTGAGGTCAACCACAGGTGTGTTTATTATGAGACAAGGTTCAACGCTGCTATACTGCGTACGTTCTGCTGTACTGTATTAGTTATAATCAGGCACAGGTCTGCAGCAGAAGTGACAGCCCAATGTGAGGACCATTGCTGCTGAAAATGTGTTTGTAATGAGGCAAACTTCAGTTCTGCTGTACTGTGTTAGGTCTGCAGGCAGATTCTTAGGGAGATCTATGTCTCCCCGTAGATCTCATCTCATTTACATATAAGAAAAACATGGATTTCTCTGCAGTATTGGATTGCAAATATGAAGAAATAATTTTATTCAACTGTCTGTGACCTGTATGCCCATATAGACCACCTAGGAGGACTGATCCTACTGACAGCTTCCCTTTAACCTACCAGATGTTGGAGTATAGAATGATTGCAGGTAACGGATGGAGGACTGACTTGAGCAGACGGCAGATGGTGCTGGTCAGTGGTTGAGATGTGTGTAGTTCCTCTCTAGTCTGTACTGTATAGCCTCTCGGGATTTGGTTGTGCCTCATCTTTCCTTTCTCCTCCATGTTATTGTTGATATTGAAGATTATGGTTGTTGTGTGTCCAAAGTGAATCAGTTCATTCTCCCGTTTTCTAAATGATGTATGATTCTGCTGAAAGTAATTTTCTTAAACATTCCCCAAATGCAAGTTGTTAATGTTATCTGTGCACTGTAGATCCTCAACACCATAGGAAATAGCAAAATGTCTGCTTATTAGGTCTGTACTGGAGAGGTTTCCAAAACAACGCCTCTTCTCTGATATCACTTCTTGCTCTTCAGATATTTGCTGAAGCTGCTCCTGAGACATCTTGTTCCCCCTCCTGGAATACACTCTACCAATTAATTCTGTCAATACAGAAATCTCTCTGCTCCAATTTAGTCATTTCTTTCTATTTTGGACCAGAAAGCGAAGGACATTAGTAATATTCAACTAATACATTGACTTTGGGAATTGGAGCAGGAAAGGTCTACTGGACATTTTGCTGAATATATACAGTGCCTACAAGTAGTATTCAACCCCCTGCAGATTTAGCTGGTTTGATAAGATGCCAATAAGTTAGAGCCTTCAAACTGCAAACGAGAGTAGGATTTATTAACAGAAGCATAAATCTTACAAACCAAAAAGTTATGTTGCTCAGTTGAATTTTTATACATTTTAAACATAAAAGTGTGGGTCAATTATTATTCAACCCCTAGGTTTAATATTTTGTGGAATAACCCTTGTTTGCAATTACAGCTAATAATCGTCTTTTATAAGACCTGATCAGGCCGGCACAGGTCTCTGGAGTTATCTTGGCCCACTCCTCCATGCAGATCTTCTCCAAGTTTTCTAGGTTCTTTGGGTGTCTCATGTGGACTTTAATTCTTGAGCTCCTTCCACAAGTTTTCAACTGGGTAAAGGTCAGGAGACTGACTAGGCCACTCCATCACCTTGATTTTTTCCCTCTTGAACCAGGCCTTGGTTTTCTTGGCTGTGTGCTTTGGGTCGTTGTCTTGTTGGAAGATGAAATTACGACCCATCTTAAGATCCTTGATGGAGGCCAAAATCTCCAGGTGGCCCGTGCTATCCATCTTCCCATGGATGCGGACCAGATAGCCAGGCCCCTTGGCTGAGAAACAGCCCCACAGCATGATGCTGCCACCACCATGCTTGACTGTAGGGATGGTATTCTTGGGGTCGTATGCAGTGCCATCCAGTCTCCAAACGTCACGTGTGTGGTTGGCACCAAAGATCTCGATCTTGGTCTCATCAGACCATAGAACCTTGAACCAGTCTGTCTCAGAGTCCTCCAAGTGATCATGAGCAAACTGGACGAGCCTTGACATGACGCTTTGAAAGTAAAGGTACCTTACGGGCTCGTCTGGAACGGAGACCATTGCGGTGGAGTACATTACTTATGGTATTGACTGAAACCAATGTCCCCACTGCCATGAGATCTTCCCGGAGCTCCTTCCTTGTTGTCCTTGGGTTAGCCTTGACTCTTCGGACAAGCCTGGCCTCGGCACGGGAGGAAACATTCAAGGCTGTCCAGGCCGTGGAAGGCTAACAGTAGTTCCATAAGCCTTCCACTTCCGGATGATGCTCCCAACAGTGGAGACAGGTAGGCCCAACTCCTTGGAAAGGGTTTTGTACCCCTTGCCAGCCTTGTGACCCTCCACGATCTTGTCTCTGATGGCCTTGGAATGCTCCTTTGTCTTTCCCATGTTGACCATGTATGAGTGCTGTTCACAAGTTTGGGGAGGGTCTTAAATAGTCAGAAAAGGCTGGCAAAAAAGATAATTAATCCACACATGTGAAGCTCATTGTTATTTGTGCCTGAACTACCTCTTAATACTTTAGGGGGACCAAACAGAATGCTGGTGGTTTGAGGGGTTGAATAATAAATGACCCTCTGAATTAACTTTTAACGCTTTAAAAAAAAAAAAAAAATTAAAAAATATTTTTGGCTGCAGTGCATTTCCCACTTCCAGGCTGATCTACAGTCCAAATGTCACAATGCCAAGTTAATTCCGCATGTGTCAACCAGCTAAATCTGCAGGGGGTTGAATACTACTTGTAGGCACTGTAAACCTCTTTGGAGCATATCTTTCCATGTTTTCATTGTATCCACTGTTATCCAGTATAGCTAAAATATCTAGAATATCTTTGCTTCTCTTGATGTCTTTATGGCTTTTCATTAGTGTTCATGATTTATTGTATCTCCTCATCATTGTGCGAGTTATCTACTTCTTCTTTGCTCATCAGCTCCTGCAAGATTAGCTGCCATCTCCAATGAATTAGGCTTTCCTTTAATGTGTCCAAAATAGCCCCAGTCTGGTCATTTTACTGTAAGTGAAAAGTTTGTCTTAACTTGGTCAGTCAGTGATCTTATTTCCCTGTCATCCACAGTATTCTTACCAACATCAAAGCTTAAAGGCATCAGTTCCTTTCACATCCTTTATATATCACTGTCCAGTTTTTCACTGATCATGAGTCATGGGAAACACATTATTGAGGTCTAACCTAATCATATTTTGACATAGACCAACATCCCCAGGTACATAAACATGGCAGCATCATGACCCGGCGTGCACATGCGCACTTGCGCCACCACCATCTCTGGATACCTAGGCCCAAAAGTAAGAGGCTGAGAACACAAAGGGAGAAGAAGACAGCACAGGCTGGAGAAAGCACAAGGGAGAAAACCGTTCCAAAGAGAGCGCACAGAGGGGAGAGCACACAGGGAGAGAGCGCACACGGGAGAGAGAGCACACAGAGGGGCAGAAACACATCGTACAGGGGGTCGACAGTTCAGGAGAGAGCACACAATGGGAGAAGACAGCACAGGGTGGAGAACGCACAAGTGAGAAAACAGTTCCAAAGAGAGCGTACAGAGGGGAGAGCACACAGGGAGAGAGCGCACGGGGAGAGAGAGCGCACAGAGGGGCAGAATCACATCGTACAGGGGGTCGACAGCTCAGGAGAGAGCACACGATGGGAGAAGACAGCACAGGGGGTAGAAAGACCACACAGGGAAGAGATAAAGCATAGCGTGGGAGAGATGACCACTGCTCCCAGCGCCACAGGGCTAGGCCCATCATATCACCGCCATCCCGATGTCTACTTGTCCTTTATTACTAACTAGAAGGGTGCCCGATACTCTGACAAGTGACCTTTTATTACTTGAGCAAGAGTGAGACATGTTGACCATGCAAAGTATTGTGGCAATTGCCTAACATTGTAATACAGTCACCAATGCTTTAATTGCCATTTATACATTGTTCCTGTAATATCATTTGTGTTTTACTTTTTCTGATTTTTTTTCATTTCGTTGGTTTTGGAAAAGTAACATTTCACTTACCAACTGGGACAATACACTTCTTATATGACATTACCCTGCCCTGACACAACCCAAGCTCTTAGTTGAGATGTAGTGATGTGCAACATCTTCCAACATCCAGGTCAACAATCTGAAAATGCCAAAAGTTACAAAACTATAGCAGAATCGACAACTGCCACAAAATTATGTGACTTTTCAACACTTCTTATGCCAGAATACTGGTGTAAATGCTTCGAAGAACTGGGCATTATGTAAACCCGTTAGCTTACAAACATATACATACAACCACCTTGAGCCCTAGAACACATGGGAACTTTGATTAAAAACATTTTGAACTGCACAGCTGCTAGATAAACTACATTGATAAAATTGAGAGTGCATATTTTGGCCAAATGATGTGTGCTGTGAGGTAGCGCCGGGATTGCAAGACAAACGGCCGTGAGCCCGGTATCAGTTTATACAGTACCCGGATTTATTCATGAGGCACAGCAGTGGCACAAGTTGCCGGGTTCCGGGACGCAGCCGGGTACAATGCATACATCCCCCGGACAGTAACACGGTCCCTTCAGGTTAGGAGTTCTCTCCGGTCTAGGTCGCCCTGGGCTCCCGGGTTAGGCTGTGTTGTAACAGCACACAGCCTATCACGCCCTGGACATGACCACTCAGCAGTCCCTTCTGCCTCAACTCAGGCCGAAGCTCTCCACAGGGACCCCGCCCCGTCTCCTAACCTAGCTGTTAACCCTGTGTCTCCCTCCGGGAAAAACCCACAAGACCCGGACTGGAGTGGAGCGTCCCTCTATCCTATATTCCATACCGGGTTCAATACGTGACAGTGCACATTCTGGGGGACACATAGCGCCCCTCGCATATGATCCCCCTCACTGTCTCATCTGCTAATGACAAGGTGATCGCTGTAGTTGTTCATTTTGTCAGGTTCATAAATGGGTAAACTTGCAAGGTGCTTGCCAAAAAGGGAGCAACTTTGCAATGTACGTCTTAAAGGGAACCAACCACCCCAAATGACCCCCCCGGACTGTTAATATGTGTCCCTACACCCAGCACACACATTTGGGGCAATCGTTTTTGCTAAAAAAACTGTTTAGTAGAAGCTAAGATATATGTTTATGAAGTTTAATAGCTTCTGACGATTGGGTGTTACCTAGCTTTGTCCACGTGCAGTATTCGTGCTTGTCAGCTTCCTCTTCCCCTCCCCTCTCATCTTCTAAGAGCCTGGCCGCGTCATGAAAGGGGCGGGGCTAAATCACGGCGAGCCCCGCCCCCTTTCATGACGCGGCCAGGCTCTTAGAAGATGAGAGGGGAGGGGAAGAGGAAGCTGACAAGCACGAATACTGCACGTGGACAAAGCAAGGTAACACCCAGTCGTCAGAATTTATTAAACTTCATAAAGCTATATCTTAGCTTCTACTAAACAGTTTTTTTAGCAAAAAACGATTGCCCCAAATGTGTGTGCTGGGTGTAGGGACACATATTAACAGTCCGGGGGGGTCATTTGGGGTGGTTGGTTCCCTTTAATAAATATCCTCTTCATTGTTACAAGAGGAATTTTTAATGTTGTAGTAACCCTGTATTCCTGACTGATATCTAGGCAAGGAGCGTGCGGTTCTCTCTGCTTTACAGCCTGATCACTGCTGTGACACTGGCCGAAGCGCCGGTTCCAGCCTGCTTCTGTCCGCCTGTGCTTCCCCGAGGCTACAGAGGCATTGCTGCCCCTGCTAGTAGCCTGGGGGAGAACACAGTTTGGAGAAGCCTCGTGACCATGCTGCTGATCTGAGCTGTCATTTTTCAGAAGCGCACCTCCCCCCGGCAGGGCAAGAAGCCCGGAGTGCTGCGTTACTGAAGCTGCATTTGGAGACAACCCCTTTAAGTACTGTCAGTGTCACCTTAGCCTCAAATGACAGAATGTACAGCTTTCTTTAATCCGCAAGAATTTATATCCAGCCATCTCAATGACTTGTTGAGAGATCCGTATAACGTAATCCATGAATGCCCTGTAGGTAATGCCGGGCACCGTATATACTGATGTGTCTGTCACTGGCGGAGGTCTGCCTTAAACAGGCTGATTTATCAATGCTGTCACTGAACTATTCAGCACAAAATAAAGAAAAGTAACAAAAGCCAATTCTGTAAACTGTCTTAGTCTGAAGCTTTTCTACTGTAAGATCTAACTTTTTCCTGGCTGTCAGAACTGACACATTTCTCCTGGAGGTTATGTTCTTCAGAGAGCCATGCCACATATTACTCCGCAAAGGATTTCCTGATACTTTTTTACAGTTATTTGGCTGGGGCTAAAATCAAAAATAAAAAGAATGCACTTCAACACAGACTAGGGCTCCATTCAGGCTTTAAAGTCTATTTTGTATTTGTTCACCTGTGTATTTTTTTTTTTCATTTCGCCATTGTGTAGTATGATGTGTATCTTCAGGTAAAATGGCCAAGACTTGCAAATGCAAGTCAATGGGTGCGAGAAAAAAAATCGTCAATTTTTATGGATACACGACCATTCTGCAACAAAGAACACTAAATGGTCCGGGAAATGATCGTGGAATAATAGTTGCTGAGAAAAAAACCGCATTGTATATAGATGACATATGGATACTAGGCGAGAAAAAACAAAACCCACTATCATGACCTGGAATACCAGACAGATTGTGAGCCAACCCTTTAAGATGTCTTCAAATAATGACTCACGTTCATAAACCTCGATTCTTCAAAATCGGTAATGTTTATGCGGTGTGATGATGAGGAAACATGTTGATGTCCAACATTCCAAATTCATTAAGATCTAAGGGGTAAGCATTTCTCCTTATGGAGAGTGGCACACCATAAGGAAACAAGCTTACCCCTTAGAACCCATTTAGCCTCTTACACAACCAAAACAGATCTCATAACTTTGCACTGACGAGGAGCAAACACCTTGTCTGTACACTGGGATTCTGATCTGATATAAATCCTAAGTCATATGACAAGGCTTGTAAAAGGGTTGCTTTTGACTTAAAGGATAGCTACTTCCAATAGGTGGCACTAGAGATCAAGTCTACTTCCTTTCTGAAGAGACATTTGCGGATCACTAAGAGGACATATGCCTCTTAATTGATTTGGAGAGTCTGATAAGTGGTGTGTGCCTCCATGCCTCTCACAAGAAATCTTACTCCAGTCAGTGACAAGAGTAAGAGAATTAGATGAGCTGTGGCATCACCACCCCTTTTCCACTCCCAGCTCTGATCATTTTAGTGGTGTTGGGTGAAACAGGCATAAAAATGACAAAATCAAAGTTTTCTTAAGCAACTCTGCATCGTGTAAAAATGTTGAGACTTTTCAAATCTGCTTTAACCAGAATGCTGGAACAAACCATGAAGAATATAAAAAGCACAAATAGGGTCTTATCTTTGTGACATATTATATACACACTGATGTCGCTGCTCACCTGCTCAGGTTGTGTGACACACAAAAATTTTGCATTGCATGTAACGGCTGCTGCAGGATCCACAAACCACGTGTGTTGCATGATGGCAAATAGTGATGGGCGAGTCCTAAATTACTCAGAATCGCTTGACTCTAGCGAGTCCGAGCCCGGGACTCGCTACTCGTTGCGAGTCTAGCGAGTCCAATGTTAATGAAGGGGAAGCTGAGTAATAGCGAGTAATGTGCGATTTACAAATCGCAGATGTGTCTCGGAAAGCGCTCGCATTGCCGTTTTGGCGGGTTAAGTGTGTGCTAAACACTTGGCAGTGAAGCAGCACACTAGTCCCTGCAAAAAATTAAGTGCGCACAAGTAGTCGCCAAGTAGGTGGCGTACGTGCTATTTGCAGGTAGGAGAGCAGCAACGCACTGGTCTGCCACAGAGAAAATAAAGCTGAAGGGGTTATTATGACCCAAAATCTATCAGGTGCAAAAAAATAGGAAATAGTACCTCAGCTAAGCCTCTGACTTCAGCTATTAGGAAAGCTGAGTGAGTAAGCTAAGCTATGAGGTCGGTCTTGTGTGCACTGTAAGGCTGCTCCTCCCTGCCTGCCTGCCTACAGTCCTCTACACAGTACTCCTCTGTCCTCCTGGTAGCTCTCAGAAGAGCTGTTTGGGTTAAATATAAGGAATCTTGAAGTTTCCCTACACTGACTGACACTCCCTATGATCTGCTCCAGCATCTACCTCACCCTGCACTAGGCTCAGATCATCACAGGAATGTGGGAAGGTAATGGCGGTGGCAAGGCTTATATCACAGCTCGCCTCTCATACATGACATAGGCATCACGATGGACAGAAGCCAATCATAGTCCTGCCACAACCAACATGGCTGTGGCATTACTGAATATGATTGGCTAACATGCTTGTCCATCTTCACAAGTTTTCTGACCTAACACGCTAGGCTGTCTCGGAGGCTTTGTCGGAACATAACAGATTCTGTATTCGCGAGTCCCGAATAGAGTATACAGGACTCGGATTTGTAGACTCGCTCACACTCGCTCAGACTCGCTGGTGACAGCGGGTATCCATGAAGCGGTGCGATTGTTTAAATGATTTGGGGAGATTCAAGCTACAAAAGCGATGTGATATAGCGAGTCTAGCGAGTGAGAAAAAGTAAACTCTGACAAAACTAGGATTGCCATTGACTTGCATTGGACTCGTTACTGTGCGAGTAATCGCTGGGAAACTCGCCGAGTACCGAGTCCTGCGAGTCTCTTACTACTCGCCGAGTAACGAGTCCTAGCGAGTAGACTCGCCCATCCCTAGTGGCAAACAAATAAATCCAATGGATATGTATGTGAACAATCCGTGCTGCCGTGAGATGAAAAGGACCACAAAGGTGTACAAGGAATGGTAGCTTTATTATTTTATGAATATAGCCACCGTTCGTTGTATACCTTTGTGGTCCTTTTCATCTCACGGCAGCGCAGATTGGTCACATACATTCCTTTCAATTTAACCAGTATGCTGGCATAATTGCTTTGATGAACCGGAGCCATAGTGTTTAGTCCATCTACAGTTAGGCCGGCTTCACACCACAGTTTTGAGCTGTTAGGTTCTGTCCAGTGTTTTTGCAGGAAGCACCGGAAGGAACCTGACAGCCCCGGACAGAACAGAACCGGAGGGCAAATATGCGGGAATTGGCAGATCGCAGCTTTCAGGAGCTGTTCCTGCTGAAATTTCAAAATTGTGGCTAGAAGGAGCTAGCCGCGGTCCTGAAATCTCAGCTGGGAGCTCTCCATGGTGCTTAAGATCCGCACTAGCCGACACTGAGCTTCAGCACCTGTGTCCGGGAGCCGGAACGATTTTTCTGTCTAATCCAGCGCAAAGACTCCCATGTTAGGGGGCGCCTAAGCGCTCCGGATCAGGAGGATCTATTTGTTCAGATGTTTGCCTCAGACAGAAAATCGCAGCAAGCTGCGATTGTGAGTGTGGGACAAAAACCCAAATTCTCCCGGATCCTCCTGGACAGATGGAAATCAGATGGCAAAACAATGCCATCTGGCCCCCTAGGAATACTATAGGGCCAAAACCGTGGTGTGAAGCCGGCCTCAGTCATGGTTCTTTTCACATCCAGTTTAGATGGTTCATGGTACCTGATTGGAAGTAATGACTAATGAACTAAGGGCCCGATTCATTAAAGCTGATTGAAGTGCAATGCGCCTAATTCAGTAACAACCACATACCACTGACCTAGATTCATCTCATAACTGGCGTGTGCCTCCGGCAGAAATATGCTCCATTGAGGGACTAGAGTAGATTTCTGGAGTACTATACATCACTAAAGTGGCATAACTCTTCACAAATTTGCTATACAGGCATAGTACGCCTGGTCCCGTCAGTTTTTCACAGGTTGTCATAACAGCCAGGTTTAGTATGAAAATGCCTGAAGTCTCAATATTCTTGCGCAGTTTATTCGGATCTGATTCCATAATTGTGTCGTACATGCAATGAACCAGCCCCATATATTGCTCTTAAATGAATAATTTTACTTGTAAGGTAAAATTCCTAAATTATTGCTAAGGTGGGCAAAATGTTTAGCTGGAAAACCATGTTAGCAATGTAGGCAGTTGATAGTTTGGTAGCTATGTCAGTCCTGCTCTTTGTATCTTTACCCAACTCCACCCAGCGATTTTCCATTTTTTCGTTTTCCTTCTCTTTTTCCAAGAGGCATAACATTTTAATTTTTCCGTCAATATAGACATATGAAGGCTTGTTTTTTAAGGGATGAGTTATAGTTTTAAGGAAAATCATTCATTTTGCCATATAGTGTACTTGAAAATGGGAAAAAAAATCCCAAGTGTGGTGAAATTGCGAAAAAAGTGCAATTTCACTATTGTTTTGGGAGGTTTTATTTACCATGTTCACTATATGGTCAAACTGACCTGTTAGTATAATACCTCAGGTTGGTTGTTAGATACCAAACATGTATGCTTTTACTTTTATCTAAATGGTGGCAAAAGATTCAGAAGTTTGTAAAAAAAAAATGTGCTTTTGGTACCATTTTCCGTGACCTGTAGTGTTGTCATTTTTTGGGATCTGGAGCGGTTTGTGTGCTGGTTTTAGTGATACCATTTTTGGATAGATGTGATGTTTTGATCTCCAGTTTATGCATTTTATTCCAATGTTGCAGCAACCGAAAAAAAACTAATTTTGACATTTTGCCTTCTTTCCATTGCACTGTTTATAGATCTGATTAATTGATTTTATATTTTAATAAATCGGGCATTTCTGAACACGGCGATACTAAATATGTGTATTTTATTTATCATATATGGTTTTATTTCCTATAGGGTAAAAAGCAGGTGATTTAAACTTTTATGTTTTTTTTAATTTTTATCATATTTTTAAAAATCTTTCCAGTTTTTCTTTAATATACTTGGCCCTTTAGGGCGTTTCAAAACTGCAGTGTCCAATCACTTCTGCTGTACAAAGCGATGCTTCAGCTTTCCTTTAAACAGCAAAAATGAGCATCTCCTGTGAATGCCACCGCTTAAGCATTGTTCCCAGGAAGTGAGTCGTGACAGCCACAGGGGTCATCATCTGACCCCCTCGATGTCATGTCAACAGATTGGCGCCCTGCGATCGCGTCACTGGGTCCACAATAGCGGCGGGGAGTAGCCCATTGCAGCGTGTTAGATTGCACTGTCAGTGTTTGAAAGCGCGATCTAAGGGGTTGACAGGAGCGGGCAGATCTCCAATCAACCCACACCTGTTAGCAGCACAAGTCGGATGATCAGATCATTGAATGATGAAAGGGAATGATGTAGGGCTGGGCGATTAATCAAATTAATTCGATTAATTCGCCCCTGCTGTGGCCACGATTTTGGTTTTAGACAAAATCGTCTAATTCGATTTAAAATGCCGGCACCCGCCCCCCCCCATGGGTATACAGGGCCCGGGCCCCTCCTGCTGCCTTAAACCCGTAAAGTAAGAGATCATTATACTGATCCCGCCGCCGCCATCGCGCTCCTCCGGCTTCATCCGTCTTCTTCTGGCTTCCTCCTCTGGCGCACAGACAATGACGTCATTGCCTGCGCCCATCGGAGGAGGAAGCCGGAAGAAGACGGATGAAGCCGGAGGAGCGCGATGACGGCGGCGTCGGGGATAAGTATAATGATCTCTTACTTTACAGGTTTAAGGCAGCAGGGGGGGCCCGGACCCTGTATACCCATTAGGAGGGGTGCCTATACACCACTGGGGGCTGCTGCTGTATACTTCCACTGGGGGCTGCTGCTGTATACTTCCACTGGGGGCTGCTGCTGTATACTTCCACTGGGGCTGCTGCTGTATACTTCCACTGGGGCTGCTGTACACTACCACTGGGGCTGCTGCTGTATACTTCCACTGGGGCTGCTGCTGTATACTTCCACTGGGGCTGCTGCTGTATACTTCCACTGGGGTGCTGCTGTATACTTCCACTGGGGCTGCTGTATACTTTCACTGGGGCTGCTGCTGTATACTTCCACTGGGGCTGCTGCTGTATACTTCCACTGGGGCTGCTGCTGTATACTTCCACTGGGGCTGCTGCTGTATATACCACTGGGGCTGCTTCTGTAACACTGCTGGGCCTGTATATACCACTGGGGAGGCTGCTGTATACCACACTGCTGGGGGCTGTATACCTGTGCTGGGGTCCACCCTCGGCTTATACACGAGTCAATAGGTTTTCCCAGGTTTTGGGGGCAAAAGTAGGGGGGAAGGTCGGCTTATACACGAATATATATGGTACCTCTTAGTTTTTTCTCTTTATTCATCAAAGAAAAGCAAAAAAAAATAGAAATTTAAATCGAAAATCGTCCATAGGTTTAAATGAAATCGAGATTTTGATTTTTTCCAAAATCGCCCAGCCCTAGAATGATGCGAGATCAGCGTGTGACACTGCATTAAAGGAGGGGGGCAAACAAGGACATACCTACACATCCTAGGTCGTAAAGGGGTTAAAAATGAATAAAGGTATAAATCATCAGTTTCCCAGTCCTAATGGATGTATCAGCCAGGAAACGGTACACGGATTGAATCTGGGCCGCTTCCCAGTTGGTTGAAAAGAGAGAGAACAAAGGAGTGACTTGAGACAGAAACTGGTGGTGATTTGAAGTGTGGACTGTCTGACAACACAACCTCATGTTAGCCCACACAACTACAATTAACAACACAGCTGGAACGACGCCAGCATGGGAGGTTAGGCCAGGTTTTTACTTTACCTGGGGGGAGACGTGGGATCGGAAAGCTGTTGTCCCATTAGTGCCCTTTAATAGCCTAAACATTTTTTTTTTACGTTGGTAGTTGAAAGGACTTGAGCAGTGCTGAGCTGCCAAACCATGCAACGTCTCAGGAACTGCAGTGCTAATATAAATAGCAAAAATTATAATGTATCAGGATTTAGTGTCTTTTATCCATATGTTTCTATATTCACTGAATCTTTATTTCAATGACTAATGAGATGGAAGACCTGAGGAATGGAACAATAAACCATAAGGGAACAAATAAACCTTGAAGGGTCCTCTATGCTTCAACTAGAGACTATAAAGCATAACCTATCCCCATTTATTATGACTCCAATAATGCTGCATGGTGGACAGGACCAGTGCCATGTGTGAGATTTAGAGAGCTGGTGAAGGGAATAACAAGTGTCTCCTCGTCATCTCGCATATTTATGATCCATCAGCTTGAATTACATCTGTTTCAGAGGCACAACAAAGTAATGTTAGCTCCTAATGATAAGGTTTGATTTACTGAGCTATTAGCTGTATAAACTGACAGTAATCTTCCAGTAAGAAATGCGCTCCTCATCTTTCTACGTTCTTTTGTATTGTTCATGATCTAAATGCCTGCATTATACCATCATATAAAGCGCAGTTACTTGAGAGACGGAGACAAAGTATGCGAGTGACCAAAAGCCTGAAAAGAACTGCTAATGTTCTTAAAACATCTTTGAAGGACAATGATAGATGTATAAGAATTTACTAAGGAAACCACATATTTTAAGGGAACCTGTCCGGTTTCCCAAGGCCCCCGACCTGCAATGTGTCAATGCTATATGCCTACATGTTAATCAAATGTGTGATTGAGTAAAACTCCTTCATACCACATCTATTCCCCAGGACTAGTCCTGCTCAGGTGCTGTAATCACACCCCTAAGACATGACTGACATTTCCATGACGGTGCGCCGTTATAGCTTCAGTCCAACACTTTACGCTGCTGTGTGCCTGTAATGACCGGACACCGGTCAATGAGAGTGTGAGATACGGCGCAGCTATGAACGACTCCGACCACAATATGATACCAAACCAACTTCTTTTTAGAACTTGCAATCAATAAAAGTAGTTCACTTCTCAACATAATAGAGACCACAACAGCCACAAACCACAATATACAACTTATGCAGCCTGAGAGATCCCAAGTGCCAGCTTCATAGACAGGAGCAGGACTACCACCAAGGCTATGCCACTCCCTCCCTTATCCTATACAGGGCTTACCCTGGGTTGTTCTATCGTGACCGTAACAAGTGGTTCTCTCTGGAATACAATCTTACACATGCCTCCTGCAATAGATTCCGGGTACCCTGTTTTCCCCTTGATATATACATATATATAAATATATATATATATATATATTTACACATCTAATCACTTGAACCAAGACAATATTTGTACAATGCACTGTCTTTCTCTCAGGAGCTCACACAGTCTCACACAGTGGTGCACAAGAGCTCACACAGTCTCTATCAGCGCATCTGTAAGCTTTGCAACAGTAATGTCCTTTGAGATGCTGCAAAGCCTATCTAACTCTCCCTAACTGACTAAACAGTCAGTGACCGGTCACACATCTACGTTTACTCACAGAAGCTGCTCCGTCTTGAAAACACTGTCTACTTTGAGGTCTCTCAAGGATACAAGTGCTTCTGTGTCTCAGCCAGGTCTCCCTCTCAGCTCTGTTGCTCAGCAACAACATTGTGTGAGTTTTTACTTTCGTTTTGCCACATCCTGTGTTTATCAGCAAGTCCCCATGCTTTCTTCTCCTGTGGCATAGTGACCTCTAGTGACCGAACTAAGTTATTGTACCAGATTTCTTGTAAAAGAAAACATTCATGCTACATGCCCACCATGAGTTTTAGGTGACATTTTGATGCCGCACATTTTCGCTCCATTAACAATGCAGCCTCTTACAGTTCTGACACCTACATAAAAAAAATCCTATCAATATGGCTCCTATTCATAAAAATTGAGAAGTACATAAAAGGAAAAGAGAATGAAAGCCCACTTATACAATGTTTATCAGATCAACAATAAAATCAAAAAACCTATATAATTAAAATATATCAGCACAAGTATGAGGTGATAGGGCAGGAACTAGGGCTGAACTTAGTAATTACATCACATTCTGACAGTAGCAGAGAAAAATATATAACAATATGTAAGGCGTGGGTACCGTATACAACAATATAATATAAGGGGCATATATAGAAAAGCCAATCTAGGAGTTAAATCAGAATTATAATATAATTAGTCCCGAGTCCTGTTAGTATATTCTTTGGCCCTTAACACCAGAAATACTACTTACCATTATAAGGGCAGGGGCAGACAGCCATAGATTCTCTCATCAACTAGAATTGAGGTGATTATACAAACGAGACTAAAGCTGGGTTTACACATACCGACATCGTTAACGATGTTGCTGCAACTTGTGACGTTGCAACGACTTTGTAGCGATGTCGCTATGTGTGACATCCTGCAACGATCAGCAATCAGCTCACTGATCGTTGGTATAATGTTAAGAGCCATTTTTCGATCGCTGGTCTCCCGCTGGGCGGCCAGCATCGGCGCGTGTGACAGCGGGAGAGGAACGATCGACGACCTCCCAGCGCCGCACAGTACACGCTGGGAGCAGGTAACCAGGGTAAACATAGAGTAACTAAGCACAGCGCTCTGCTTAGTTACCGCTGTTTACCCTTGATACCAGCGTTCTCACTGATGGCTGGCGAGTCTGCCTGTTTGACATCTCACCAGCAATCAGAAAACGATGTTCCAGCGACCGCCATGATTGGTTGGGTCGCAGGGACATCGTTATGTGTAACTCAGGCTTAATCAAACTGTTACCAGACTTTGATCCGAGTGTCGGCATAGTGGGATCCCATTCTTTTGGATGAGCAAATCGGAGCACACTGCGAGGAGAAGATGGTGAAGAAATTTTATCCATCTTCGGACTGCACTCATATGTCGTCCATGCGATGATTTCCACACAACCATTGACTTGCATGACCAAGTGCGATCCACATATTTGATCAAACTCGGGCATGCTGTAATTTTTTTTCTACAGACCTGGGCTGTGAAGTCGGTAAACCAAACATCTGACTCTTAAGTTTTCCTGAATCCGAACCCAACTCCACCAAAATGGACACTGACTCCACAACCATGGCTGTAAAGTCAGTAAGGCAAACATCATAGTCCTCAATATCCCTGAATCAGACTCCACCGAAATAGACTCCGACTTCACGACTCCGACTCCACAACTCCGACTCCACAGCCCTACTCACACAAGCTCGGTCAGAGAAAATAAAATCTAACGTGCTCAACCCCATAGAGTAATATGGGTCCAAGTGCGATCCGATGTCTTGTGGAATCATATTTGGGTTGAAAATATGGCTGTCTGTCCTTGCCCTAAGACTTGAGATTTTCAGATACAGAATATTTAGGTGTAGCTATGCCACTAGATTTGAGCGCACAATCTAATTAGTCGGCAATATTGAAGAAAGTTGAGTCATTTTTTTAACTCTTAAAATACGGTAAATTTTATGGATCTCTTTGCACACTCCGTTCGTTGCCAACAATTTTCAAGAAAAGAACATTGGACATGCCATCGACTATGCATAAAATGTGACAATTTAGCTTTGTCTTTTATGCTCCATGACAGCTATTGTAAATTAATGTCAAGTAGTCAGGTTTGTTTTGCCCTTTGATAAAATAGACTGCTTCATATTAGATGAAAAGATAGCTGGGTTATGGAGCAAATAAAGCCAATTTTGTGCTTGATTTATGAATAAAAGGCAATAAATGGTGATGTTTTACCTATTGCAGTTTTTTGACAACAGTAAACAGACTACGGTCTCGATTCATCATTTGCATGTTTTTAGGTACTTTTCTTTTTTTGTCTTAAATTATTACCGTAGTTGCCTTTTTTGCCAAATTCCTCACAATGGCGCACAGCACAGTCAAAAGTGGTCTTTTTTCTGTTTCAAACAGTTTCTGCAACTTTTTAGCCCAAAAAGCTGAATGTTTTTTAAAACGTTGAGCAAAGTGCATCTAAAAAATGACATGCGGTACTCAAAAACAGGACTGGAGTGGAGCTGTGCCAAATTTGACAACTTTTTAAAAAGTCACATAAAGAATCAGCACGCACTAAAAGATTTGAAATCAATACACTCCACCCTCGAAGAAGATGAAATATGAAAAAACAGGCAAACACATAAAAAAAAAGACTAAAGAAGGTGCAAATAGAATTATAAATTAGGTGCAAACAAGAAAAAGAGGTGGAAACCTACACGAAAGAATTCCGCAAAGGCAATAATAAATTGGGGCCTTTTCTAGATAATTATGGTTTATTCTTCGAAATTCTGCTTCTTTCAACATAAAATCCTCAAATTTTTTTCTATTCAGAAGTTTTAACAGAAATGTGCAAGCTAAAATTGTTTGACACCCATATTCTTTTAGCAAACTATGCTTGATATTCTAGTCCGAAAGGCAGAATTTCAGAATGTCAGAACAGGGAGCGTCATTTGACAACGTACGACTACTATGTTGCCCTTAGTACTGTGTTAAAGGGAACCAACCACCTCAGATGACGACTATAAGCTGTTAATACATGTCCCTGCACCCTACCTACACCATTCCACCTATGTTTTTCTTCAGAATATTGATAAATGTAAACCGAAATATACACTTTATAAAATTACATGCCTGCGTACTTCTGGGCGTCTCCCTCGGGCTCTGGTACTAGAGGGCTGTGTCTCCAGCAGCATGACTGGCTTCTCTAGCCCTCCCTCTTACTTTGCAGGACGTCACATGAAGGGACGGGAGCTGCCTTGCGTGCCCGCCCACTGATAGATAACATCACGCCCTCTCACTTTCTAAGAGCCTGGCCGCGTCATGAAAGGGGTGGGGCTAAATCGCGGCGAGCCCCGCCTCCTTTTCAATGACGCTATTTAGCCCCGCCCCTTTCATGACGCGGCCAGGCTCTTAGAAAGTGAGAGGGCATGATGTTATCTATCAGTGGGCGGGCACGCAAGGCAGCTCCCGTCCCTTCATGTGACGTCCTGCAAAGTAAGAGGGAGGGCTAGAGAAGCCAGTCATGCTGCTGGAGACACAGCCCTCTAGTACCAGAGCCCGAGGGAGACGCCCAGAAGTACGCAGGCATGTAATTTTATAAAGTGTTTATTTCGGTTTACATTTATCAATATTCTGAAGAAAAACATAGGTGGAATAGTGTAGGTAGGGTGCAGGGACATGTATTAACAGCTTATAGTCGTCATCTGAGGTGGTTGGTTCCCTTTAAGTAGATATGAGTGAATATATTTGAGCGCAATTCAATTCTACTACTGTTAAGGCCCTGTCACACATAACGAGATCGGTGTAACATCACAGATTTTGTGACGCAACAGCAATCCCGTTAGCGATCTCGTTATGTGTGACACGCACCAACAATCTGGCTCCTGCTGTGAGATCGCTGATCGTTACACACTGCTCTGGATCATTTCTATGTCGTTACGCTCCCACTGGGAACTCTACATCGTTGTGTTTGACAGGAACAATGACCAACAATCTCGATGCTACACTATGGAGTGACAATTCCCAACGACCTCGGTATAATTCTGGATTGCTAGTGCGTCGTTTTTCACATCACTGGTGAGATACCTGTTTATTCTTACCAGTGATGTGAAAAACGATGCACTAGCGATCTCTGCACATCGTTATCGGGATCGCTAGTGCATCATTATGTGTGACTGGGCCTTTACAAAAATTTACATTTGCCAAACTCCAGATATTTTGTACTTTGATTCAACAAAATAGTGGACGCTGGCCACCAATTGTATCATCAGAGAAGGGACATCAAAAGGTTAAAAATTATCCTGAATCTAACTCCAACTGCACTAAAATGGACACTGACTCAACGACTCCAACTCCACAGCCTTTTTGACCTCACCACTCTCCACACCTCACCATCACCCATCCGGTCTTTAATCCATCATGTCATCATCTCCCCAAGATCTGAAATTCCTAGTTCTCAAGGTCAAGGGTCACAGAATGAAGATAACATTAAGACCTTACGTGAACTTGGGCAGAACATTCCTGGGTCCTATCAGTCTTGGCCTAGTATGAGGAACCTTCTGAGTTGTCAGTGTAGTCATAGGACCACCTTTTAGCAGATAATGTGTATGAAAGATATGAAAATAAAACTTTTATTATTAAAAAATATATATTGTACACCTAATATATATGTCACAACTGCAGAAAAAATAACAAAGCTGGACAGGCACCCAATAAATTAGGCCAATAGCAAATAATCTCTAGTTGTAAATGTAAAGCTAATGGGAGAATCCCATTCACTGATGGCACAAAATTTATGTTCTCCATTTTAAGGTGCAGCTGGCGTTGTCTGCTGAGAGGTCATGAAAACTAATTGTATTGCTTCTTGATGAGCTAAGAGCTGAGATCACTTGGAAATGTACAGTATCCAGATCTCATTAAAGCCATTGATACTGTCTGCGTAGAAGACTGATTGACACTCGGCGGGGTTTGGTATTGTGCTCTTGATGTACTGTAGAGTCCATTGATTGAACCTTAGGAGCAGGAGACTTGTGATAAATCATGAAGTTTGTGAAGACTGGGACATCTCAGTGGAATTATTTATAGGATAACTGATATTTAATCATCTCACTGCTTCATAGCTGATAATGGAAAGCCTGAAAATTCAATAATTACAACTTTCAGTTTTATCATGAACCATGACTAATTAATTAACCATATTTTAGTGTAATGCTTAGTGTTGTTAAAATGATTTTATCCCAACATTATATGTCCCTTGATTCATTAAACGGAGCAATAAAAAAATGTTTGTATGCACAAAGTCAAGAGTTAAATGGGATGTGTCATGGCTCAGTTTCGGGACTCAATCCAGTGACCTCTTGCTGGTAGGTTACCTTCCTTGCTGAGCCACACCATGACCTGTCTCTGTTCAACTGCTGATGGTCCTCTTATCATTGCTTTTCTTCCCTTGCTTTGCTGCTAATCTGGTGTTTCTCAATTTCCTATATTGTCTCTCCTATCACAGGTTGGTGGGGCTATTATACTCACTTTGCACTTTCCTTCTTTGGCTGGCTATAGTTGTCAGTGGATGTTTGCTAGGGAGATCCAGCCCTGCAATTAAGGGATTTTGCCTGCTAGTCAGAGATAAGTTGTATTAATTATCTGTGTTTTCCTAATTACCTCTGCACACTTTCCCTCCCTTGGCCAGTTGTGTGTAGCGGTCTCCTCTCTGAGTTCCCAGGAGGAACGAGAAACTGCTCAATATCCTTTCAGGGAGCCAGGTCCAAGTTGGTGTTTTTAATTGTGTGACTAGGGGTTTTCTAGTCTACACTGGAAAATATAGGGTGTAGGTGCAGCTTCTGTGTCATAGGCTTTATTTCTCCCTTTTCCCGTGTTTGAGTTAGGTATCTGTATAACAGATGTCCGGGATAAAAACAAAAAAATAGCTAAGTGCAGTTGATTAACTACCTAGCTCTCCTCTTCTGCCACTTCTGTAGCTCATGGCAGTTTCTCTTTATTAATTCTACACTAAACATTTGTTACTCCTCTATGGCACATGTTCAAAGTACCACTTTTTCTATTTCATCACCGGTCAGGTATCAGTAATGTATGTTCCATGTGCGTAGTAAAAGACCTTACCAGTCCCAAACTTCTGCCATTTCCATCTCTGCTCTGGTCCTCTTCTGGATCAAGTGATCACAGTTATGAGCAGCCGGTCTGTATGGGACCAGTTGTCACTTTTCAATGTATGAGTAACTCTTACGGGACTAAGAACAAGGCTCTCATTGGCTTACATTAAATTGGGTTGTCCACTACTTGGATATTCCCCTTTCATTTCCAATGTTTGACCCCAATAAAATAAATAAGCGCTCTCAGGGATCATGTGAGTTTATTACATCATGCAAGCCCTATTCCCAATCATTGACCGCTTCCCTCTCGCTGCGTTCAGACGTACAAGAAAGTAAGTGCTGCGTCTGGCTGTTCACTTACTGTTGATTACTTATTTGTCCTAAGGCAGGGTCGCTGAAGCTGGCGGTGATTGGGCTCTGGGCTCACGTGACCCAACTACCTGGAAACATGAGTGCCGACACCACTGGAACAGTGCCTGCATGGGAGATGAATGTAAGCTTTTTTATTTTAATGGTGTCAAACATTGGGTTTTAGAAGGGATTGTTTGAGTAGTGGACAACCCCTTTAAGAGCGAAAGTAATGAGTGGCAGTGAATTCCAGCCAGCCAGAGCGCCAGTCACAAGATGGCAGAAGGGGACCAGTAAGACGCAACCAGTAAGTATTTTACCTCACACGCGGAACATATATTTCTGATACCTTATTGGTAGATAAACAGAACAACATACAAATGCTGGAGTGGAACTTCAAGGAGGTGATTATTCTCTTTTTTGCATTTTTTTATTATTCATTTTGCACTCAGAACATTTTTTTTTAGATCTTAGATAACCCCTCTAAGTTGAACAGATTTGATTTGATGATAATGAATAAGATCTCACGACAGCCGACTTTGTGCGCACAGGATCCTCTGTACATGAAATGTGGACCTGTTCTGTTCAGAAGATTCATTTGTATCTCCGCTATACAGGATACTTTTGATCACTAGTTGTTACACTTACACTGTCTGATCTGAATCACATACCGGATTTCTGCCTGCAGGCATCTGATATATCAGCCTTGTGCGGCTTATATTGCACAGCAACTCCAAAGCTAAGGAAGTTGACTCATGTCAACATAAATGGACGACTCCTGTAATATGAAGTGATGGAGGTAAAAACTAATATGAGTACAGTCAAGGAGGTCTCATTGGATACTTCATTCTTGATTTATCCATAGCATAGGCCAATAATGCGGGGGTGGGGGGGAAATATTCCTGGGCTGAGATAATCTTATACATTTGTCCCTGATATGTACTGTGTAATAGCGGTGTTTTACCGTACAGGTTTATATAGTACCGTAGCAGCACACATAGCCGATGCCAGAGGACTGGTGATACAACAGGATCTTAGTTACTGCCCTGATCCTAAATCTACGAAATTAATCTTTCTATCCTAAACACTATTGTGCACAAAGTGAACTAAATCATATATTGTTGTATCTTAGGAAGCGACTCTTGTGACCAAGGCTTACAAGCCAAAATGTCAACAAATGTCAGCATTTGTTCACTATTTCCACTTTATTAAAAAATCTCACAAGTGCATCATATGTGAGTGGGCAGTATTTTGAATTCTGGACTATCTGACTGTACAGGGACATGGTCTGATCATACCACACCTCCTGTGCTGAGATAATCTTATATATGTGTCCCTGCTATGTACTGTGTAATGGATGTGTCTGACTATACAGGGATATGGTCTGATCATACCACATCTCCTGGGCTGACATAATCTTATATATGTGTCTCTGCTATGTACTGTGTAATGGAGGTGTCTGACTATACAGGGACATCGTCTAATCATACCACATCTCCTGTGCTGAGATAATCTTATATTTGTGTCCCTGCTATGTACTGTGTAATGGATGTGTCTGACTATACAGGGATATGGTCTGATCATACCACATCTCCTGTGCTGACATAATCTTATATATGTGTCTCTGCTATGTACTGTGTAATGGATATGTCTGACCATACAGCGACATCGTCTAATCATACCACAGCTCCTGGGCAGGGAAATTATCAGTGGTCTTGTATGTCTTTCATTTTCTAATTATTGCTCTCACAGTTGATTTCTTCACACCACGCTGCTTGCCTATTGTAGATTCAGTCTTTCCAGCCTGGTGCAGGGCTACAATTTTGTTTCTGGTGTTCTACGACAGCTCTTTGGTCTTCACCATAGTGGAGTTTGGAGTGTGACTGTTTGAGGTTGTGGACAGGTGTCTTTTATACTGATAACAAGTTCAAACAGGTGCTAGTGCTACAGGTGATGAGTGGAGGACAGAGGAGCCTCTTAAAGAAGGTGTTATGGTTGGATTACACGTCCCGATATCGGGGCGATATCGCTATACAACGGCGCGGGAGCGCGCATTTTTTGAGCACTTTTCCCGATATCGCATCGGCGGTTTACACGCTGCGATATCGGGAAACAACGTCCCTACGATGTGTACGCCCACCAACCCAGTAACGACCATTTAACATGGGAGTTAATGGGTAGCGTCGGCGTACACATCGGAGTTGGATGTTTACACGCAACGATCCGGCTCCAACAGGCATCCGATATTGGGCGGTTGAATAGCACGCTCATTCGACCCCCGATATCGGATTACCATCGTTCCTGCATCATATTGTATCTTCAAACAGTACGATGCAGGAACGATATCGGGTCCAACTCACGAACCACGTGACTTTTTGTCGGAGTTGGGTCGGAGTTGGACGCCGATATCGTGGCGTGTAAACCCACCATTACAGGTCTGTGAGAGCCAGAAATCTTGCTTGTTTGTAGGTGACCAAATACTTATTTTCCACCAAAATTTGAAAAACATTTCTTTCCAAATCAGACAATGTGATTTTCAGGATTTGTCTCTCATAGTTGAGGTCACCTATGATGTCAATTACAGGCCGACCTCATCTTTTTAAGTTGGAGAACTTGCACAATTAGTGGCTGACTAAATACTTTTTTCCACACTGTATGTTGAGTTGGTAAATCTGAAATAACTAACATGGTCTACATCACTTCTGGTCATCACTCAGCTTTCCATGACCCCTGAATGGCATGGGCTATTTCGACCTATTTTTAATAGTGGAGTTAGAGAACTGGGAACTTCCTGCTAAGGAGGATAACCATATACCCAGCAATGAGCCTAATAGATTTTTTCCAACCTGACAGCAGAGGCCCCATTATATATTCTTCATGTAGTTAAAGTAATATGTGATTCCTCATTTCTTCTGGTATACACTTGCGATGTGACAAGCCTCATTATACTTTTCTTTATATACCTTTTAAAGTTGCTCAAAATATCTTAAGTTACAGTAAATGACCTGAAGCATAACGGAGTGGATTGTGAGACTAGCCAAGGAAAGTTTAACCTTTTATCAGGCAGCTGCTCCAGGAAATAACATTTGTTTCATATCTTTTACGCTTTCTGTCTTAGAAAATGTTCTCTGGAAAAATATCAAATGAATATTTAGTCCTTTGTTCCACATGGCTCTTGTTTCCTGGATATTGCACATTTGGGAGTGTATGTACAATGTAGGATCTATCGGTAATGGAACGCTCTGTTGTGCGGTAGTAATAATAATTAGTCTTAATGAACACAAAAGACAAGCAAATATGAATCAGTGATAGGATGGTGTAACCGCGATGTCACGGTATTCAGCGATGTATTAGTCATTGAAGGAGGTCAGACCTTTCACCAGGGCAGGAGTGGACAGTTTATTGCTATTATTTTATTCTTGCTCAATGAAAATTCTCCTTTTTATTTAATTTTTTCTAATCTGTCATACAATTCCAGAGATAAGGGCTTTCTTTTATTTAGTGCTCTTAATTTGGTGACTTTTGTGGTATTTACAAGGGGGTGTCGCTAACAGGATCTAAAGACATGCCTCCAGCAGAGACCCTGTGCGTAACGCCCCCTTGGTAAAGACCATAGAAGTTAGCATGTTGGATGTCAGGAACTATATGGCGGGATTTAAAAAAAAAAAAAAAACACAGGAATAAATGAGAGCAAAAACTGCCCAATTTTTAATTTGTGACCACTAATTTGTAAAGTTTTATGTTGGTTTATGAACTTTAGTATTAGAGAATTAGAGATAGTAGCAGGGATTTGTAGGAGGTTGAACACAGATCTCAAGAGTGGAGAGAAAAAAGACATTTTCATTTTTAAAGGGAATCTGTCAGGTCAAAATTCCATATACAACTGATATAATTTTCTAATTCCTCTGGTGAAGCTCTTTCTATTCATGTATTTCTTTTATTTATACTCCCCCTATCATCTGTAAACTGCAAGGTGCAAATTAAATTCCTGTGGAAATCAGGAACTGGATGGTAAAGTGGGTGAAGAGATTCAGGGGAAGCTAATCTGACCCTGATACTGGGGTTCCCTAGCTCATCCTGTTCTCGGAGCTACCTCTTATGGTGGGGAGGTCCGAGTTGCCACCCTTTCTCCTAAGCTCCTGAAAAGCCCTAGGTAGAAAGCCCCTACCTCCACACACGGACCAGGAAAACCCAGCAGCTTCAAATGAATTGGATATCAGCAGTTCCAGTGAAACGTTTGCACACAACAGGTCTCAGATCAGGAATGAATTGAATCAGCGACATCTGGTAGAAGGTGATTATTTATGGCCGAGGGGCAGAGAGCAGAAGGCTCAGACTTACCCCTCAGCTCACCTGAACTATGAGTCACTTTCCACCAAACATTCAGCAACCTCCACCTGCAGAGCCGCAGTGACTGAGGAAAAAAAAAGGCTTACTTTAAACTGCAGCAGCAGTCAATACATAACATAAATACATAGTGTCATTCCATCTGTCAATCACAGTGAGTGATCACACGTTTCTGTTGCACACTCCCTGGTGATGAATATTCATGTAGTGACATCACTGCACTGCCCTTCTCTGCAAGCACACAACTAAAGTGAAAATTAAAGCAGGTGTGAGACACAGAGCACAGGGCGAGAGAGGGAATAGCTGCTGGGAAGAAGTGAATAATAAATGAACTTTACAACTGCGGATTATTCAGTATTGAAGCAATGAGCCAACGAGTGAAGCAGCTGCCTTCTGTGTGAAGATGTCATAGCAAAAGAACTACAAAGGGTACAGTAATGACTTTGAGTACCGTATATACTCGCGTATAAGCCGAGTTTTTCAGCCCAAAAATTGGGCTGAAAAGTACCCTCGGCTTATACGCGAGTCAATACGGCAGCCCCAGTAGCCCAGCAGCCCAGTAATCCAGGCCCCCAGCCTTGTCGGAACCTGTAAAGTAAAATAACTTATCACTGTCCACGCTGCGTCCGTCCCGCCGCTGCTGAACGCGATCCTCCATCTTCATGCATCTTCTTCCGGTTTCCTCTGTTCGTCGCCGCAATGACGAACACCAGATTTTTGGGGCAAAAGTAGGGGGGTCGGCTTATACAACGGGTCGGCTATACACGAGTATATCGGTAATCTAAAAGAGATGCTTAAACACTATTCAAGGGTACTATTAGTGTCATACTGAAAAATGACCTGACAAATTCCCTTTAAAGGGAACCTGTCAGCAGGTGTTTGCTACCTCATCTGAGAACAGCATAATATAAGCAAAGAGATTCTGAAACTAACGATGTTTAACTTAGATTACTGGCTGCAGCCGTTCTGTAACAAAGCATTTAGTTTTAGTGTCTAGCAGGGCTTGGAGAGCTGCCACCGGCCATACCAGACTCTTAATAGAGGTTGTACATTGATAGTAATGTATTAATCACAGCCAGGGGTGTGTTGGACTGCAACATGTAACAAAGCAATGGGCATCACCAAGTGATAAAGCCTTTAGTTATGTAAAGACTAGCATAGAGTCTAGAAAAGAGGCACAGTGACTTTTTTTTTTTACCTCTGCAGCATGCTGTCCTCGGCTTATATAGCAAGAACCTGCTGACAGATTCCCTCTAAGGTTTTTTTTTTTACTTCTAGGACAACCCTTTCTGAATCCACTTAGTTCCCCATTAAAATTAATAGACCTGTACTCACCTCCTGTGCTGCTGCTGTTCCAGCAGTGACAGATCCGGCGGCTCAGGGCTCCCTTGACATTGTGATGTCACAATGAGCCCACGTCCCATCATCACTAGATTCCTTCTCTTCGTCTTTGGACCAAACAAGTTATCAACAGCAGTGAGTAGCAGCCACAGCGCTCACATCCTGTTAATAGCTAGTATGTCTGAATGAGGGGAGAAGGAAGCTGGCAGTGATAGGACGTGGGCTCACGTGACCTCACAAATCAAGTGAGCCCTGAGCCGCCGATCTTGTCAGTGCTGAACAGCAGCAGCACAGGAGGTGAGCACAAGGTCTATTATTTTTAATGGGGAAACAAGTGGTTTCAGAAGGGTTGTCCTAGTAGTGGACAACCCCTTTAAAGGAACCTGACCTCTAAAATGAGCCCCAGGCTCTTTAACTGACCCTGCACCATGTAATCCGCCGGCGGCGGAGAAGCACAAAGACCGCCTTTTGCGGCTTCTCAAATAATGAGGAGCCGCAGATCTACAGGTATAAAAAGAACTTTTATAAACTTTACGATAGCGCTTTATGGACACAAAGGGAGGGATAGAAAATGGATTACCATGGTGCAGGGACAGGTTAAAAGAGCCTGGGGGCTTATTTTTAGAGTTCAGGTTCCCTTTAAGGGCAGGGAAAACAAGCCATAGAAAAAGAGGAAAGCACATGAATAGTTAAGAAAGTCTAGGATAGAAGTTGTGCAAATAAGCTAATTAAGATGGCAGCACCATAAATACATATAGGCCAAATATCCAGCCTATATTACTGGGAGAGACACTCCTCAAGACATAATCCTGAAATCTGGATAGGTTTGCAAATTGCCTATCAGAGGGTATGAAAGCAAATCACAAAACAAAACATGTCTGCTAACATAAAAAAAAAATTCCATGTTGAACATGTACATATTAGTTTTGTAGAATAAATATTAGATGAGTACGTAATGGAATGAAATCCATTACCAACAGACATATTTGTCCCATAGTTTTAAACTGTCCCTAATCCAATTAGATATAGTTTATGGTCTTTAAATCATGATATTTGGTGAGGAGAGAATTTTTTAGGGGCTGAAAAATAGGCGTAACTATTTTTCGGTGTAACTCCATAAGTAGGCCAAATACAAGACTTGGATTTAGTAACCGCGACATAATAATGCTGACGTGCATTGTGCTGCGATCATCTTACGTATTTCCAGACCGGTTGAAAAGCAATTCCAGTCTCTGTTGGGAATGAGCTTGAAGCAGCAGTATATGTGAGATAAGAGATTCAGTGAGACCCACAGGACGGCGTCCTCCAGATGTCTGTTTTATATAGAGGATAACCTCACAGAGGAGATTCCAGGCTGTGGCTTCCATAAAGAGAGACATGGCATATGTTTTATCGCTAACTCCAGATATACAGATTACAACCACCATGCTGGGAACTTTCAAAGGCCAAATCATCCTTTAAAATGCTCTAGACGCCCTCCGTGGATTTGTGCATATATACAGTATATATATATATACTGTCTAAAAGTTTTGGCTGGTGTAGGTAACAAAATGCTTACCAAATAGAGACATTAATAAGTTAGCATATGTTTATTATATCACGCCACCTACTAGGTTTTTCTTTTGTGTGAATAGAGTATATTTGCTGAAATGCAGTCCCAAACATCCTGTAAACCTCCACCATGTTTCACAATTGTCTGCAGGCACCGATTGTGATACCACCCTCATGCACACTACCTTATGATACAGCCAGATAGTTTACAGTGTATCTCATCAATCCAGATCTCCGCCTGCCTTCTTTTGTATTCTCGTTCCTATGTTTCGTGCACAGTTGAGTCACTTGACTTTGTTTCGAAGATATGGCTTTCTAGCCACAAATTTACCATGAAGGCAACTTCTGGCCAGATGTCTCCAAACAGAAAACGGGTGTAGCTGGGTGCAATTGGTTACTGTTAGCATTGCGTGATATTTGCAATTTTGAAGAGTGTTTTCAGATTCCTCTATCGTCTACTGTTTATTCAACCCTCAACTGTGTCCATTTTTTTATTCTTCTTCAAAATCTTGAGCATATTTGCCTGGTGGGAGACCTAGCTGATGCAGTATAACTACCTCGTGTCTTATATGCCCTGCGACATTAAACTGTCTTTTACAGTTTTAAACCTCCAATACAGCTGTTTTTTTTTTTTTTTTTTTTGCTGCAATTTTTATACATCTGCCTAAAATTTTGTACAATAAATGTGTATTTATTTATGCTACCTCCTTTTATAGTACTATCAATTTCATAGCTCTTTACAGACATAATCATGTCCCTTTTGGTGCTCACTGTCTGAATTCCCTATCAGTATTTCTGTAATGATTAGAGTCTGTATTCAAACCTTATTATTGCAACCACTAGGGGCAGCACAGGCAGGTAGCATCAGCTGGAAGCCAGAGGTCATAAGAGCAATATAACATGAAGGAAGAGCAGCAGGAGAGATTGACTAAAGACTGGGAACTCAAGAATGTCACAGGGAAGGAAGTGCAAGGTCAGGCTTAAATGGGGTGTCCAACTAAAGGGACACTGTCAGGTGATTTTTCAGTATACTAATATTAGCTTGAATAGTGCCTGGGCAGACCGTTTAAAACACGTAAAATCATTATTCTACCCTTTGTAGTTTCCATGTTATCAGCATTGTCATACCCTGCAGGTTGCTTCTGGATTAGTGTTCTCCATTATAAGTAAACACGAATAGTCTGGTTGCTGTATAAACTGTCTTGTAATTATGCACTCCCTCCTGGCAGCTCTCTCCTCCCTCCTCCCTTTGCTTGCAGTGACAGGTTTCACTTATATGGGTCTGCCCCTCATTTCTGTGATTCTTGTTTCTATTCACTTACAAGGGGTCTGTTATGTTGAGGACATGGAGGGGGAGAGCTATTACAGATCTGCCTTATCTAGACTCCATTTGTTTCTCTAAGCAGGTATTCCTGCTGTGAGAGTTTCTGTGTTGTATTTGATCTCTTGTGATGCTGCAAACACAGACAGTAGAGAGAAGAATACAGCCCCCCCAGTGATCTCCTGTGCAGTGATGTGGTGTTTAGTATGTGACATGCATATGCATGCTATGGGGAGTGGACAACAGAGAACTAATGTCGAGCTCACTGGGACGGGGTACTCAGGACCGGACCGGGTTTGCTGCTGGGGATGTCATGGAGGTCCTGGTCGGGACCATGTCCCGGGCCCTGGCAAGTAAAAGGGGAATATTTACAGGGGATTAATGTTTGTCATGACACCACCCACAGCTTGTGGTCAGTAATGGGTCCACCGCTGCTGCAGAACCTCCGGGGATGATGTAAAAGCAGCTGTAGATGGAATAGCTCTCCGTGGGTAGAGCTGGGTTCCCCGGGGCAGTGATGTTAAGTGAATGGTGTAGGCTTGTAGTAGGTGCAGTTCACTTACTTTCCTGCTGCTGCAGCCTTCTCCCAGCCTGTGTGTGTGGAGCTGACAGGCTATGGCTCTCCAGGTGGGATCTCTCTCTGCGGTCCTGCTGGAAGGAGCAATGGAGCAAAATGATTATACAGTTCCGTCTGTGGAGAATCATGCAAGGGAGTCAGAAGCAGGGTTCACTGTGTTTACTTTGCAGTTCTTTCAGTACAACAGTTCAGTTCCAGTTCTTTACACGGGTTACACGAGTTCCCCTCCGGGTTCCTCTGTACTCCCTGCAGCCAGGTTGTTCCTCCCTGTGAACCCTTACTCTTTCTCTATCCTTTACAGGCTTTACTCTCCCTCTTTCTCTCTGTACGTCTCCGGACAGTTTAGCGGTAGCTCGGACCCTGTGGGTCCTCGTGGTCACCATTTAGCTGCCTGTCCTTTGGGTGGGAACTCCAACCTGGAGTTCGAGCTCCCCGTCGGTGAATCTGGGGAAACCGAGTGAATCGTCGGTCCCCTTCAGAGCCAACACTCTGCTTCTAGCCTAGCCTCCAATAGTCCTTTGGTTGCAAGGCTCTATCAGGCCCCCTTCTGCCTGTGTGACTCGGTTTCAATGTGGAAGGCTACTCAACTAGCAGTTGGTCCTTTTTGTGGTGTTCCTTCAGGTTCAGTGTTGCTGATCTGCCTCCTTCCTCACACTCCTGGGGTGTCTGGTTATGGACGTGCTTTCTCTCCGTGGTTTCACAGGCACTTCGGATTCTGCACTCCATCAACCCAACTCCTCCTGGACGTGTGTTTCCTTCTCTGCTTCTCAGCCTGCTGCTGGTCTTTGCTGTTCTTTACTGGTCGGCTCACTGTGGCCTACCCCTCTTGGTCTGTGTCTTGGCTGCTCACCCTACTCCGGCCTACTGACTACTTTCTCCTACCCTTCCCTATTTCTACCGTCTGTCACCTGACCTGCCTGCTGTCCCACCCACTGTTCTCTAAACCCACCACCCCTTGCCCGCCTAGAGTCCCGGGCTCTGGGTTGGGTGCTGCCCTCTAGTGGTGTGTGGGATGTCTGTGAGGGTGTTTGTGTAAACTGTCTTCCTTCCTACCTGGCTGCAGTTCCCTATGTGGTCTCCTGGTCGCAGGGGTGCCACACTAAGAAGATTATTCACTGTGAGTGACAGATGGAATGAATCTCTGTATTTGAAGTTTATAGAAGATAGGAGGTAAATATAAATAATAGAAATACATAGATAGAGCGAGTTTTGAGCCAGGAATTAGAAAATAATAGCAGTTATATATGGATTTTTGACCTGACAGTTTTCCTTTACGTACTGACAGAGTAGAGCCAATCAGTAACAACAGGTACTGTTATCTGAAATAGCAAGGAACTGTCCATAGTGCTGAATAGCTCAAAGGTAATAGCTTCTGTCTGGTATAGAGGAATATCTAGGATCCAGCAACGGACAATGTTTTTTAGAGAGTGGAAGAAAACGTCACAAATACTCAGGGAGAACATACAATCTTAATCCTTGGTGAGATTGAATTGAGGGCATCAGTGTTGACAGTGCTGACCACTGTGCCACCATTTCAGCAGCAAAGTCATATCGCTAATTTCTGTACTCTGTGTATTGTAAAATACTTACCAGTCTTCCTCTGTTACTTGTGCCTCCACTCTCTCAGTATCAGCTAATGGTCACCAACTCTCAATTAAGTCTATGAGAGTCTCATGTTGAATCTCATAGACTTACACTGAAGATGACTTCTGGACCCCCAGCAAACACTGGAGTAACCCATCCAATCACAAGTCCGGGTCACCAGGAACAGCAGAAGCCTGCGACCAGTCAGTGTTTTACTACTATAGGGATCAGACTATTTCAGCTAAAGTGACTCAATGGAATGGTTCTTCTCCATTTTCTGAGGAGGCTGCTTATATATTCCAAACAATGATTACTGTGCACTGCTTTAAAATGTGTCCTTGTAATAGATTGGTGGTTACTATGTGACATTTCTACATTCAATATGATAATTTGCATTTTGGAGATATAGAATAAAGACCCAATTTGTTCTTATTAAGAACTTCGACAAAGAGTGTAGCTTCATCAGTCTTGGAACACCAGATGAAAATTAAGTCGCTAGTATACCACAATAATACTTATCCTTATTACTAATGCATGGACTTTAATATAAATAAATGTGCATAATTTGGAGCATCCTAAGTACCCATCGCAAGTCCCAAATGATTCTGGTGATAGATTTTATTCTGGAATGAAAATAAAAACATTATGTTGAGAACAAACTGTAATCCATTCATAAGGAATAACTTCTGATCATCTAGTGTATTCTCTATCTTTAAAAAGAAATCTACTTGATGATGTGGCATCAAGAGTCACCAAAAGACCACCATCCACCAACATAAAAGCTCCAATATCTTTACTTAAAGGGAACCTGTCAGGTCATGTTTACCCAGGGGTGAATCAAGGTACCCTGCTGCCTGAGCCCCGATGAGGAGCGGGGAAGGGGGGGGGAGGGAGGAGGATGGTGATATCAGTGGCGGCGGGGGGGTTGCTATCAGTGGCAGCCGAGGTAGCGGGGTGCTGTCAGTTCCGGCCGCCAGGGGGGGGTGCTATCAGTGGCGACCGCGGGTTAGGTACCTGGCAGGAGCCGCTGTGTGTGTTTGTGCTCCAGTCGCCGCCCCTTTATGAACTGCTGCTCCCCCTGCCTCCTTGCCGTCTGAGCCTCAGGGCTCACATTGTCCAATGGACGGTGCGTCCCTGTGTTTACCCCCTATCCTACCACTACCTGACCCTGCACCTTGCTAGCTGATCCCTAACCATCCCTCTCTGAGCTAAAACTGCAATATAATGCTTGAGATAAACGATTTATTAACTTACATTTTCCTATGGTAATGAGGCATCCAGGCTACTGTGTAGACTGATATGAGTGGCCTCCGGGTCTCCATTCTCCCCACGCTGTTCTTATCATGCCCCGCTGGGCGTCATCATTCCTTCTGTTGCGTGCCCCCTCTTTTGAAATTTGTTCCTCCTCTCATAGTATGGTGCACAGCCACAATGTAATTTCCGATCCTGCACAGTGTGCGGGTGTAGGAGCTGTACAGTCTGGGTTCGGCGCTTCGCAGTGCACATATTGAAGCCGACCTGTACACCTGATAAACCCACACTATGCACCGGACCGGAAATGACGTCCGGCTGTGTGTCATTGAATGAGGAGGAGGCAGGAACTTCAAAATAGGGGGCAAGAAGAAGGAATGATGACGCCCAGCCGGGTGTGATAAGAGCAGGTGGGGGGGAGGAATGGAGACCCGGAGACTGCCCATGTCGGTCTACGCAGTAGCCATGATGCCTCATTATCATAGGAAAATGTAAGTTAATAAATCATTTTTCTCAAGCATTATATTGCAGTTTTAGCTCAGACAGGTATGATTAGGGATGAGCTAGCAAGGTGCAAGGACAGGTAGTGGTAGGATAGGGGGTAAACATGACCTGACAGGTTCCCTAGTTTTTTCAATAAGATGGTAGCTTTCTAACAATATTTAGCAGAAACAAATCATTGAAATTGGATATTTGGTATGTCTGGGACCCCCCTATTTCCCAAAATGGGTCAACCAGCCGTTTTTCCACATCCTTGTGTATTTTGACAGATGATAAAACAATGGCAATTGGGTGAACTACTGTAAGATGTCATTTTCTGCGTTTATTGATTACTCCCTTTCTGTATTCTCCCTCTATTGATTAAATTCTGGCAATTATTCATTGGAGGAATATTTATTGTTCTCAGTATAATAGTTCTCATCTGAAAAGATTTGATATGCCTCTTCAAGAAACTCAGTCCTATCTTGAATAATGATACCTCTTCCTTTATCAGCCTGTCTTGTCACAGCCCCCCTCTGATTCTTCAAAGTTATAAGTACCTGTATTTCTGCCCAACTTAAATATTCTCCCTTGTTTGTATTCAGTTGACATAGGCTTGCATGAAAAGATTCCAAACCCTGCCCTCCATTGTGTACGTGATGAAATTTAGACCTAACTTGTTTATGCAAGAACTTATCTGAGGTCTTTAGATGTCTGTTTAACTTACTGTAAAGGTTCCCCTTTTTTGGATTCAGTTGACCTAAGTTGTTGCGCTACCAGTACATAAAAAGTTTCCAAACACTGACCTCAAATGTGTATATGATAAGATTTAGACCTAACATGTTTTTCCAAGAAATTACATGGGGTCTCTTTATATGCCTTTATAACTTGAATTTTTTCTGGAGAATGCAAAATGTCTGGACAATGTTCATTTCATAATAGGTTGACATCTAAAAAGAAATTAAAGGGTTTGTCCACTACTAAGACAACCCTTTCTCAATTTCTGTATTTCCCCATATAAAACAAAAACAGTCTGTACTCACCTCCGATGCAGATGCCATTTAATGGTCGCTCACTGCCTTTGGATGAAACTGACATGAGAAATCAGACTACAGTCTCGTCTCTCATGGCCACTTTACACGTCCCGATATCGGCATCCAACTCCGATAAAAAGTCACGTGGTTCGTGCGTTGGCCCCGATATCGTTCGTCCATTGTATGGTGTAAATGTCCAATACGATGCACGAACGATGGCAAAACGATATCGGGGATCAAATGAGCCTGCTCTCCAACGGCCCGATATTGGATGGACAATGTGGCCGGATCGTGCTGTGTAAAGCCCAACAACAAAGTGGAGTACAACTTCCCCTATTCTCTCCATGTTAAATGGTCGTTCCTGGGTCGGCCGTACAAGGGGGCGTACACATCGCTGTTGCGTTGCCTGACGATATCGCGCTGTGTAACATCTCCTATGCGATCTTGGAATTCTGCCCAGAAAAAGCGTGCTCCCGCGCCGTTGTATCTAACATCGGACCGATGTTGGGACGTGGTAAAGTGGCCATTACTTCTCCTGAATGTCCATGAAATGGCACATTAGTGGCTGCTGATTGATTGAGACTGTAGGGCTCACTTGACATAATGCCATGCAAGCTCTGGGATGTCGCTGGTATCGGAGGTAAGTACTGGCTCTGTTCATTTTACATGGTGGAATATCATGACTGAGAAGGGTTGTCCGAGTAGTGGGCAAACACCTTTAAAATCATTAGACACCTGGGAGACATTCAAACCTTATAGAAGGGAAACGATCAATCTATGTTTCATTGAGCGACACAGTCTACCACATACCTTTACTTGAAAGGATCTTGTCTTTTCCTAACAGATTGCTGGTAGGAAGGGTCGATGACTTCCATTGATACAGGGAGGTGACTGATTTGTATTTCCAGCAGTAGTTTAGGATGGAGTACACAGGTCCTGTTAATTCTTAATGATTTGTTACCGACAATGTTCATTTAGTTACATTTTTTTTTATCTTAGGTATTCCATACAATATATTTGGGAATTCGCAGCAGGCGGAGTGGAGAGAATGACCGATGGAGGTTTTACTGGAAGATGGTGTACGAATATGCAGATGTGAGTATGTTGCATTTGCTTGCGACATTTCTGGAGAGCGCTCCTCAGCTCGTCCTGCAGCTCTGCATTGTCGTGCAGACCCGAAGCTTACAGGCATTCAAGGTAAGAAGCATATATTTTGGGGGAATATCTGACACATATGTGAATTATAGACATTGTCAAATATAGTGATGTTAAACATCTAATCCTGAATGAGTGTGTCAGGTATGGCACATCAAAGCGACCCTGTGATCTGTCACTTGACAATGGTGGGTCCATACGCTGCACGGAAAGTGTAATTTAGTGTACTGTATGTAATAGGGATGCATAGTGTTGAGTAAGATCCTATACGATTTTGGATCTTCTTCTGCCATCTTTGGCCTAACAATCAGATGGTTTTGCTCAATGCGTATGAAAGGAGATTGTTAATTGAGATTGCAGATTTTGGGTGGTTGAAAAATCTCAACACCACACTGAATAAAATGTCTCCCTTCATTAATATTCCATTAATTCATTTTTTATAAAAGACCTTTATATAAATGATGACATTTTAACCTGTGTAGTGGTGAATGTTTTCAACCAAAAAAATGTATCAGCAATGCAGCAAAGGGTCCTTTACAGTTAGAGCAGTCAGACTGTGGAATGCCTGACCACAAGAGGTCATAATGGTAGACACTATAACCCTCTGTACACATAACATTGTGGGTAACAGATAATTTAGTGACATATATGTGTAATGGATGGGGGAAAGTTGAACTCAATGGATCTAGGTCTTATATGAACCTATATGACTAACTTGAGGCCTAACAAAACTGGTTCATGCATCCTCCATAGAATGCCCATATGCTGATTTGTGTCTAGATGAACTTTGCATGGTATGAGCCAGCTGTATAACTATAAAGTCGTAACTCCAGAAGTGTAAAGATTTCATTATTGTTAGTCTTAAGGCCCACATACACATTTTTGCAGACTCGGTAAACCATCCAATGTATTTAGGGGTCCTGTTTCTTGAATGTAAACTCCTGATCCTTGGGTTCTCACTGGTGATGAGTTGCTGCCACAGGTGACTGCTTACACCTTCTTCCCTTTTGAGAACAAATACATACGTACACTTTCTATACCTTCATGCCTCTTCTTGGACTTGTATCAGCAGTGAGAATTGGTGGCCATTATGGCTTTCAGTCAACAATAAAATACGCAGGTCTACCTTAAAGGGGTAGTCCAGTCTACAATGATAATTCTGCAGTCACTCTGTGTGACTGCAGAATAATCAATTCTCCCAGCGCCCACATCAAGCACTATGAGGATTCACAGTTTCTAAATCGAGAATGGACTGCAGTTATGCGGTATGCATGTTTGCAGCCGCTGCGGCCAGTGCCCTCCACTAGTGGGCGCAGCCTCGCTTAATATAAGTGTATGGAGTAAGGCCATTCCCACTAGACGTATGCACCCGCACCATATGCTTGTATTGCGCAATACCGCATCCGCTAGTCGTGTTGTTGCTGCCAGGAACATGCGTTCCGCATAATTGCAGTAGCAAATATGTGTATTTTTCAATTTTTTTATATTTTTATTTTCAGTGGGTAACTTTAACTTTAACTTTTGTGGGGATTTTTCATTTTTTTTTTTTTATTTTATTTTTCTTTATTTTTTACTGACCTCTAGAGGGCCTTAGTGATGCATACTGCAGTCACTTGTCCTATGTACTGATGAGCTGCAGCCCTTCAGTAAATAGGGGAAGCGATCACTGTCTGTGGATGCCGGCCCTTGCCAGGCATCAACATGAAGTGAATTAGTACATCTTCAGGGGTCGATACAGAACCACTGGTTGTCCAGGTAATAGATCAAGGTCCCGTGATCGCTTCACCGGACCTCCGATCACAGAGGGGAACAGCACCATCCCCGCGCAGGGCTTTGGATCGCGCTGATCCAAAGTGTTAACAGCGGGGATCAGATCGCGGATCTGATCATCACTGTTAGCTACATGTTTCAGCTGATGAGATGTGCAGGGGATGATGATGATGCAAGCACACAGTGCAAAGGGTGGGAGGCGACCTAGGATGCACATGGGCGTCATAGGTCGTGAAGGGATTAACATTCTGAAACTATAAACTAATACTATGAACATTTCACAACAGTTGGGATCCTGGTAATCATTTTTCTATAGGGCCCTGGATCGTGGAGACCAAAAGACCCCTAGGCCTCATATATGAACTATAAGCTCGTATAGGCATTGTTAGGGCATCCTGTTAATGATTTTTCTTCATGGCCCAAGAGATTTTACTGGAAGAGAATGGAAGTATTCTGATAATGACAGTTTTTGTTTTTTGTATAGACGCACAAGTGTTATGACCTTCAACACTCAGAAGAGTCCTTTGTGTGGTTCTTGGTAAATATTCACTTGTGTCGTATGGGAGGAAGTTAGAGGTTGGAAATGACGTATTGCCCCGGCTCATCTGATTGTCATTACCCAGGGTTGCTGGCTGCAGCATTGTGTTGATAAATTACTTTCACAGAATAAAATGGATGAGCATTCATTTTCTTCTGTTCAAAATCTAATAAACATGAACTGATTCCAGTTGTCTCCTGCCAAAAGAATATTATCATTGCAAATACTGATCAGTGTTTCTTCATTATACAGCTCTTAATTGAGGATTCTCAATGAAGACCATCTTGGGAGTTTAATTTTAATCAGGGTGTTTTGTGAAAGCTCCATTCATTCTCTTATCAACAACTATCATTTCTCAGAAAAAAAAATTGCATTTCTTTTTTAATTTTTTTTGTGAAAACTACTGGAAAGCGTTAAACGTGTGACTCGCTAGTTTACTAAACAAATCCGCAGCTCATTTACAAACATATAGAGCCAAGGATGATGTCATCGCCTCTGCCAGCTGGATCGCTGCTGCGATTTCACCCACATAAGTCATTATACCAATATCAAACACCATACAAATGATACAAACTATCCAACAACATGTTTAAAGGGAACCACACGTACACATGTATTTCTCTTTTCACTTTTGTGTTAACACAGCAGGAGTTATTGAGAAAATGATTGGCCTATATGAGGCTGATACATATCTGAATACTGGTTTACCTGTTATATACAAAAAGTAAAGGGATCACTGTTGTGGATGCAACACAATTAACTCCAAGTCAATCACACTTGTGTGAAATCAGCCTGTCCAGTTATGGAGCAGCACTGATTGTGAATCAATTTCTCCTGCTGTTGTACAAATGGAGCAGAAATGATAGGAAATTAGCAAGACACCCCTATAAAGGAGCCATTCTGCAGGGGGTGACCACAGACCATTTCTCTGTTCTCATCCTTTTTGGCTGTTGTTTTGGTCACTTTTGCATTTTGTCATTGCTCTCACCCCTAGAGGTAGCATGAGGTGGTGTCTACAACCCACACAAGTTACTCAGGTAGTGCAGCTATCCATGAAGGCACCTCAATTCAAGCTGTTGCAAAAAGGTTATCTGTCAGTCAGCACAGTGTCCAGAGCACAGAGCTGATATCAGGAGACAGACCAGTACATCAGGAGATGTGTAGAGGGTCGTAGGAGGGTAACAACTCAAGAGCAGGACCGCTACCCCCCACTCCCCGTTTGTGCAAGGAGGAACAGTGCCTAAGCCCTGCAAAATGACCTCCAGCAGGCCACTAATATCTGTTTGTCTGCTCAAACTGTCAGAAACAGACTCCATAAGGGTGGTATGAAGGGCCTGACGTACACAAGTGGGTGTTGTGCTTACAGCCTAACACTGTGCAGGGTGATTAGCATTCGCCAGAGAACACAGTTTGTTGATGTCTTTTTTAAAATGTGGTGCCCAGAACAGGACACAGTATTCCAGTAATGTCTGACCAAAGAGGAGAAGATGACGCTAATGACTTCACGTGATCTAGACTGTATGCTTCTGTTAATACATCCCAGAATTGTGTTTGCCTTTTTTGCTGCTGCATCACACTGTTGACTCGTGTTAAATCTGTGATCTATTAGTATACCCAAGTCTTTTTCATATGTGCTGTTGCTTAGCCCTATTCCACCCATTCTGTATAAGCTTTTTTCATTTTTCTTGCCCAGATGTAGGACTTTGCATTCCTCCCTATTTTATTGGGGCTATCCTTGTAAATTAAAAATATTAGGTGGCATTTGCATGCTGTTTCTTATGCTGCTTTGTTGCCTTGCTGCAGCTCGTTGGCAATGCTGGTTGACAACGCTTCAGGGATGACATCACGTCTACAGCATGGAAACGCTGTCACCAATCACTAGTGTTAGTTGTCAAGCCAAGGTTGGCTGCAGGGGTCATATACTGTAGACTGGACATCACCCCTGCAGTCATGTGAATAAACACCAGGTGGAGGGGTCAAAGAGGCAGCAAGGGCAATTTTGGGTAAGCACTATTTCTTTTATTACAGGGTAGTAAACAGCTGTGGTCCCAATTTTAATGAAATTGGACAACTCCTTTGATATTGATGATCAGTCATCTAGGAAGAAAAAAGATAGTCCCTTTGAAAAACAAGTGCAATATAGATGACAAATGGAGGCATCCATCATTTATACACTCTTCATTCAATGGATGTTTTACATCCTTAAAGTAGATGAAAGTAATGCAGAAATGTAATAACCGATAAAATGCACACATGCTGTATATACAAATGTGAACGGCTTTGTAGACTTACATTACCTACATGTTAAGCCATTTAGACGAGGGGAAAAATCATGAAAAGATTCACCCCGTTTCTGTGTTTAAGACCCATTCCTGTTTTTGGCTAACAAATACTGATGCAAAATATTCACCAAAAAACTGCCATGTGACTGAAGCTGTAGATTACCAAAAAGATACTAAATATAAAGCATGTTGACCATGTACAATGCCGAAAGCTGCTATATATATATATATATATATATATATATATATATATACTTAACGTATTCAGAAAACATCCAATCCAGCAGCGAAGCTAAGCAGTCAATCAAGCCTGATTCATAGAGACATGCTGAAAGATATGAAGAGTTATTGACATCTACGTATACCCTGAGGTGATACAACAGCTGAAACTGACCGCGTCCAGGAGCCGAGCCCGCAAGGCACATCCTTGGCCAAATATACAGTCTGCATCTTTATTTCAGGGACTGTTACTTTCTGTAGTTTTATGTTCTCTAAATCAGTTTCTAAATATTACCATGGTGGAAGTTAAGCTATTGTCATTGATATATAATATTGGATTCTGCTGAAAGTATCATTTTAATGCTTGCAAATAAAAAAGCAGAAACAAATGCAAAAACTATAATTGAACATAAATCATTCATCCAGTGAAAAACTAAAGACTAAACCTAAAACTCTTCTAGGTAATTCACATTCATTTTACACATCTTTAGCTGTCTTGTTTTTTCCAAATTAATCTAAGAATTAAGGACTCAAAACCAATGTGTGGCGATACGGGGGTCAGTGGGTGCTCTCGTCTGCTGGCCCGGCCGCCTTTAGAAAGACCGCACGGACCAAGGCTCGTCCCAACTGAACGCCCAAACTGCTTAACCGTGGGCGGAACACTACTCAGACAACACAGGCTGAGGGAACCACACAACCAACAGTTAAAGGCATATAAAACATATCCAAGCACAACACAAAATGTAACAGGCAACAGAGCCTCACCCTTTCACTGGCTCACCAGGGATTAGAATGTTCATGCATTTGAGGCTTCCAGGGCCACCTACTCCAATCCAGCAGCACCCCACTCACCAAGAAAGGAATGGCGACAAGCTAAGAAAGCTGACCGAGCACAGCAATGTCTGTAGCCAGTTGACTAAATTGTCCCAACCTGGGTATTTTCCTTAAATAGATAACATGATGTTATCCTGGCAGCTGGAATCGAAATTCCTAGGCTGGGGTTATGGTATTCCAACCGGGACTGTAGCCCCTAGATTGAAACCATGTAGCAAAATGAACTCCTGGTGAATGAAGCTGGCCTCCTTTATATATGCCAAGCACTCAACTCAGGATATTGTGATCATCCAAGATTGGTGGAATGAGGATTCTCTCTTATTAGATGTACTTCAATCCGACTGGATAATGTTCATTTAAATGATGTGGACAGAAAGGGGCTGAGGCGATTTACATTTAGTCTGCAATCCACAAAAGTAAAACAATGAATGGTGTCTGAGGTAATTTACATGAAATTAGCAATACACAAACTTGATCAAAGAGTCTCCGAAGAGTCTGGCAATATACAATATAATGCAATTACCACGGTCTGGTGGGCGCTCTAAAGTAGATCCAGGATCTTGTTAAATATGAAGTCCTTTATTCTAAAAACCTCCTTCCCCACAACATGTTTCGACGGTATAGTGCCGTCTTTCTCAAGTGGACTTGAGAAAGACGGCACTATACCGTCGAAACATGTTGTGGGGAAGGAGGTTTTTAGAATAAAGGACTTCATACTTAACAAGATCCTGGATCTACTTTAGAGCGCCCACCAGACCGTGGTAATTGCATTATATTCTACATCTCCCTGGAGGACACGGCAGGCGCTGCTCATTTTAGCTAAAGGACCTTTAAAGGACTGGTCACGTGGACGCGAGGGGGCGGAGTCCGGAAAACTACACGAGGGGAGCGAGGACGCTGCGAGTGTCTGGAGCCGCAGCTCATCGCCGCTGCATCTAATTACTCGGGTCAGGAGAGGACGTATAAACCATTAGGCTCACACCAGAGTTGTGCATGGGTAGCACAACTAATATAGGTTAGTAACTACGTTATATAAATCACCCTTGCAATATACTTGTGGATATCGCACCATTGCGCCCCCTATCTACTTTTTGTCTTCACATGGCAATATACAATGGCTTAGTAAAAATAAAATTACAAGCAAAAGGTGAAAAGTCTGGCCAATTAAGAACATTAACCCTCGGCTTGCATTGAGAAAAGCTGTGTCTTCACAATTTTTATTTATCTTCCTATACTTCTTGTTGGAATAAATGGCAAGTTTTTTTTTAATCAGACCTTTTTTATTCAAAAGTTGGCATTACATACAACAGGTTTACAAAGCCATAACCCCCCCAATAGCCACCACCCCCCTCCCTAAACCCCACCCATTACATTAAGTAGGATAAAAGCTGGATACACAGGAACTATTTCTTTTAGGCGTCTATACATATCCTGTCACAATTTATGAAACATCTGCTGTGGCTCATTTTAAGCTATCACAGTTTACTGTCATGTATTACAAATTATCTACAGCCAGCTTATACATCCATAGTCATACATTTGAACATTAGTGAACACTAAGGCTGTAATGCATTCAAAATAGCCACAATATGATACCCATGAAATATATTCCATTTACTCCATACTTTAGCAAATTAATGGATGGCTTTTCTTTTTTTATACACCCCCTCCTCCAATCGAATTAGAGTTCTCATCCTGTCTATAAACTACTGCTGTCTAAGGATGCTTTCACATAATGTTTCTTTTGCTGTCCGTGGGATCCTACTTTTTGTAGGATCCCACGACACCACAGAGGGTGACCTATTCTGTGTCCGGGTCAGTGATTATCACAGATCCGGACACAGCGGGGCACTTTCACTTCTGCAATGTGTAATATACATTGCAGAAGTGAAACATAGTAAAAAGAAAGAGTTAAAAATAAAAAAATCACTATGCTCACCTATCCTCGATCAACCGCTGCCTCCAGCAAGGTCCGGGTGCTTACAGGACCTGTGGTGACGTCACAAGCCGATCAGCTGATCTGGTCACATGACCGCAGTTACCGCGGTAACTGCGGTCATGTCACCCGATGACTCTCCGGGTTGTGGCATCATCACAGGTCCTGTAAGCACCTGGACCTTGCTGGAGGCAGCGGTTGATCGAGGATAGGTGAGCATAGTGATTTTTTTATTTTTAACTCTTTCTTTTACTTAATTACACTTCTGCAATGTATATTATACATTGCAGAAGTGTAATTAGAAGGGTTGGAGCAATTGTAGTGTACTGAGCATGCTCAGTACACTAAAATCAGGTCCGAGGTACAATCAGCTGTTTCCTCGGACCCGCGCTCATTGGCCCCCATGTTAGAGGCCACGAATCGGATCAGATTTGGCCTAATTGCCATCCGATTTTGTGGGAACCGATTTTTTTCTGTACCCAAAATCGGAGCAGTCTCTGATTTTGGGTCCAGCAAACAATCGGACACAAATCAGATCCTACAAAATCGGATGGCAATTAGGCCAAATCCAATCTGACCCCCGTAGGATAACATGGGGGCCAAATCGGATACGTGGCTGTCCGTTTTACAACGGACAGCCACGGATCCAACAAAATCGTGATGTGAAAGCACCTTCAGTGGCTGAGGGTCAAGCCAATGTGCAGCTATTGTTTTCCTAATCTGGAATACGGTGCGCTTCAAAGCCAGCTTTTCATTAAAGCAATACTTTCCCGATCCCAGACATCCCTCCCAATACACACACCAGTGGTTGAAATGATAAGTCGGAATCAAATACATTGTTGACAAATCTATAAATGCCAAGTTTAGTAAGTTTTGGGTTGTGTACCACTGGGTATTTCTTAGTCCGTCATACAATGGAATGGACGACAAAGGTGAAAGGTACCGATTGATGGGAAATGTAGTGCCACACTTCCCATGAAATATTTCATAATCTGTGATGTATAGGTGCAGATAAAACACGACCTACATGAGGGGGGGTCAGACCAGAAGAGCATGTATGATTTTATCAATATATAAGCGATCTATAGATTCTAGAACTATTCTATAAAGTGTGCCTACAGGATAGAGAAACATTAAGATAGAAGTTCAAAATTTTCAGGGTTATCACCTATTCATAGGATTGGATTAGCTGTGGGTCCAACTGATGTGACCCCCAGCAGTCCTGAGAGTGGGGCTCTGGAGCCCAGGAATCAGATTCTGCAAAGTCTCACCTTGAAAGGAGCAGAGGGTCACATGTTTGATTTCCACGCCATTCACTGTCTTTGGGATTGCCAGAGAAAGTTTAGTAGCCCTCCGGAATTTCAAGTAGATCCATAGACAAGAAATGAAGCGTAGGTCAATCTTGCACATGCACCTCTGCTTCATAAAGACTGGCCCCTAGAGAACCATTCTCGGCATCACTGGTGGTATAAGTGGGGGTCGTACAGATCGGAATAACTATCTGGGCATAACTCTTTAACTATTAGGCATTTTCTGATGGTTTCTCTCTTCAGTTTTTTTGTATGTAGGAAACTTACCGGATCTTCCATTTACTAATTAATGTGACTTGCCAAATAAAGTATTCTGGGCGCACACAGAAGGGACACATGACCTGTTTGTTAAGATTTATTGTGCTATATTGGAAAGTATCTGAATGTTGGGCCAGCTCCAATGAGTAGTTTGCTGCTAGATTACTCCACTGTAAAGAAATATTGTGCACAATTTCCTCACTGCCCAGAGCTATTGTTTGCAGGAACACTGAAAACTTTCATATCGAGTCTTACCAAGGAGTCATTTATTCTCTATAAATGAGGACCCGTAGAGCAGAGAACCAAGACACTATCCATAGGATCTAACAATTACAGTTATTCGAATTATCATGAAGGGTCAGGTGTGTAGAAGGCCAAGTTCACGTGTGCAGTTACCAATATATTTTGAGTTTCTGTCAAGGTACTGACCACAGAGGGTGGTGTTTGGGTCCTACTGTATTCCACTATATATCGCAAAGTCTTGCAATCTAGAGCTATCGTCCAGTTGACATAAGCTATACATCAACTAATACCTGAAGGAGATTTCTTTGTAAACTAAAGGATAATTAGGAACATTAGACTAACACCATCTATCTTCACACATACCTTGCAATTTTTTTTTACTTTTTTATTATTTTTTGATTGTTATGATCCAGATGGGCATTTTTTAGTTAGATTAATTTATTGATTATGAAACTTGATTATTGATTTCTAAACACTGAAAAAAACTAATTAAAACGTTCCTAATCATGTCTCAGAGCCCCAGCGTAAGCAGTGGTGTCCTGATGCAAGGATCTATGGGGTTTGTAGATCTCGAAAGAACCATTCACTAGGTGACCCGCTAAATAAATAAATTATATATAGTAGTAATAATGATGACTGAGCTGATCCGTGTCCATTCTTAGGCATTTTAAATTATGTCTTTCTTCTGGCTTTAAATTATTCATTTTAGGCTACGTATTCCATTGTATGTACTGCAAAAGAAGTAATTGCAATTGATTTACCAGTTTTTGAGGGATAATACAACAAATACAATATTGAGTTACTTCTATTAATATAATGACAAGCATAGCTAGGCAAGTGGATAAACAGTATTTACAGTACTTTATTAGCCTAGGGCCACACTATCGTCGTTGTGGCCTCCGTCCTGGGGAGGCAGTCAAAAAGCCTGATTCCAGCAGTATTAACACAGCGTTACCATAGTGTAATGCTGCCAATAGATACTATGAGTGACGGACTCCCGAGCGCATTCAAACGCCAGCACGTAAGTGCCAGAGTTTGAAATCTTGCGCTATTTTGTAGCGCATGAGAAAACGCTGCAAACCGCATTTCCTGTGCACTCAGCAAAAGCGTATATCCGGTCCATCAGTGTCAATTGGCCGGTTGCACTGGAGCATCGGTAACCATAGGGATGTATAGGCAGCCTGAACACAGCGTTACAACACTTTAACGCTATGCGCTCAGGCTGCAGAATTCTAAGTTTTAAATGGAAGCGTCAGCCAAGAGGCTGACCCGAATCTGACCCTAGCCTTACTTTTTTCAGTCTTGTTCATGTTATAGAAGGGGCACTTACAAGGCTCAGCTCAAATAACTGTACCTTTGTGCCTACCATGTGGGCAGTTAAGATTTCTAATAGAATTAGACAAATCTTGAAGTAGGAAAATTTAATAATGACTTTTCGGACTATAAGACACAAAATTGGGAGGAAATTGGGTGTACCTCTTACAGGCTGAATAAATCTTACTGGGGCGTGCTGCAGGAGTAGAGTCACAGCAGGTAGAGTCAACGGTGGCAGAACAATTGGGGTGATGCTGCAGACCCTGGGCTGGGAGAAGGGGGTATTACGGTGATGGATGGGATGAACTTTAGGAAAATGGTACCAGGTGTGGCGCAGGCGCAGATTGAGAACTTGTAGAGCTGAAATCTAAATCTGCTCATGCGCTGTCTCCAGTGCCATTATCCTGAAGTCCATCGAGTTAATCGTCTAGAGATCAATGGCGCCTGCCTCATGCTGCCTTTACACCCCATCCTCCCAGCCCAGGGCCCACAGCACAGCCCCACTCATGCTGCCTCATGCTATCTGCAGTGGTGACCCTGCCTCCTGTAACCCCGCTCCAAAAAATTCACCAAAAAAACTTTATTTACTGTTTATATTTGTGAGCTAATAGATACTGACTTTTAGCCTGCATATTTATCAGGTGGCCTATAGCAACCAATCACAACTCAACTTCTGGTTGGTTGCTTTAGGCAATGAAGGAAAATGGCACTGGGACATGACTCTCTGTGAGGCAGCAGCCACACAAACTACAAAGCGACTAAGACTCATCTTTGCTATTTTTCTAACAACCTGCCATACAAAGCCCTCAGTATACAGCAGGAGGCCACACAGCCTTAGTATACAGCAGAACCCCGCACATAGCCCCCAGCATACAGTAGGAGGCCGCTCACAACTCCCATTATACAGCAGGAGGCTGTACACAGCCCCCCTTTAAAACAGGAAGCCACACACAGTTCCCCAAATATACAGCATGAGACCACATATAGCCCCAGTATTACAGCAAGAGGCCACATGCAACCCCCAGTATACAAAAGGAGGCCACACACAGTCTCCAGTATTAGAGCAAGAGGCCACCTACAGCCCCAGTATACAGTAGAAGGCCGCACACAGTCCCCAGCATTACAACAGGAGGCCTCACATAGCCTCTGTATTAGAACATGAGTTTACACATAACCTCTGTATTAAAGCCTGTGTCCACACATAGCCCCTGCATTACACCAGGAGAACACACACATAGCCCTTCTAATACTCTGGAAGCCTCACACAGCCTCTGTATTAGAGCCTGTGCCCCACATAGCACCTGTATTACACCAGGAGACCACACATAGCCCCTGTATTACACATGCAGCCTGTGTATCTCAGCAGAGAGAAGCAATACTTTGTTAATCCATTCTATTTTGTTCTAGCTAAGAACTGGTAGTTACCATCCCGGGCAACGTTGGGGACTACTGCTAGTATCATTTAAGTACTAAAACCTAGAGCTGGTAGGTCTGCCTCTTACAACCATGGAAGGAGACAACAACTTAGCATTCACTACATCAGTAAAAGTTTTCCCGAGTTGATTTCGCTCATGATTAACCAAATCAATCCATGAGATGTTTTTATAAAGGGTAAAATACATTGATATAGCGACATAGCTCTATACATAAACTAAAAATCACAGTATTCCATTCAGTGACCAAAAGAACTTTTGATTTCGGATTTGCATGTCGGGCTATGTATAAGACTTTTAATAAGTTTTTATCAGAACAGCAGAGTAGATTTTGTAATTCAGTCTTCTCTTTAATTCATTTAGGATATTCCTGTAGGGACCTCACTGACTTTATTAATCAGCACCTCAGCAGTCTGATATTGACTGACAAGAGTTTCGTATGCAAGCAGAATTTATAACAATGCACTAGGAACATATCTAATTAGTGATATTCTCCCACAGCCGTGTATTGAATATCAGTTGAGCACATAGAAGGTAGCCAAATATAATGCTAGTATGTAGAGGATCATACAAATGTGTTTTTGACAGCTCTTCTGACCGTCATGGCATTTTCTAGACTTATTTGATGGTTTTGGGTTAAGTCATTTCAATAAGTTAGTGACCTGACGGGTCCATAATACAAAAAGCTACAATTATAACGATTAATCAAACCTTTAAATGCTGTCACTTAAAAAGTCAATTACAATTTGAAAGACTGAGAATGATTATACTTATATATAAAATAGGTAAAATGTAACATGTTTTATTTCAAGGGCATATCTAGAGCAGGGGCCAGGCGAGCAATTTACCCAGGCGCAGCTGATAGGGGGCGCCATTGGGCAGCTTGTTGCAGCGGTCTGTGGTGTCTCCTTGGCTGCTGCATTTTGCCATCCCCGTAAGTGGCATTCAGCTGTTCTATGAGTCGGCTGTCAAGCTGACGATCTGCTCAGAGAAGGTGTAACACGCCGGCTCCCAACAATCAATTGTGTACTTACGACTTTTAGCAAACAATTGAAGCCCTAAACCACCGACACTGTGGGTCAGGGTGACGTAAGCGGCATGATCAGGTCATTGAATGTAACTCTCCGGTGCCACATAAGAGTGAAGGGCGTCAGTGTGGTTAATGCTCTACTGGAGCAGAAGAAAAGATTTATTGTTAATTAAGTGATAGGGGAATTTCAGGAGAAAGTATGGGGAGAGTGTGTGAGGAAAGTTTGTGGAGGGGAGATGTATATGGAGCCAGTAAGGAGAGTGAGGGGGTAATGTGTAATGAGACAGTATGGTGAAGGGAATTGTGATGATACAATATGATGGGTGGGGGGAATGTGTGTGAAAACTGTATGTTGTGGGGGATGTATGAATAAACATTATGGAGAGTGAGGGGTAAAAATGTATGAGGAGACAGTATGGTAAGTGAGAATGGGGATAGTGTGGATAATGGGAGCAGGAGATTGTATGCAGGAGATAGGAATAATTGGAGGAGACATTCTGAGGGAGAAAAGCGTGAGGGGACACAGCATAGAGACTGAATAGTGTGGGGGGTACAGAGAAGGGGTAGACATTACAGGACAGTGTGAGAGCACATCAAATGGGGACAATATGCCGACAGGTGATGCGGGGGCCCAGCATAGAGACTGAGTGATTTATTTTTGTACTGCTGGTAGTTCTGGTGATGTATCTCTGTATTGATGAGCAATGTAATGCTGTATTTCTAACTGATAGTTCTAGTTATATATTTTTTACTGTTAATGGTACTAGTGATGTATTTCTTTATTGTATTTCTGGTGGTTCTAGTGAAGTATTTCTGTACTAATGAGGGGAGTGATGCTGTTTTTCTTTACTGATGGGGGTTCTAGTGATGTATTTCTATATGTTGATGGTTATGTTGATGTATTTCTTTACTGCTGATTGATTGTTCTGGAGATGTATTTTAGCACTGCTGGCGGTTTTGGTGATGTATTTCTGTACTGGCGCAGGATGTGATGTGGTATTTCTGTACAGATTAAGGTTCTGGTGATATATTTCTGTACGTTGGTGATTCTGGTGATGTATTTCCATACTGTTGGTGGTTCTGGTGATGTATTTCTGTACTGCTGGTGCTGTTATTAGTTGAGATCTCTTACACATCTATCAATCCATAGCTTTTAAGATTATGTGGCTATGTTAATAAAGTATTATGCCAACTGACAAGTTAAGGGTTGGTATATTTATATTTATAGTTAGGCTGCTTTCACGTCTGCGATTATTGCAATTTGCTACAGATCTGGCAGATGTTGCTGGATCTACCGCGTAACAGCCAACTTGTGGCACCGACTCATCTCTATGGGGCTTGCAGTCAAGTGTGGTATTGCCGAATCGGCAGCTCTGCGCTTGCAGCCACCAAAAAAAACTCTGCTAGCAGCGTTTTTGTTTGCGGTGCCGGATTTGGCAATACCACACTTCACCACAAGCCTTAGAGAATGAATGGGTCTTGCCGGATCGGTGCCGCAAGTTGGCCGTTAAATTGTAGATCTGACAGATGCGCCGACATCTGCTGGATCTGATGGGAATTACAATAATCGCAGATGTTAAATGGGCCTTAGGAGCACTCTTATGTTAGGAGAATTTCCACTGTGTGCCACTGCATGTTCTCAGGATTCTCTCACCCCGGCAGTGAGAGCAGGAGTTCATGAAACCGCAAGTATGGAATGACATGCATGCGCTCACATGCCGACTAGAAATGTATGGCCTCACTCAATACACATAAATTGAGCAAGATACGCCTAGCCAGAATGTGGCCAGAAGTATGTAAATCACATACTTGAACTCACATGACCATCCACTCTTGTCGGCATGGAAGAATACTGAAAGTGTGCAGTGTGCGCACAGTAAGGCCATGTGCACAAAGTGCGTTTTTTTATGTTTTTTTTGCGTAGTTTTGTCACAAATCTGCATGCATATTCTAAACCAGCAAAGTCGGTCAGAATTCTGAAATGTACACACGTTGCTTAATTTTTCCTTGCAGATTTGGTGCTGAAGAAATCTGCAGCATGCTGTCACGGGGTGATATAGCAGATAGTGAAGCAAGGTTACAGGTGTTCATGGGAGCTAGTCTGACCCTTAGACTAGGAGTTACTGGCTCACCCTGCTCCCAGAGGTACCTCAGAAGGTGAGAAGGTCTGTGTCCACCTAGCCTATGCTCCTGATAGACCCTGCCTCCACCCACGGACCGGGAAAAACAGCAACTCCTAATAAAGGGAACAGCAGCAGCATAGCATGCACATCTTTACTGCACGGGTCCTATTAGAGACTAATCTCTATCTGTGATCCCTGGTAGAGGGAAGTGGAACTACTTAAAGGCTAAGGGAGTGGAGATCTGAATGCTCTGACACATCCTCCACCTTCACATGCAGAGCCACACACTTCAGCAGCTTTATAGAGATTAAAACTCAATGTGCCAAAGGAAATTAACTCAGATTTAAACCACCACAGCAACACACATGGACTGCAAAGCAGTCAACACCTTACACATGCTAATTGTTGGTGTATTTTGCAGATTTTTTCACCCATTGACTTCAATGAAATTATGAAAAATGTTAAAGAAATGCAGATATGTGCACACAGTGCGGTTTTGGTGCATTTTTCCTTCAAAACGCATAAGCTGTTAAATGATGTGATGGGACCAGGAGGAGTAATGTGCTGTGCAGTCTCTTTCTCTCTGTCATTCTTCCTCCTTTAGTTAACCCTATTTCCTTTATTTATATCCTTAGAAGAGATTTGGTGCAGAAAATGTATTCATCGAATACTCAATGTGTGCACATACCCTATGTATTCAGAAGTCTGTATTCACCTAGACTGACTGCAGACATTCATTACAAAATACCCAAAACTTTTATTACAGGTATAATTCCCATGTGTTGCCCAGTACAGACCCTGTAATTGTGATGTGTATATCAGGTCTATTATATAGTCTGCTGTATGGGGTATACAATTACTATTTTAGTATTTGGGATTCTAGATCTGAGTAGACGCATGTTTTTGTCCTCTCTCCTTGTTGGCAAAAACATCTATGCCATTTGTACTTTATTGTTCTCCCCAAAGAGTTCTGTATTATTCTATTGATACTCACTGTTTTCTATATAATATTTAATAAAGAGTACAATTATTTTCCAAAGTCATTCATTATTGCAAATGGTGTTTTTGTGATGGTAATTTTTAAACCCTCACAGTTTTGGGTATTTTGTATGTATGTCCCATCTGCCTATGACTAAGGGGCTCCTATTGAAGGTATTGAGACATTCATTAGAAACCAGGACAACTCCTTTAATTAAAAAAAATAAGCACTGTAGCATGGACAAGCGTAATAACATTTAATATACTCACTGTCAGGATTCAGCTCTGCTGCTGGTACCAGTATGCATACATGGCCTCTCAGGCTACATTGATACATTGCGCATTTTTGAGCGCTTTTAAAAATGCACAATGTGCCTTGTGTCTGCCAGCAAAGTGAATGTGAAATTCACTTTGCCATACAGACACTGTGTAATTTTACACAGCGCTTTTATGGGAAAAAGTGCTAGTGTAAAAAGAATTGACATGTCAATTCTTTACGCAGCAGCGGCGGCGCTTTTTCCCATAGAGGTAGGCGCTGCTGGATCTGATGCCACTGTCCTGGGTCCTCCTCCCCTCCGTGACATGTCTGCCAGCCCCCATTTGATTTCGCAGTGTATTAATATACACTGCAAAATCTAAATGAAAGAAAGTCAGAGGTATTAAAAATAATAAAGAATTAATACCTCTAAGCCGGCTTGTTCGTGCTATCCGGAGCTGAGCCAAGGCCATGTACCAATGTGACAAGACCTGGCATGATATCATAGGGCGCTGATTGGCCACTCGCGGTCATGTGATATGTGACGTCATGTGACGCGTGCGGTCAATCAGCGCCCATGATGTCACGCAAGGTCCTGTCACATCGGTACATGGCCTTGGCTCAGCTCCGGATAGCACGAACAAGCCGGCAGAGAGGTAAGTATTCAATCTTTATTTATTTTTTTTATTTTTAAACCATAAATTTTTATTGAACAGAAAAACGTTTTCCAGAGATATAAGTTTAAAACAAGACTTGTTAGTACAGCGACACTCCACCACGTCTCCTTCACGATCTAACAAAAACAAAGTCTCTTCCAGCTAATTACGACTCCATCGTAAAGGGGCAGAGCCTGCACAAGAAAAAATATAGGGTGAGGAAGCCAATTCTATGGTCAAATAAAGTGGTCAGATTAGCCAACTCATTTTCAAGAACAATAATAAACTAAGATGTTTCATAACAACATTGAAAACATATATACAATAAAAACAAAAACAAGACAGGGGGATAGGTAAATGGGGTGAAGGGGTGTGGGGAATAAATTTGCTCGTTGTATTTTTGTTAAGAGGGTTTATAGATCAAGGTTAGCGGCGTAATAGTCCCAAGGAGACCAGATTGCCAAGAATCTTTCCACCCAGTCATTAAGTAAAGCCGTAAGATGTTCCATACATCTAACGTCAACTATTCTACACCTGAGGCTTTGAAGTGAGGGTGCCTTCGACTGTTTCCATCCCTGTGCTATCAAACACCTGGCCACTGTGAGGATGTGAATCATTAGTCTGGAGGACAGCTTGCCCGTTCCCGGAGTCCCAAAGCTCAGGAGAAACACTAAGGGGTCTAGTTCCACATCCGCATACAAGACTTTGTCTTTAATAGATTTGACTTGTACCCAGAAAGGGATGATCTTTGGGCAAGACCAAAATATGCAATGTGGTACTTATATCTCTCCCACACCTCCAGCAGGTCAAAGGTATGGTAGGGTCCATCCCATGAAGGAATTCAGGAATGTGGTACCACAGCATCATGATTTTATAGATGTTTTCTTTGTACGAGGTACACACCGAAGATTTAGCAGCATTTCTCCATATAGTCACCCATTCTCTATCAGAAATCTCCCTCCCCAGGGCGGATACCCATTTTGTCATATATAGGAATGGTTTGTCCTGTAACTCCTGTGGGTCAGAGATTAATCTATATATTGCCGATATCAGGCCCCTGGTGTCCGTACTCCCCCTGCACAGCCGTTCAAACGCCGTGGGAGTAGAAACACCCGCCTTACCAAACAGGGAATTAGCCAGGGCTCTGACTTGTAAATAATGGAAAAATTCCCTGTTAGAAAGGGAGAAATGTTTTTTGAGGAAATCAATAGAATGTATCTCCAAGGTCTTCCCATCAATTATATCAGCAAATTTAAATAGTTCAGCTTTCAACCAGGGATGCACCATGGGAGACTCCAAACTACTTGGGAGCAGCGGCTGATGGAGAAAGGACACCAGAGGGGAGCACGACGACATGACAGCAAATCTTTTAGTGCAGTCAATCCACTCAAGCATAAACTGCATGGGACCCAACAGCGGGGAGGCAGGATTATATTGAGCAGGTGACCACAAGAGGGAATTAGGATGCACAGGGGCGATCCAAAGTTACTCCACCTCATTCCATCTGCTGTACGCCCATAGGGAAGTCCAACAAGGAATCCTCCTCAGATGTGCTGCCCAATAATATTTAAGTACGTCAGGTACCGATAACCCTCCCTTAGACTTATGGGTCAGCAAGACCTCCTTCGCCACTCTGTGCCTCTTGTGATGCCAGATGAATGTAATATTAGCAGCCTGCAGGACTTTTAATTCAGAAAGAGGGACCCTGACTGGCAGGGTTTCAAAAGCATAAACAAGCTTGGGGAGCAGGGTCATCTTTACTCCCGCGACTCGGCCCATCCACGATATAGGGAGCGATAGACACTTTGTCAAGCTCGCCCTCAAATCGTGGAATGGGGGGGAGAAATTATGTTTGTAAAGTGTGCCATATGAGGATGTAATCTGCACTCCCAGATATTTAATATCATCCATCTTTCATCTGAACTTAAAATTCAGGCGTAGGTGGTCCCAAACCTCAGGGGGAATGTTCAAAGGCATGGCTTCGTCTTGCTAGAGTTAACTTTGTAGCCTGAAAGGGCTCCATATGTCTTTAAAGCCTCCATAAGGTTTGGGAGGGAGATATGGAGATTAGTAAGAGTCAAGAGTATGTCGTCCGCAAACAGCGCAATATTGAATGACTTACTTCCGAGTGTCACCTCCGAGATATTGGGATCCCTCCGGATGGCTGCAGCTAAAGGCTCAATACAAAGAGCAAATAAAAGGGGAGACAGAGGACATCCCTGTCTGGTGCCATTTGAAATAGTGAAGGATATAGATGTATAAAGGGGCAATTTAACTGACGCTGTAGGATGTTTATATAGCGCCTGAAGGGCAGTCAGGAAGCCACCAGAGATACCAGAGGCCTGCACTGTTCCAAAAAGGACAGGCCAGGAGAGGCGATCAAAAGTCTTCTCCGCGTAAAGGCTCAAGACTAGTGTCTGTTGTTTTCTCTGACTTGAGACATCCACCAAGTCAATCACTCTCCTAGTATTGTCTCCCCCTGACGGTAAGGGATGAAACCCACTTGATCTTTATGTATTAACAGTGGCAACCATCTATTAAGTCTGGTAGCCAGGAGTTTAGTGAATATCTCCAAATCGGAGTTTAGAAGAGCTATTGGCCGATAATTTGCGCAGTCAAGGGGATCTCTGGGTGGCTTCGGGAGGAGTGTTAGATGAGAGTGAAGCATGGTGGGACTCCCTGTAAGAAGGAGTTGAATAACAAAGTCATGTGGGGAAGCAGTGTTTTAATAAAGGTTTTGTAATAGAAGTAAGTTAAGCCATCGCTGCCAGGCGACTTCCCCTGTGGTAAAGAACCCAAAACCTCCTCCACCTTGTCCATAGAAATTGCACTGTTAAGGGCGTCTATCACCTCCTGAGGCAAAGAGGGAAGCTGCAGAAGGGAAAGGTAAGCCTCTGGTCTCCGGGAACCATCACCCAGCTGGTCTCATAAATTGTACAGTTTGTTATAAAAAACATAAACGTCAGCTATGGCCTCTGGATGGTAATGCGTGATTCTCTCAGGGTCACGTAGTGCCAGGGGGCATGAGGCTGCAGTGCATTCTTTCAATTGACGTGCGAGGAGGGCATGCGCTTTATTGCCACACTCGTAACAAAAGATTTTTGAGAAAATTAGCATCTTCTCTGCGGCCTGAATTGCTAGGTCTTTTAATTTCTCCCTCAGTCCAAGCACCTCCCTCAAAGTAAACAATGTTGGATGTGTGTCAGGAGCTTCTTCTCTGGTGATTTTAGGTTTCTGGTAGAAGGGAAGGAAAGGAAGAAAGCGCACCGATCTAAATGTAAATGTATAATCAGATCGTAGGTGGATGTGGATGGCACTCACCTTTTTTAGGTCTTGTTCACTTGCGTATCGGTCACTAGGGACCATTAGGTATCCAGGAGTAGATTTCCTCAGTAGTCGGTATGCTGCAAATCCCTGGTAGCTAGTAAGTAGCTCAGACCGAGTTACTATAGGAATATGGATCCAATAGAGTTTTTTACCAGGCTATTTGCGCTCCCAGAGGTCTGTGATCCAAAGCTTCTTATAATTTCATAAAGAGTTTTTTTATTATTTCATAAGAATAGCACATACAACGCGTTTCGACAGTAAAATATGTCTTCCTCAGGTATATTGTCGAAACGCGTTGTATGTGCTATTCTTATGAAATAATAAAAAAACTCTTTATGAAATTATAAGAAGCTTTGGATCACAGACCTCTGGGAGCGCAAATAGCCTGGTAAAAAACTCTACTGGTGATTTTAGGAGAATTGTCAGAGAGGCCCTCTGGGTCTCTACAAATTTCTTGGCCCTAGATCCTTCCCTAATGCATAGGCCACCCATCACAGCCTTATGGGCCTCCCACAGGACCCCCTCTGAAGAAACCGATCCCTCGTTACACCTGAAATACTCCTTAAGCTGTTTTTGCAAAGCGGCTCTGATCACTGGGACCTTGAGTAAAGATTAATTCAAACGCCAGTGACCGACACGAGAGCGTACAGACATGCTCCTAATATCCATGGTCAAAGAAGCGTGATCCGACCACGTGATTGAACCTATTCCCACATCCCCCAGACTCCGCAGCAGGAGAGAATTCACAAAAAAGTAATCAATCCTAGTGTGGGTCCGATGAGGGTGAGTAAAAAAGGAGAAGGCTCTCTCCCCAGGGTGCGCCACCATCCAAGTGTCAAATAGAGCTTCAGAGCGAATGAGTTTGCGGAAGCCTAATGATAGCCTCTGTATAGCTATAGAAGGCGGGAGCCCCCCGAGAGAGAGCCTATCTGATATTTCAGAGAAAGGGATCTTAAAATCATCCCCCCCCCACAATAGTCGCTGCCGACGTACGTCTTCCAAGTAATGTGAAAACTGTCCTCAGGAATCGAAGCTGACCTTCAGGAGCATAGAGGTATACTAATGTACAGGGAGTACCTCCCATAGTAGTTTCTAGGATCACATGTCTCACTTTGGGATCAATATGTGTGGCAATCATTTGAATTGGGCTGTTAGCAGCTATCAAAATGGCTACCCCCCCCCCTCTTGGAGTCTATACTCCACCCCCCCTCTTGGAGTCTGAATAGGCTGAGAACTGTTGGGGAAAGGCGTGTAAGGCAAACCTTAAGGACCCGGTGGAATCAAAGTGTGTCTCCTGTATAAAGGCCACCTCTGCTTTAGCAGTGCGTAGCTCTTGAAGCACAAGCTTCCTTTTACGAGGGGAATTAAACCCTTTTACATTAAGGGAAATTATACGAGTCATCTTAATGGTATTGTGTGTGAGGCAAAGCTGGTATTAGATGTTTTACCTTCAAGAAAGCTATCCTCAAGAGAACGCCGCTCCACGGAGGCGAATAACCACACGCCGTCTGTCTCATCCTCATCCGTAGAAGTGGAAGTGGTCTGGGAAAAAAAACAGTTTAGAAACATAGAGGGAAGGGGAAGACACAGACAAACAATGAAAAAAAGCATCCTTTTAAAAACAAACTAAAGGAAGACATCAGTCTACATAACCCAAGCTCAGCCCGGTTAGGAGTTCCGTTAGGGAAAGGTACCCGCCCTCAAAGCGGTCGAGATAGGGAGAAAAAAAACAATAACCCCCCTCAATCTCAAACACATCCCCTGGGGAAACTCCGTTAGAAAGTGGGGGAGAAATGTCAAGAACTTCCCAATCTGCTCCGTCAAAAATATCCGATGCAACGGACGGAGTATGAGCAGACGAAAACCTTAACACGAGCAAGGCCCCCACCAACCAAGATCCAGAGAATTTCTATTTTGAAATTATACTCCTTGAACAGGGCCATGCCAGCATAGTCTTATGGGGAACATAGAAAACAAATGTCCAAAAAAAGACTGCCAAAATAGCTTCATGTAGTCCAGGCCAAAATGAAAATTACAAAATGAAGATAGACAAAGTCCCAGAAGGTACAAGTCCTGATTTATCAGGGCCTCAATGAGGGCGAGGGGAGGATCCGCCATTTACACCTTTTCCTCGTCTACTCTCCCTCACCTCCCACCTGGATCCCTTGACCTTGGACCACAAAGGAGGCGTGGGTCCCGCAGGTATGTATAGAACCCAGTGAGGGATATGAATGACTGGGATGTCCAGAGCTTCACAAAATGCCGGGATGTCAGCCGGGATGCAGAGAGAGGGATCTTCCCTCCCTCCTTGCTGTTAATATAAATGGGAAGCCCCATCTATATGGGATTTGATGTTTCTGGAGAACCACGAGTAGCGGCCTAAGATGTCTCCGCTTCTGTAGGGTAATATGGGAGAGGTCCGGGAAGAGCTGGACCTTCGTTCCCTTGTAGTTGGGAGTAGTGCTTCTCATCCTTGCCTTGGACATGATTTGTTCTTTAATAGAATTATCGTGAACACAGCAAATTATGTCTCGTGGCTGCCCCGTCATGTTCTTAGGTTGAAGTGCTCTGTGGGTTCTATCAAGTATAGTAATATTTGAGAGCGGAACCCCAAGTATATCATTGAAAATGACTTGCAAAATGGAGCCAGGGGATTCTGCGTCCTCAGCTTCAGGGACCCATCTGACGCGTATGTTATATCTATGGCCCCTATTGTCCAGATCCTCCATGTGGGATTGCATCTCATCTATTGCAGCTTGTTGTGATGTCACAAGTTGGTGTAATTCTGACAAGTGCTTCCTAGTGGAGTCATGGTCATCCTCCAGAGTCTCCAGCCTGCCACTTAAGTGATGCAAATCCCTTTTAACACTGGCTATCTCAGCTCTGTACGTATCTTTAACCTCATTGATGAGGATCCTAAAGTCCTCCTTAGATGGCAAGGTAGCCAAAAAGCTCTGCCAATCCTTTTGCTGGAGAGGGGGTCCCCCAGAGTTCCTGCCAGTCTGGCATATGGGGGTATAGCCAAGGGCCTGGAGTGTATTATGGGAAGAGTGGTGGCCCTGGTGGGGGTGAGGGTATAAAGGGTTCTGATAGACTCCCCAGCCTGGGTCTCCCTGCTTAGCAGAAGCTCTTGTATTATATGTGCTCTGGCATATAGAGCCCACTGAGGTCCCAGCCCCACTCTCCCCCAGTGTCTCCTCAGTATAGGTTGGAGCGCTGGTGTCCTGGTTTATGCAGGCACCCCCTCCTCCTACTGACCGTGCACTCTCCGGTGGTGTGAAGGGTTCATCATCCTCTCCTCCGCTGTCCTCGGTCTCGTGCTGCGTCTCCTGCAGCCGTGCAGCGCTCATGGGAATCTCCTCTTCCACCTCACCGTGCAACCTGAGTAATGGCGCCCGCTCCCCCGTCGGCGGCTGCTCCAAGCCCAGGAAGGTGTCTAAGGCTGTTTTCTGGGCAGACTGACCCACCGCCGGCTGCGGTGCAGATTTGTTGTGTTTAGGGCCCATAATATGGATTTAAGTCGGGCGTGCTGATGGTTATAATGCTAATTAAAGCTAGGATTAGTGGGAGCCTCTCAACCCTGTGTCCTCTCTGGCCAGCATCCGGACACGCCCCCTCCTTATTATTTTTAATACCTCTGACTTTCTTTCATTTAGATTTCGCAGTGTCACAGAGGGGAGGAGGAACCAGGATTCTTCCTCCCCCTCTGTGACATCACTTCTTCCCTGGGCCCATAAAAAAGTGTGCAGTCTGAAAAGCACTGCTTCTTTTTTTGCACAGGCACTTTTACCAGCGTTTTGCACCCGCGCAATAAAAAAAAAAAGCGCTATGTGTGAACTTAGTCTCATACAGTTGTGCTCAAAAGTTTACATACCCCAGCAGATTTTTTTGCCTTCTTGGAATTTTTTTCAGAGAATATGACTGATAACACAAAAACTTTTTTCACTCATAGTTAGTGGTTGGGTGAAGCCATTTATTGTCAAACTATGGTATTTTCTCTTTTTAAATCATAATGACAATCTAAAACATCCAAATGACCCTAATCAAAAGTTCACGTACCCAGGTGATTTTGGCCTGATAACATGCTCAGAAGTTGACACAAATGGGTTTGAATGGCTAATAAAGGTAACATCCTCACATGTGACCTGTTTGCTTGTAATCAGTGTTTGTGCAAAAAAGCTGAGTGAGTTTCTGGGATCCAGGCAGACTCTTGCATCTTTCATCCAGCCACTAACCTTTCTGGATTGTGAGTTGAGAAGAAAGCAAAAGAATTGTTAACTTGGCTTCAACTGCCAGGCAAATTGTATTGGATGTAAAGTAAAACCCACAAATAACATCAGTTGAAATACAGGACTCACTGAAAACTAGCGAGATGAATAGAGAGATAGATAGATTTATAGATAGATACACAGAATAAAATTCACAGCAGCACACAGTCACTGCCATTCATACATACATACATACACATATATATATATATATATATATATATAAGAAGTGTGACACCTATGCATTTGAGAAAAAATATAATAACATGCGTTTTTTCAAAACCTCAACTTTTGGATTTTTTTGGGGATATTTTATCTTTGTAAACTAAGGTTTTTGGTACACATAGTGGCCAATACTTGTTTGCCCATCAACCAGCTTCAAGGTGACCTTAGATCTGATGGGTCCCTATCCTACCATGTCACCCTTTTATTGGGCTTAGTTAAGCCTCCATTTTTATAATTTTTATGGGAAGTGGGAGGACTCACTTCAATCAAAGACCAACTGGGGTCAATGGGGGTGCAGACTAAAGCTGGGGATCCAGTAACTCCAACAATTATATAGAAACCAAAAAAAAGCTAAACAGCACTCAAGGTCTAGTCTGAACTGGTGCAAGATGCAACACTGAACAATGCACAGAAAAAAGTTCACAGCACACAGTCACTGCCAATCATGTGTGTATACATACACATATGTATATATATATTTTTTTCTTATAGATAGATAGATAGATAGAAGTGTTTTTCAGTTAAATTTCACCCTCCCATAAATGCACATCATGTGTTTCTTAGATGTGGGTCCTGGAGAGACTCAATGTATTTTCTTCACTATGTACAGAAAAATCTGTCAGACAGTTTAGAGTGTAAATGTATTTATGCTAAATCTCTGGGGTCTCTTCCTAGAAAGAATCCAGTTTACATCCCCAATTCATTATACAGTTCAATACACACCATATGCAGCCATGCTGACGTCCCCTGAAGCCTCCGCCGCAATGTGCTGCATAGTGGATGAAAGCCGCTCACCCCGGTAGAGGGAAATTTGGGTTGATTCATTGTAAGATTACGCATAATGATCAGCTCACCTTACAAAGCTCTGATCACAAGCATTATACACCAGGGAAGGGCTTTGATAGAAATATAATTGTAATGAATTAATGGAATGAATAATTTAGTGCACCATCGAGGTCACATGGTTGAACTGACTGAAAAATAATGCACAGGCGATTGAATTTTATTACAGTGACATTGACACCCGTGGAGCCGTTCGTTCATCCTTCAGACCCTCTAAGCTAGTTAGGTAAAGGCAAATTGACATTGTATTAAAAAACTATGTAATGTAATATCTATAGCCTGAGCAAGTGCATGCTACACGTCAGAGAAGACGTAATGCTATAATAACACGTCACAACAATAATCTGACAATGTATCATCAGATAACCACATATATTTGATCTGTCCCCTTCATATGTACCACGAGTAACATTGAATGAATAGTCCATAGTATTAGCAGAAGGACGTGTTGAAGGACGATTGATTACCGTACATGTAATTGTGAGAATTTGTGTTCATTTTATATTTACAAACAAAACCCTCTTGAATATATAATGTTCTAAGGAGAAATGAGTCACGAGAGGAGCTCTATGTACATTATAACTAATGTGAAGGAGATATAGCATCCTCATATGTATACCATAGTGCAGGGGTTGGGGGATTTGGTGTGGGCTCACTTTGCTTTGCATTATTAAAATGTTTTAGAAAACATTCATAGAAAAAAGGGAGTTTTTTTAATAATCGCTGAGTATACATTTCTGGGTTGTTGTAGGCTTTCCACATTGTCTACCAACACACCAAAACATTGCTTAAGAGGTTTTCCACTACTGGAGATTTACTTATTGACGGGAACCTGTCACCAGGTTTCTGCTGTGTAATCTGAGAGCAGCATGATGTAGGGTTAAAGGGAACTTGTCACCTCGATTTACCCCCCTATCCTACAACTATCTGTCCCTGCACCTTCCTAGCTGATCCCTAACCATCCCCGTCTCACCTAAGAGTGCCCTATAAAGAGTAAGAAAATTACTTATTATCCGTAGTCTGCGATGGGCAGGCTTCGGGATCCATTCTCCCCTCCTGGCTTGCTCTCAGCACACCCCACTGGATGTCATTATTCCTTCTTCTGTCCATCCTCTATTTGAAATTCCCCGCCTTATCTGTTGATGAGGCGCTGAGCCGACACGTCATATCCGGCCCGGTGCATTGTGGGGGCTGATCACGTGGTACGGGCTGGTTCGGGCATGGTGGTACGGGCATATTGAAGGCGGCCCGTACCACTTGATCAACCCCCACAATGCATCGGGCCGGATATGACATTCCGACTCGGCTCATCATCATCAGAAGAGGCGGGAATTTCAAATAGAGCACGGACGGAAGAAGGAATAATGACTTCTAACAGGGCGTGCTGAGAGCAAGCCAGGAGGGGAGAATAGAGCTCCAGAGCCCGCCCACCGCAGACTACAGATGCGGCCTACACATAGCTATATAAGTCTTTTTCTTACTCTTTATAAGACACTCTTAGGTGAGACAGGGATGGTTAAGGATCAGCTAGTGAGGTGCAGGGACAGGTAGTGAGTAGGATAGGGGGGTAAATCGAGGTGACAGGTTCCCTTTAACCCCTTCATGACCCCGCCTATTTTGACCCTAAAGACCTTGGCATTTTTGTCAATTCTGACCAGTGTCCCTTTATGAGGTAATAACTCTGGAACGCTTCAACGGATCCTAGCGATTCTGAGATTGTTTTTCGTGACATATTGGGCTTCATGTTAGTAGTAAATTTAGGTCGATCATTTTTGTGTTTATTTCTGAAAAAAATCAAAAATTTGCCAAACATTTTGGAAATTTTGCAATTTTCAAATTTTGAATTTTTATTCTGCTAAACCAGAGAGTTATGTGACACAAAATAGTTAATAAATAACATTTCCCACATGTCTATTTTACATCAGCAGAATTTTGGAAAAAATAAATTTGGGGTGGGAAGTTATAAGGGCAATCAGCAATTTCTCATTGTTCCAGCAAAATTTACAAAACCATTTTTTTTAGTGACCACATCACATTTGAAGTCTCTTTGAGGGGTGTACATGACCGAAAACACCCAAAAGTGAAACCATTCCAAAAACTGCACCCCTCAAGCTACTCAAAACTACATTCAAGAAGATTATTAACCCTTCAGGTGCTTCACAGGAATTAAAGCAACATGGAAGGAAAAAATGGACATTTTAATTTTTCAAACAAAAATGTTCTTTAAGCCTAACTTTTTTCAATTTCACATGGGCAAAAGGATAAAATGCATCATAAAATTTGTTGGGCAACTTCTCCTGAGTACATAAACCACTCCTGAAGAGGAGAATGATTCATGAAGTGACAAGAGACTTCCTGTTTCTACATCGAGCAGAGAAAAGAGAAGAATTAACTGGATAGAAAGGCAAAATGAGCAATTGTAAGTGCACAGTGCTATATAAAATGATCATATATATATTGTATACAGGGGATGTGTAAAATATATGAAGAGGATAAAAACTTTAATGGGTGTGCTTTTTTTACTATGGAATTTAGATTTTGAGATAATGAATGGTGGGAATGTATATAAAACTCTGAAATGTGTTGGTGCTATATAAACATGCATACTAAGTTGACATTTATGGCGTTTTGTTAAGCTGTGTAGCCCTATGGTATTCCACTATATAGGAACTAATGTTTGACAGGCTCGAAAGCACAAAATGAGTTGGGTAGTATGCTTTCTGCATTTGATAGCTATATTGAATTATTGGGAAAAAAAATGTACTTGTGTAATCTGAGAACCATTGCAAAGAGCAGATCCTGCTCTCATAGTCTAGGTCTGGCCATGAGTTACATAGTTGCCCATGTATTTGCATGTGCACCATGTGAACCCTTATTGAGTAAAGACCTCTACAGTTGAAACATGTGGCTGTTCAAAACCTTTCCCTGTAATATCAGCTGTTAATTAGATCATTGGGATGGCTTTAATTTTCAATTACCGTATATACTCGTGTATAAGCCGACCCGTGTATAAGCCGACCCCCCTACTTTTGCCCCCAAAACCTGGGAAAATCTATTGACTCGTGTATAAGCCGAGGATGGACCCTAGCACAAGTATACAGCCCCCAGCAGTGTGGTATACACCAGTCCCAGAGGTAGATACAGCAGCCCCAGTGGTAGTATACACGCAGCCCCAGTAGTATATACAGCCCCAGTGGTATATACAGCCCCAGTGGTAGTATAGACGCAGCCCTAGTAGTATATACAGCCCCAGTGGTAGTATATACAGCCCCAGTGGTTGTATACAGGGCCCCAGCAGTATATACAGCCCCAGTGGTTTATACAGCCCCAGTGGTAGTATACAGGGCCCCAGAGGTATATACAGCCCCAGTGGTAGTATATACAGCCCCAGTGGTAGTATATACAGCCCCAGTGGTAGTATACAGGGCCCCAGCAGTATATACAGCCCCAGTGGTTTATACAGCCCCAGTGGTAGTATACAGGGCCCCAGAGGTATATACAGCCCCAGTGGTAGTATATACAGCCCCAGTGGTAGTATTACCAGGGCCCCAGCAGTATATACAGCCCCAGTGGTTTATACAGCCCCAGTGGTAGTATACAGGGCCCCAGAGGTATATACAGCCCCAGTGGTAGTATATACAGCCCCAGTGGTAGTATACAGGGCCCCAGAGGTATATACAGCCCCAGTGTAGTATATACAGCCCCAGTGGTAGTATACAGGGCCCCAGAGGTATATACAGCCCCAGTGGTAGTATATACAGCCCCAGTGGTAGTATACAGGGCCCCAGCAGTATATACAGCCCCAGTGGTTTATACAGCCCCAGTGGTAGTATATACAGCCCCAGTGGTAGTATACAGGGCCCCAGAGGTATATAGCAGCCCCAGCGGTAGTATACAGGCAGCCCCAGTAATGCAGGGCCCCCCCAGCGTCTCTCCGGTCACCTGTAAAGGAAACTATACTTATCACAGTGCCGCTGTCCGCGCCCGCTCGCACCTGCTCGCAGCTGCCGTACGCGATCCTCCATCTTCATGCGTCTTCTTCCTGTTTCCTGTGCTCGTCCAGGGAATGACGTCATTGCCGGCGATGAGCACAGAAACAGGAAGAAGACGCATGAAGATGGAGGATCGCGATGTCGGCAGCGGCGGGCGCGGACAGCGGGACACTGATAAGTATAGTTTGCTTTACAGGTGACCGGAGAGACGCTGGGGGTGCCCTGCATTACTGGGGATGCGGGGGCATGCTGTATACCAATGTATACATCGGTATACAGCACTGACTCGCGTATAAGCCGAGGGGGGTACTTTTAAGCCCAATTTTTGGGCTGAAAAACTCGGCTTATACGCGAGTATATACGGTAATTGCTCCAAAAATCATGGAGTAGGTCAAGTGTGGCAATTATGATGAGGCACAATATTTTCGGTAAAATCTTGAGCTTTTATTAAATTGTTTTAAAAAGTGCAAAACATCCTTACAGCAAAAAGAAAAAATCTTCTCTAATTACTCCAAAGTAGATGACTATGAAGCCCATCAACAAAGTAAAATCTACCGTATCTCATCTAGGTGGATATTCCATGTTTAATTTCATTACTGTATGGGGGACAGGAGGCAACATTTATGAAAGTACTGAACTAACTTATGTTTCTTAAGAGGAATTTCTATCCAGGGTAGAATGCTCTTAAAAATGGCCAATTAAAGGGAACCAGTCACCTAGTTTATGCCCCTAAACCTATCACTACCTGTCGCTGCAGCTTCCTACTACATCCCTAACCATCCCTGTCTGACCTAAATGTGTATTGTAATGGCTGTGGAAAGTGCTTTTATAAGTTACATTGTTCTATGGGAATAAACAGGGTGTCGTCAATACTGTAGACACTAGGGGTGGTTTGTAAGGCTGTATGTCACTTGTCGCTTCGTTGTAATCACACGTGATAATTCAGGCATAAGCACGCTTCTGAGTTTGAAATCTTCTGGGTAGGACAAGTCAGCCGCGCATCATTTCTGGTCTGGCACCTAGTGGACTGCACATGTTCTGGAGCCGCCGGGTACAACCAATAATCCCCCACACTGCGCAGGATCGGAAATGATGCGGCCGCACGTCATACCCGGAAGAAGACCACCGATTTCAAACTCGGAAGCGCGCTTCTGCGTGAATTATCATTACCACCAGGGCGTGATTACAACAGAGCGACATGGGACATGGAGCGTCACAGAACACCCATATATCTACAGTTATAAAAGCATTTTTCACAGCCATTACAGGACACATTTAGCTCAGACAGGGATAATTAGGGATGTAGTACGAAGCTGCAGGGACACGTAGTGATAGGTTTGGTGACAGTGTCCCTTTAAAAGCATGGAGCCTCCTTATTTGCAACGATAACGAGCTAAACGGCTTCAGAACAAGTCAAGTATTTTAAAGTCACCTAATAAAGTGATAAGAGATTCTCTTTTCTTTTCATTTAGAGAGGAGAATTCCAATTTGTTATTCACTTGAAATCAATAGAACCATAACATACGTTTGCATTTTTTCCTGATTTTCTCTTCATGAGAAGGTGAAGGGTAGCAACACAAAACTAAAGGAGAGGCTTCCATTTTACAGAAAAAAATTAAAGGCAGTTGCATACCTTAAAGAGAACCCATCAATGGATTGAGAAAACCAGTGAAGAGCATATTGGCTGGAAACTAAACCAGTAGCTAAAATGGGATGACAAGTCATCATCTCACTGTGTAAGTGCAGTACATGTTCCAGGTGGTCACATAACCAACATCATCCAGTGCTAAACCTAGGTAATGTGGATCAGCGTTTCAAGGCCAAGTATTACTTTTCCAGTTTGCCAACAATCTGGCATATATGAGCTCTTTCTGAAGGTACCGTTACATGGCACGATATCGTGAACGAATCGCTCCAACGTCACGGGTTTGTAGTCGTTGAAACGACATAGTTGTGTGTAACACCGAGATACGAGTACGATAAATCGTTGGATCGTTGATCGCAGGTTTGAGAACATGTTCTCAAATCAGACGATCCTCAGTCAGCCAACCTGCTGCATCGTTTGTGTGATACCGCGATAACGATGTCATTCACGACTCCGCCCATTCACATCAGTGAACAAGTAACGTTCGCTGGGTTATACGAATTATACCTGCTCGCTGGATCATTGGTGCATCGTCCTCGATATCTAGGCGTGTGACAGCTCACCAACGATGTCCTAACGACCGAGCGCCCACGAGATCGTTAGTGATATCGTTTCAACATTGAAGCTGTGTAACGGTAACTTTAGAGATTTAATTGAGAAAGGGCAAGCATTACCCTGGTTTAAGGAGAACTGCTGAACATATGTATGAAGGTTCGCTTACTTCTGCGTATAAATACGCCGAGTGCACTCCAATAAAAATTCGTATTGCATTCGCACCAATGTTAAACAATAAGGCAGTGCTGATCTGCCATTTTGTTTTTCCTCAGCTGTATTTGACCTGAGGAAAAATATCACAGCATGCTGCATATGGTCATGTAAAATTGGCAAGACTCACCATTGCAAATCAATAGGTGCAAGAGAAAAATCGGACGTCACATGGAACATCTATATGCCATCCATTTTTTATGGATATTTTCCCATTCTGTAGCAGAGCGCACAGTAAATGGTCCTGTAAAATAAAGTTGATTAGTAGCTGCTGAGAAAATGAATACATTGCATTTGGCAGCTAGGCGAAAAAAATTCACACTCATAAACCACTCGCATGACATGTGGAATATCAATTGGATTTCACACATCCAACTTTCCTGGTTAAAAAGCGGTCTGATTTATTACACGCAGATGTGAGCGAACAGTTAGAAGTAGATAAACATTTAAAAATCAAATATGATTTAAAGGTTATATACTTATGTATTGAATACCTCTCCTTAGAACAGATCTTCAGTATAGGATCAGTGGTGGTCCGTTGCAAGACACCTCCACCACTCAGCGGATACCAGGAACCATGGCCATGACAATGACCACGGTGAATGGAGCAGGAGCACCACAATTCTGTACACTGAACAAGATCTAAGTTTCAGTACCCAAAAATGGCCACTGAAACTTAGATCATGTTCACTTCAATAGGAACTAAGCAGCATTACATGAGAATAGCCACTAAACACCATACAGAACTGCGAATTTCTGACAGCTCCCACTCCAGAGATGGCGCCAAGCATTGGAACTCCACTTATCTAATGTTGATGACCACTTCTAAGGATAGGTCATTAATATCTTGGTCCCAGACAAGCTCTTTTTTGTGTGGTCTACTAAATAGCGGGAGGGAAAGACAATCAGTGCCTTCTGGCTCCTTCAGGTCATTAAATTTGTATTATAGCTATAATTTAGCTGCATAAGTCACCACTGAGAGAAATTATCCTCATGACCTATAATAACTAACAGGTTCCTGTGATTCTGCGGCTTACAGAAACGTTACCTGGTAACGTACAACTGGATATTTTCCTACAAGATTAATTACCTGGTAACACATACTCGTGTGCATTTATTGCAGTAGCAACAAATCATGTCATGCAGACAACAAACAGAGCTGTAGTCTAAAGTGACCAATCAATCCCTTGATATATGGTTTTCTAGGACGTGAATAAAGAGTAAGATGTCATGTGTTTGTACTTGCATAATTTAAATGTTTGAATGGGGAATGGAGTGGCTGTGGATAAATTAATGGGTTTAGGGTAAATCTTAAGGTGCCCGTACATCTTAGCTAGCTCTTGGCGATCGTTAGGTATACTGATTTATCTACTACCATACAAGAAAATGCTCAGCATAGTCTTTCATTTGTTTTCAACGGTAAGGCTACCTTCACACTAGTGTTTTTGTCTGCATGCGGAGGGCATGCAGACGCAGACACAGTGCAAACGCTGCCATACTGATGTGAATGCAGCGGAGAATCTCTGCATGCGTTCACATCGGTATGGTGCCCGACCAGTCAATCAGCGATCTCGGAGTCAGCTGGGGGGCGGAGATCTCCTCCTCCCGGCTTCTTCTTGATCTCTCGATGGTGTCGGCGCGAGAGATTTGAAGAAACAGCTGTCAGATCAGCTGTTTCTTCAAATCTCCCACGCCAACACCACCAGGAGATTAGCCGTGCCCGGGACATCAGCGGCTGCTCCAGCTGATCTCCCAGTGGCTGCCGCTGATCTCCCGACGGAGCAGCGGCAGCCACCGGGAGAAATTTCAATGTGATCCGCAGCGTTCTCCTTTGCTGTCATGCAAAGGATACTGTGGATCCATTGACTTCCATGCGTTGTTTGTGTGCTTGCGTGCACTTGCAGATAAAGCAAGCACCCTTGACCGCACAAAAAATGGAGGAGGGCGCAGAAATTATGTGCATCCAAACGCAACCGAACACAGCCAAACGCAGGCACCATGCGTTCCGCAGTGCGCATGCGTTTGGCTGAGTTCGGAACACTGCGTTTACATATGCAAATGTGAAACTGGCCTAAGAGAGGAGAAAACCTCAGCTAGACAGTATCTGATCTCCACCAGAAATAAAAGAATTGGGTATGTGAGTTTAAACCTTTCCATCCTTCAGAATTTAGGGGTTCCTATCCATAAATGGTTGGCCAGTATTGGTGGGTTTTACCTCACTTTCTTATGTATGGAGACCTTTATCTTGTCCTGTTGATCCAAAGGAAGGTATTCCATAGAGCATGGCCAATTTGCCCTAAAGTAGTACAATTTCACTACGACTATCAATGGTGATCAGACTTGAAAAGATTTGTAAAAATGTTTTTGGTTTTAAAAAATTTAATTTATTTTTACTTAAACATACTGTGGAAGCATCACTTTGTCCCAGCATTTGTAGGTAAGAAGTCTTGTCGCTTTCGGACACTTATCTTTTTTTTTTTTCAATACAGTGTCCCCTTTTAATCGGAATTTGCTCTTATTTTTTGTTGGGTCAATTATATGATACTCCATATTAAAAATACCCCATTTAGTAATATTTTCATGACTATATACATGGAATTAGTTTGTCATAAGTGACGCTTTCTTTGCCCCCTATCATTGTGTTGTTTTTATCTGCTTTCCTAAGTTACGAACATCTGTTGTATGTTTGTGTATGTATGTACAGTCATGATCGAAAGTGTTGGCACCATTGAATTTGTTCTAGAAAATAAGTAATTCTTCCAGAAAATTGTTGCAATTAGACATATTTTACTATACAGTACACATGTTTATTTCCTTTGTGTGTATTGGAACAACACAAAAAAACTGAGGAAAAAAGGCAAATTGGACATAATTTTCACACATAACCCAAAATCTGAGCCTGACAAAATTGTTGGCACCTTTTGAAAGTTATGGGTAAAAAACTTTGTTTCAAGCATGTGATGCGCGTTAAAACTCATCTGCGCAAAGTGTGGGCAATCTTAAAATTACCCCTGAAACCAGATAAAAAGGGTTGCATTGAGTCAATGTTTGCATTTTATCTGTGTGTGCCACACTAAGCATGCAGAACAGAAAGAGAGGAGAATTGGCTGAGGACTAAAATTGTTTAAAAACTATCAACAATCTCAAGGTTGCAAGTTTATCTCCAGAAATCATTTTGATGTTCCTTTCTCCAGGGTGCGAAACATAATCAAGAAGTTTACAACCAATGGCATGGTAGCTAATCTCCATGGACGTGGACGCCAGAGAATAATTAATGAAGGATTGCAACGCAGGATAGTCCAGATGGTGGATAAGCAGCATCATGCGGTCCCACAGGCTCAGGGGGCATCAGTGTCAGTGTGAACTATCCGTGGACATTTAGATGAAATAAAATCCTATGACAGGAAACCCAGGACCACCCACTGCTGATACAGATACATAAAAAAGCTAGACTGCAGTCTGCCAAAATGTGCATGAGTAAACCAAGGCCCCTTCGTAATGCTGATAATGACACAAATTCTGAACACATACATATATACTATACTTAAACAGAATGAGATGGTGCAGTAAATACGGCAGGTGACGTAAAGCAGAGTCAGGCTGGGGGGGTGCAGCTAGGAAAGTGAAACCAAAATTCTATGGTAAGAAGTGTCAAAAGTTCATAGTCCTCTAACTTGAGTCTGTTGCAAGACGCAATATCCCCAAATACCCTTTCATTTTACATAAAAACCCATGAATCCATGTGAAACATTTAATCCTGTTTTGAATGTGTCAAAGGTCGTTATCAATTTGAGATTTGAAATTGCTTTTTAAAATGAGCAGCCTTATATTAGTTTCACTGTGGTCAGGGCTGCAAAAATGCTTTGCTACAGGTAGATCCATACGCTTGTCTTTTATTAAGTGGCGATGAGAATTCGTTCTAGTTCTGAATTTTTATTTTGTGTAATTATGTCCAATTTGCCTTCTTTCTGTGATTCGTTTTCTGTTATTCCAATACGCACAATGGAAATAAACATGTATATAACAAACGTGTAATTGCAATAATGTTATGGGAGACTTCTTCTTATTCTGGAACAATTTTGAGGGTGTGAACCTTTCTGGCCATGACTGTATATACTTGTGCACATATAAACCCATACACTTACTCATTTTGTATGTATATAAGTGAAGCACTGAATGAACCAGAGCCTTGGTGGTCCTGATAATGTTGGATTATCAGAATGTTATTGCATGTTTCATTTCTCACTTCGTGCTTGAACCATAGCTGTACAATATTCCAAATAAAAATCTAGCATTTTAGTTTGTTCATTCCATTAATAAATGTTTTCAAGGGCTGATGTGGATTTTATAAGAAGGCTGAAAAAGCAAAAAGTGTTTCTATTAAATGCTGTAAATTTGCATATGCCAATTTGATTATGATTTTGTTGGAATTCAAGTCACAACATCCTCTACCTGAAAACATTTAGAATCTGAGAGTGTTGAGCGCACGTTCCCTGTGGGATATTTGCCTGTTACAAATCATCAACCAAATGCATTTACGGCTTGAAAAATTCTTGCCCGAAGTGTTTTGTTTGGGTTTTCTGAACTTATTTGCATTTATCTTCCTGAAATGATACTTTACTCACATGCTACTTTTATACAGCAGCTCATGGCAGTACAGAGACTCAAAATATCTGTGTCAAAAGCAGAGAAGAAATTATACTAAAATATGCAAAAATCATATATGTATTTACATGGCCAAAATATGTGAACCTTAATATTACATTAGCATTAACCCAATTCTTTACTGTGCTGCAGACTCCTTTCTTCTGGAAAGGCTTGCCTCTAGATTTCGAAACACGGTTGCAGGGTTTTGCATCCATAAAGGCTTCATACTCACTCATGGTCAGTAGACGCAGCTTTTTCGACGCAACGTCTTGCCTCTGCATCGTAAACGCTCTGTAGTACAGTATTAGCATAGTGGATGGGATTTTAAGAAATCCCATGCTCACTATGCTTAACCTGACCGCAGAATTCTTTTAGCTGCGGTGCGGGTTGTCGGCATTCCGCTCCACCGCAACATGTTAATTTCATGCTGCGGAGACTGAAGTGGCTGCCATCGGGTGCATGAAGAAAGAAGCCGCCCCGCACCCGCCGCACATGGTGAGTACAGGGCGGCTGCGGTCTCCCTGCCGCCACCCGTGGGTTCACTCAGGTCAGGAGGAGCTGCGTGTTGGACCTTGAGCACATACCCTTAGAGACAGGACCAAAGGTGAAGTCAGATACAAGGTTGAGAGATAAATCCTGTCTGGTAATTTGTTTGCGTTGGAAATGGCCGGATCAGTTATGGTATCTAGATATAGGTGGGTTGACAATAGCCGGATCAGACAAAATCTAAAATTGAATGTCACTTATGCTCTGGGGACTCTCCAGACCCCAGGAAATAATAAATATAAAAAGAATTTAAAAAATACATTATACTCACCTTACCACTCACCTCTCCGGCCTCTCTGCTACTCCACTCCTTCATTCTGAGCCTCACTGCATATTCTGATCTTCCAATCCCTGTAAGTGCTCGGTAGGTCACAGTGTCATGATATTATAACGTGTGCCTTAACCATATGGGTGTATGCTCGGCCTGAGAGACCTAGATATTCCAGCGTGAGTGGTGGGGAATCAGAAGATGCACATGGACTGAATGGGAGATGGTGAGGATCTGAGGGGGCCAGAGAGGTGAGCACTAAATGGGAATATAAGGATTTTTTTTAACCTTTTATGGTTCAGAAAAATGGCAGATAGCAGCCATCATTTTGATGAATCCGCATGGAAGCACATTACAAAACAATCTGTATTAATGTGAACAAAGCTGTGGAGTCGGTAAGCCAAACATCCAAATCGGACTTCACAATTTACCTGAATCCAACTCCAAATCCACCAAAATGGATACCGACTCTGACTCCCCAACCATGGCTGTGAAGTCGGTAAGCCAAACATCCGAACTCGACTCCTCAATTTCCCTGAATCCAACTCCACCAAAAATGGATATCGACTCCACAACTCCTACACTCCAACCAGGGCTTTGAAATAAGTAAGCAAACATCCAAATCTGACTGCTCAATTTCCCTGAATCCGACTCCAATTCCACGAAAATGGATAATAACTCCACAAATCCAATTCCCCAACCATTCCTGCGAAGTCAGTAAACCAAATATCCAACTCCAACTTCTCAATTTGCCTCAGGCTACGTTCATCCTCTTGCTGGGGGGGTTGTCACATTTTGCTATTTATATTCAATGTGGACCGTATGTGGGGGTTAGAAACAGATGAATGTGATTACAGGTCCTTTTAATTTTGTAGGTAGTGGCTGAAAATATCTATCCACTGTTCTTTTAGTGAATGAAAAAGATTCTCCAAGTCATAATAAGGAAAGGGTTGACATGGGACGTCATGGCATGACTTTCTGGGTCGTAACTGTTCCTACTACAGTAATACACGCAGTTATCTGTTATGTGACATGCCCACTTAGATGTGTAATTGAGTGTCTCATTCATCAGCCTGATGCTACTGTAGCAGGATGGTATCCACGTTCTCTTTTGCCATGCAAAGTGGATCTTGTAGCAAAACCGTATGAATTTCCAGAATTATTAAATATTATTTAAGTATATTTAAAAGTGTATATATTTTTGACCCTGATACATGTTGGAAGTTTTGACTGGTAGGATTTCTGTCTCACTAATTGTTAGATGAAGACGCTCTCCTCGGAGAGCGAAGATGGTCAGTAGATAGTCTATGGATTGTGTCTTCGTCTCGGAGAAGAGCAGAGGTCGGCAGAGTGCTTCTGCTTCTTCACTCTGAACCCAGTCCTCACCGATCAAAACTCCTGACATGTCTCTGTGACACGAGGAAAGTTTTTGAGAATTGAAGTTATTCTTGAACTCTTGCTTGTGATATTGGAATCCTCCTCCCTTGCACCCAGGGCATATCATCTCCTCCCAAACATTTATTATTATAGAAGTATATTTCTATAAGCTTTTTATTCTGTGATTCTCCTTTTCCCACCATACGGAAGCTCTACTTTTCTAACAAACCATTGTAGATCTCTGGGTGAAGGGCCAAGGCCTTGGATACTGGAAGGAAAAATGAACATGCTGAGTAATACAATTAAAATATGAGAAGGACACCCAAGCTGAGCGCATCTACTACAGCACCATGTTCGGCTCACCCCTGGCCCGATGCTACAAGCCAGCACCGCTAACCACTGTGTCACCATTCACCGCATTTCTTTACGGATTGTTCATTTTATGTCTGCTGTTGAACAGAATATCGAGTTGTATAACTTCTTATTATATACACGACTGAATAACACCACAGTGCGCAGAGATATGAAAACGTTTTTTTTTTTCCCTATTCCTTTTAACATCTTCACTAAAGACTTACATTCATGTGTGCTAGAGCAAAATGAAAAGACAAATTTAATATAGTGCGCTTCTTTCAGAGATTAAAGCTCCTTCAAAGGCAGCTGTACAGAATCATCTTAAATGATTTCTGTATTTACTGGAGCTCCAATGACGGCTTGATAGAGATGTAAGCCAATATATTAGGGATTTTATTTGGCTCGGACTGAGGTACATAACTAGATTTTCTGTGTGAAGGGTTCTCTATAAATGCTCCTGACAAGATACAGTATTCTGTGATTTTAAGTACTGCAAACTGCAATAGTATTTGCTTTGAATGGAAAAACTTGGTTAACATATAGACTTGCCGGAGGGCGTAAGGGACACGTCTTGGAGACTTCTCATAAAGCTGGTGCAAAGAGAGAGGAGTTGCCAATAGCAAAAAAGCCAAACCAGAGACCAATAATCCACTGCATGTCTTCTACTTCATTGCTAACCATGGGCTGTAGGTTCCTCTATTACATCAGTCTTTATTCATGTCCCCATACTTACACAGGGTGCAAAGCAAAATAAGAAACATTTTATAACAAATTTTGTAAAATCTATATAAGCAAGTCATTCCTTAGCTCCATGGTCCAGCAGGCACATGAGGGAGTCCGGTGAACCACTGTCACATCGCCATTGGACTCTGTGGCTGGTGTTCCTGCCTCGGCCGCTGGGAGGCGCTGGATTCTGTCGGCTGATGGTGCCAGTGATAGGAGGGCCTTATCCTCATATGGAACTGCTCCTTCGACGTCGGCCTCTGTCGCTGAACGCCGCCATGTTTCTCCTTTGAGTGATGTTGGTTGCAGAGTAAACGGGCCCTGCAGAGGTGTCTGATAGGCGCAGCCTTCGTTCTTCTGTCAGAAGTGGGGTGGTTGGTGCTAGTCGTGCATCACCACCTGGCCTGGTTCTATGGGCGGTCCGGATGAGATCATCAGGCTGTGAGCTCCAGCCTATGGGAGGTAACCGCGCCCTTCAAATACATTGAAGCCTGTCTTGCAGGCCCCAGATATAGTTTTGGTTCCTCAGTGATATAGTGAGTGTTTGGTTTTGACTCTGACCTTTGCCTGGATTTTCGATTCTGCTACCACCTGACGATTTTGTACCTTAGCTGCCCTCTCGGTTTTGACTCTGACTCCTGACTGTTTTTCGGGTCCTGATTTTTCCCTTCCTGGCGACCTCCCTGCTCTGCTGCTCATAATAGGCAGCTACCCCCTGGGCTCCGCTGTAATTCCAGATCTCTGTATAGGGTTAAGGGTCTCGGGGTTTCTCGGGGTGCTGCCTTACTAGCAGCTCAGCCTCACAGCGGATGGTCGTCACAACCACCATCTACTTGTTAGAATCTCTGGCACATCTAACGATTATTAGGACCGGCGCAACTTTATGCCTCCGTCATACAGCGATGAAGGGTTAAACTGGAAAATTGTAGGCTGGTTCTGTGCTGGTGTGAGAAATGATCAGTGGACAAGAAGTCCAGGACACACATATGAAGAATATGCGATTTATTCTACATGTTTCGAAGCAATCCTGCTTGTTCTTCGGGAACACCACAGGATTACCTTGAAATGTGTAGAATAAACCATATGTTCTTCATATTTGTGTCCTGAATTCCTTCTCCATGGATTTCTTCCCTTATCTCCACTTGTTTCTGCACCAGCTGTTATTCCATTCTTATATGGTGTTGTGTATATTACAACCCTATCAGGGGAGCACACCACTAATCTTTGCACTTGGTTGTAACCATTTAAAACACTAGTGTGCCCTTTTGTTCCCCTATTATCCTCATGCTGCAACAATGACTTTTAGTGTGGCCCAGAAATCTCCTCTTTTGAGTTCTACTTTTCGGTAGTGGATGTCTAGTGGGTCTACTGCACCTGTCCCATTGCACCCCCAAACTCCAAACTATCAGCTTTAAATTTCTATTAAATGGTCTGCACACTGTTGAGCATTGTTTGGCACATTACTTTAGGAGATCATTGCTGTAGTCAACTATTCTTTAAACATATTGCTACATAAGAATTTGCTTTTAGATTCTGGTTATTAAAGTTGGAAATTAAGTTAAATTAATCCTGGTGGATTGATAAGCAGATGCTAATTGTTCTATTTTGGCTGAAATAATACTTTTCTGATTCCAAATTTGGCAATTAGAATAAGTATATTGATCAATACCACTTTTAATGTGCAAATTTTAGTACCAGTACGTTATTAGGTACCATCTGGACCTTCTTAAACCATATTACAAAATAATTTTGCCCAGAGTTTCATAATCTCGCTGCTGTATCTAAAGGTTGAGAATGCGCAAAAATAGGGTCTTATCCTTTATAGACAGATATAAGTTATCAATACTGGTATTGCTCACGTGATGTGGTTGTGTGGCACACAACCAGCGTAATCGCTCAGGAAAAACAGCTGCTGCAGGGACCGTACTTCCACAAGATGCGGTGCTCAAATCACAGGTTATTTTTCGGACGAAGTACCTTCTTGTCCGCGCTGCTGCCAGAAACATATACCACCGACACGGATGTCTAGGTATTAGTGATGATGTATTGCCTATTTCCAACGCGTTTCGGAGCCACTTGCCGAGCTCCTTCCTCAGGAATCTCGCTGCTTTCACTGTAAAGAATGGCCATCTCTAATGATGGAGGAATCTTCTTCCTTGTAGAGAAAGAAGATGACCCTTGTCACAGTTACCGGACTAGGTATTTAAATCACTAGAAAGCTCTCTGTACTGTAGTCTCATACGTGTATTTGTACATTGTAATAAGCTTTCTTTTCTCATGCCTCTGTTTTGGGACTGATCATTTGCTGCGTGACCAATCCCTCCACTGAGACACAGCCTGGTCAGTCTCTGTCCAACTGCTGTTTGTTCTCTTATTTTTTCTTCTCTTCATTTGATTTGCTGCTAGTCAGATGTTTATTACTTTGCAATTTGGTATGTCCTATCACAGCATGGGTGGGGCTATTTATAATTAACTGCACCAGCCTTCTTTACTAACTCTATTTCTAAGTGGATTTCAGCTAAGGAGTTCCAGGCCTTCAACTAAGGGATCTTGCCTGCTAGGGAGGGACCAGTTACTGCTCTGTGTCTTGTCGTTTACCTTCTCCACACCTGTCCTCAGTTCTCAGAAAAAGGAGAATTATGTTGGTGAATGGTATCTTTTGCATTCAGTTATTATTCTGTTTTCCCCCTTGTGCACATGCTTTAGTTTTCCTGACCTTGGATCCCTGTCTACCTCTGCACATTTTCCCTACCTTGGTTAGTTGTGCATAGCGGCCTTGCAGGGAGCCAGGTCTGAATTTTGGTTTTTATTTGTGCCTCTAGCTGTATAGGAACCAGTAGAATGTTGGTACAGCTGTTGTGAGGTTGGCATTATTTCCTCATTTAACCATGTTTGCATAAGTATGTGCATAACACTTTTTCCTAAATGAATAACCTCAGGTTTGATAACCTGTCTTACTGCAGTTCACCCACTCCCTTAAAATCTGATGTTGCTCTTCTCATCACCTATTCTAGTTAATTCATCTATGTCCTTCTTATTGAATAGTATTGTAATATTAGTAATAGTAATTGTAGTAATAGTATTGTAAGTGTGGCCACACTACTGAGTTGACTTGTATAGAAGCAAATCATTGCCCAGAAAACGTTTGAAACACTTTGAAAAATCATAAAATATTTGTGCAACGTAAATTGCTCAATAATTTTATGATTCTTTTGCCATTTTCTTGCCGCTTTTAGGCAGCTCCACCAAAATGACAGTAAGTGATGAGGGGTGGGGCATGGGAGCGCCCACTTGTCAAATTCATGATAAGTGGTGGCATTATTTATACTGTATTATGAGCATCTATGCCTCTTTTAATGCACCCCATTGTTCTATCTGCCATGGCAGCAGCTGCTTGGCATTGGGTAAAAAGTAGTTACTTTTGATGTGTAGACCGACCTATAGTGTTGGACTTTGTATGTGTGTGTAAGTAGGAAAGCTCTAGAGGTGGAAAGTTGTGCTATATCGAGCACATGATCTAAAGATAGATATTCTGATTGCATGCTAATTTCACTGACTTTGAGCAATACTCTTGTCTGTGCAATTGATTGACAATTATTAATGTATTAAGAAGTTGTTAAAATGGTGTTAGTTCATGCAGCATGATACATTTGCCCAAGCTGCTAGGTATGTTACTTTTTTTTACACCACCTTATGATGGATGACAATCATTTGCATTTTTAATTCCTCTTATCTATGCCTTTTCTAGCGCATTTTTTAAATGCTAGCATTTAAAGCGTAACTGCCATTTAAATTTTGAATTGATAATAATGTAGAGCAAGTGATTACATTAATCTTTCTAATATACTTCATTAGAAAATTCTGGTTGCAAACCATTCCTAAACGTTCTGCAAAGTTTCCCATCTGCACTGTGTGTGAAGCAGACACATGTTACTTTTCAGTCACGGCCTTCTTCAGTGATATGGACTTGTAACAATGTATCACTTTAGGCTGGCTCGGAGCAGAGTTGCCAAGCAACATCAGAGTTCTGGATCAGGTCACACTGGTTTCTGCCAGACAGATGTGTCACAATCTTTGTTAAACTCTTGTCTGCTAGCTCCACACAGCTCAGGATCTCTGTTAACCCTTTATCTGTTATTACATCACATTGCACTAATCCCTATGAGCTGCTGGTCACTTCCACACAGACAGAAAATGCTGTTTTGCAAAATAGCACAGAAAAATGTTAGAAAATAAGTTATTTGGCAGAAAAATGCATTATATTAGCTGCTGTGCAGTATTGGGTTTTTTTTATCGTTTTTTTTATTCAATGAAATGACATTTACAATTTAAGTGTCTATTTCTATTCATGTAATAAGTTTGCCACATTACATGTACCTAATTTTTGTGTAATTTGCATCAGAATTTGGATACATTCAAAGGACTTAAAACCAGCATAGTGGAAAATCAACCAATCAGATTTCAGGTCTGATTTTCAGGGCGGCTTTGTACAGTATAAAAATTAATTTTACTGATTTATATCTGCTCCCATTTTCCTTTTACCAGCTTTGTTAAATACCCCTACCACAAAAACTCTATTTTTAATCAAATCCATGCTTACCATTGGCGTGAAACGTTTGGAAAATTTGTTCTCCTAGTGCAGAATTCCTTCTTAGGCCCCCTTCACATCATGTTTTTTGTGGATCAATGTCTATCCGTTGTAAAACTGATAGCCACGGATCCGATTTGGCCACCATGTATCCCTATTGGCACGAATTGGTCCTTATTGGTATCAGTTTTGTGATGGATCCGTTTGTGTCTGCTCCAATGTTGGCATGCCTTGAAAAAATCAGACAGAAACTAATTCTTTGCTGTCTGTTTCAAATAACATGAAGCTCTTTAGTGACGAATCAAAACGGATCCGATTTGCTGTACTGCGCCTGCTCAGAAGCAAAAGTACAGCCCTATCTCTGCTCAATGATGACGGATCTGTGGAAAACACGGATCCGTGGGCAGCAGTAGTATCTGTTGGCATAGATCCGTGCCTGTCCATGTGATCCTTGAAATTCAAGGATCACCACGGATGTGCAAAAAACGTGATGTGAAGGGTGCCTCACCAGTAAATTAAAGAGGATCTATAACCAGTTTAGGAATATAAAGCTGGCTACATCATAGAATAGGGGTTGCAGTGGTGAATAAAACCTATTTTTTTTATTTTTTTATCTTGAGTTGCTGAGATATTAGCTTGAATAACTCAGATTATAGTTTCCACTACGACCAAGCAGCAGACATTCAACTCCTTGGGCATTTACTATTTTTCCAACAATGAAGTCTTCTCCTTATAATAGGGCAACAACGTCATGCAGAGGAAAAAGAACACGCCCTCAGATAAGGTCAGAATGGACTTTTTTTGTGTGATGCGGAAAGACTGATGTGTTTCCCCAGGCCACTCAGATCTCAATGCCATTGTTTACTGTGCAAGGGAAACCGAACAAGGCTATGTCATTGCAAATTTTTCTTGCACCTCTCCCCTCACAGCACTATCGGCTTTTGAAGTACTTCCACCAAACTGAGACCTACAAAGAGGCATTTAAATTACATAGAGATATTCTCTACGCCTCCATCCTCAACACTGACAGTGCTGTGGGAGGAGAACTGCAAAAGGTGTTTGCAATGATGCACAGCCCTGCTTTCTTTCTCAGTAAATTAACTGTTGACACCTACTATTTATTACACACTGTGGAGGGAAGTGAGCAGAGCTGTGTGTCTTTACAACAAATTTGCAGATCATCTTTGACTGCAGATAGTGTGGAAGAAGGGAGAATAGAGCAGAGCTGAGCTGTGTGTCATCACAAATACCTTTGCAGCTCTCCACTCACTGCAGACAATGAGGGGGAAGTGGAGAAAAGAGCAGAGCTGACTGTCATCAGAAATGCTTCTGCAGCTCTTCTCTCACTGTAGACAGTGTGGGGGAAGTGAAGAGTAGCCGAGAGCTGACAGCACTGTAAGGGGAGAGCTAAAGTGCACAGTAATTACTGGCATTGCTGTCTGTGACCTGGTTAGAAACATTGATTTTTCCATATCACACAGGCAAAGCAGTTTCTCGGCTTCTCTGGGGGCTTGTCCTTTTTTCCCCTGCATAACGCCTCCTACTTATGATTGGTCAACGTCATGCAGGAAAAAAATCACATGCCTGATGAAAGTCTGTAACACCCCCTTTTTTTAGTGAAAATTAGCATATTATCTTTACAGATTAATATAAGCGCCTCAATATTAGAAATGTAAAAATTAAAAGTATATTTTATCTAGGTTTACAATGCCATGATTTTTGGCAAACATATCACATTCTAAAGCTGGTGAGGGTCCTCTTTAAGGAAGTTTCACTCTAGTGGTTGGATTCCATATTCTGAATGACTATTTTCCTCACAGTCGCCAAATACAATTGAATAATGAGTACAGACGTTTATAACCACATTCATACAAGGCGGGTTTGAAATTTGCAGTACCCACCAAGTGTGATGGGGTGTGAATACATGAGAGGTGCACACTGCTAAACACCTTGTAATGTAACAGCTTTATAATGCACATAATTAAAACCTTTTCATCAGGTGTAAATTGAAGAGATCTCCTATGTATTCCACTGAGCAGGCAGAAACCACACTGATGTCCTTATTATGAATGACAAAGAAAAGGTCTCTTGGCTGGGCCGGCTGCCAGTAATGTTGTACCATGCTAGCACACCAGTGAACTGCAGCAATACTAATGTACTTTTGGATAAAAGTCTACTAATGATGCCAAATAAATAATAATGCACCAAGTAAAAGGTTTATCTCACTGTGTATGGCAGCAAGACGGGTGTTCTGTATCCACAGTGTTTGTAGGGTTGGGGGGAAATCCTTCAGTGTATTTCCGCTTTGATTTTTGAAGTAGAAGTAAACAGACTATTTGTTTAGTTTTGTGTAAAATAAATTTTTAGAGCTTTAGGCTTTTACAGTAATTTTTTTTAAAGAAAAACAGGGAAACCTTCTGGACTCCAAGAAAAGTTGACGCATCTTCAAGGTGCGCACTGATTGCTCTGAAGACTCGCTCCCACTTGTGTGTAAACAATCCGACCCATTCTCATCCACAGTGGCGTAACTACAAACTTATGGGCCCCGGTGCGAAGTTTCAAATGGGCCCCCCCCCCCATACCAAAATATTATCAACCCAAATTCACAATTTCTCTATTCATTTCGCACGCTATAGTATTGTTGTAATGTTTTATAGTGTAATATTTAATCAATATAGGTATAGTTAACTAATCCAGCATTTAAAGAAAAAAATATTCAGTAATATTCATATTCAGATTTCAATGTGATCTGCAGCGTTCTCCTGCGCTGTCATGCGGAGGACACTGCGGATCCATTGAGATCCATGCATTTTTTGTGCGCTCGCAGATAAAACAAGCGCCCGCGAACGCACAAAAAATGCTGCATGCTGCTTTCTGAGTGCGGAGGAGGGCGCATAAATTATGCGCATCCGTACGCAAATGCGGCCAAACGCAGCCATACGCAGGCACATGCGTTCCCATGTTAAACATAGGAATGCATGTGCGCAAGCGTTTGGCAAAAGGTTTGATGAATCACCCCCAAAATGCATATGGCGAAGAGTCATCTGTACTTACTTCTTTCAAACAATGTCTTTCACTTGGTCTTGGCTTGGCTTGTTCCTGTCTGTAGGCTTCACGGACTACTTGCTTCTCTACAAAAATATCCAGATTCCAGGAACTTGTGCAATCTAAGGTTGAAGAGACTGAAAAAAAGGCAAACATAAGAACCAGACACAGTATAAAATACAAGATAAAACAATATAATATACTTGAGACCCATAATTAAATTCAGACCTAAAACCAAACATTTTACATTCACTACCCTCACTAACCTTCATTTAATGCACTATTGGAGATAGCATACAAGGAATATATATATTTATATATATAGATAAGCCATGGGTCACACTTGGAGGGTCTGGGACATTTGACGGCAGCGCTAAATGCTGAGCAAATTCAGCTGCAGCGGATAGCGTTACCAGCAAGCGTTACCAGCAAGTGTCTTGTGCTGCTGGGACGAGCAGGAAGGCACAATACAGTCTTCTTCTCAGTCACAAATCTTTTGTGCCCTGCACCACCAGCTAGACCAGTGCCACTGTGCTAGGTTAGGGTCACACTTGGAAGTGCAATTGCGGTTACTGCATCCACGTCCAGATGCAGTGATCGCAATTGCATTCACACACAATTTGGACACATTTTGTGTCCCTAAGCCGGAATCCGGCAACCGGATTGCACTGAATGTGCAATCCGGTTGCCGGACACTTTGTTCATCCCTGCTGCCGCAGCAGGGATGAGCAAAGCATACGGCTGCCACAGGCATTCACATATGCCTTGCGGCAGCCACATGGACTCCCGTAGGAGCCCATTATAAGAATTCTGCTGCGACAGAGTTACCGCTCCGAAAAACGTTGCCTGCATGATTTTTCACGCAGGCAACGAAACCGGAACCGGTAACCGGACTACATGTAGTGCAATCCGGTTACCATAATGGGCTCCTATGTGCTGCAGTTCCTTTTACTGCTCAAAACCGGATCAGGATCTGCAGTGCCCTGCCGCAAATGTGTCCCTAGCCCAGGCTAGCCCTAGTCAGTCACCTACTGGTCACACACCCTGGCACTGGCTGGCACACACTTGCACTGCCTGCCAGCATGCTGCTCCGGAGCTCCCATCACCTGCTGCTCACACACCCTAGCTGGCAGCAGCCTGGCACACACTCACTTTTGGCATTGCCCGGGGCCCCCCTCACCTGCTGCCAGTCACACACTGTAGCTGGTGGTGGTGGCAGCCTGGCACACACACACTGTTGGCACTGCCAGGGCCCCCCCCCTCACCTGCTGCCAGTGACACACACACTGTAGCTGGTGGTGGTGGCAAGCCTGGCACACACACACACACACACTGTTGACACTGCCCAGGGCCTCCCCCCTCACCTGCTGCCAGTCACGAGCACACTGTAGCTGGTGGTGATGGCAACCTGGCACACACACACTGTTGGCACTGCCAGGGGCCCCCCCTCACCTGCTAGCTACTGCTTGCTTGTTGTGTTCACAATAAGTCCCAGGGAGCAGAAAAAGCACTGGAGGCCAAAGAGCACACAGTGGGCAAAGACAATGGGGGCAGAGAGGGCATGGTGAGGCAGAAAGAGGGCACTGGTGGGCACAGAGAGTGGGAGAGAGCGCACAGAGGGAGAGAGCGCATGGGGGGCAGAGAGAGGGGTGAGGGAAGAGAACACACAGTGGGGCAGAAAGAGCACAGTAAGAACAGAGCGCACAGATGTAGAGAGCACATGGATGAAGAGAGTGCACGGAGGGAGAGAGAGTGCATGGAGAGAGAGAACACAAAGGGGGACAGAGCACGCATGGAGGGAAAGAGATCGCAAGGGGGGCAGAGAGAGCTCATGGAGTGAGACAGAGTGCACAAAGGGAGACAGAGCATACAAAGGGAGAAAAGAGCGCACAGACAAACAGCGCATGGTAGGAGAGAGAGTGTGCACAGTGGAGGGCAGGCGGAGGGGGTTAACACTGGAGGGCAGGCAGAGGGGGGTTAACAGTGGAGGCAGGCTGAGGGGGGTTAACAGTGGAGAGCAGGCTGAGGGGGTTAACAGTGGAGAGCAGGCTGAGGGGGGTTAACAGTGGAGGCAGGCTGAGGGGGATAACAGTGGAGGCAGGCTGAGGGGGTTAAGTTAACCCCCTCAGCCTGCCTCCACTGTTAACCCCCTCAGCCTGCCTCCACTGTTAACCCCCCTCAGCCTGCCTCCACTGTTAACCCCCCTCAGTTAAGTTAACCCCCTCAGCCTGCCTCCACTGTTAACCCCCTCAGCCTGCCTCCACTGTTAACCCCCCTCAGCCTGCCTCCACTGTTAACCCCCCTCAGCCTGCCTCCACTGTTAACCCCCTCAGCCTGCCTCCACTGTTAACCCGGTTAACAGTGGAGGCAGGCTGAGGGGGTTAACAGTGGAGGCAGGCTGAGGGGGGTTAAGAGTGGAGGCAGGCTGAGGGCCCCTCAGATCAGTCCCTGGGCCCCCCATGTGGTGACCGGTGGGGGGTGCTGTCAGAGTATCGGGGGGGGAAGGGTGCTAGCGGTGTTTGTCCGCTGGCATTCACACTCACCAGCGCACACTCCTCTGTCCCGCGGTCCGCAGTAAGGAGGAGAGGAGGGACGGGCACAGCAGCAGGAAGTGAGCTTTCTCTCACTTCCCGTCCTCCCTCCTCTCGCGCTATCGCAGTCGCGACCGCGGTAGTTACGCCACTGGCACACACTATACACACAACACACTCACTGCACACACTACACACACAGCACACACTCACTGCTCACTATACACACAGCACACACTATACAAACACACAGCACACACACTGCACACACTATACAAACAACACACAGCGCACACACTATACAAACAACACACACTGCACACAGCACACGCTATACACACAGCACGCACTATACAAACACACTATACACAGTATACACACATCACACACTCACTGCACACACTATACACACATCACACAGTCACTGAACACACAGCACACACTCACTGCACACACTGTACACAGTATACACACACTATACACACAACACACTGCACACACAGCACATACTCACTGCACACATTATACATACTGTACACACTCACTGCACACACTATACACACACAGCACACACTCACTGCACACACTATACACACACAGCACACACTCACTGCACAGTATACACACAGCACACACTCACTGCATACTCTATACACACAGCACACACTATACACACAGCACACACTCACTGCACACACTATACACACTGCACACACTCACTGCAAACACTATACACACAGCACACATTACACACACTATACACACAGGCACCTTCCTCCTCTGTGCTGTAGATGATTGTATTCAGCCAGGCCCAGGAAGGAGTGAAGCAGGTGATGACTGTGGGAGGAGAGCATGCCAGGTCGGCAGACTGAGCTCCTCTCCGGCAGGATGAGAGGCAGTGCCGTATGTCTCTTCCAGGTCCAGCAGGCACCCACGTTCTCTCTGCTACGTCCTCCTCCAGGTTATGACTGTGGGAGGAAAGCAGGCCAGGTCGGCAGACTGAGATCCTCTCTGGCAGGCCGTACTGCCGCATGTATCCTCCAGGCTCCAGCAGACACCGGGTTAACAGAGGAGGCAGGCTGAGGGGGGTTAAGAGTGGAGGCAGGCTGAGGGCCCCTCAGATCAGTCCCTGGGCCCCCCATGTGGTGACAGGTGGGGGGTGCTGTCAGAGTACCGGGGGGGAAGGGTGCTAGCGGTGTTTGCCCGCTGGCATTCACACTCACCAGCGCACACTCCTCTATCCCGCGGTCCGCAGTGAAGAGGAGAGGAGGGGCGGGCACAGCAGCAGGAAGTGAGCTTTCTCTCACTTTCCGTCCTCCCTCCTCTCCGGCCGGCGCTATCGCGGTCGCGGCGGCTGGCTGCCAGCACGGGTCCCGGGGCCCCCCGGGGGGGTACGGGGTCCCCCGGGGGTGGTGCGGGCCCCCCTTGGGGGCGGGCCCGGTCGCAGCCGCGACCGCTGCGACCGCGGTAGTTACGCCACTGCTCATCCACAAAGGTTTGACAAGTGAGATGTGTGCGGTATCCCATATGTCACGCGAAAGCTTTGTGAGTGTTCAATTTTATATCGCCTAGCGTCTTATGTCATCTGTGATGAGCTGCCGTAAGTGCATCCACAGAGCATGCATACTGCACAGCGTGAAGTCGGCCTGCGGAGTACCGGAAATAACACGTTCGGCTTCATACCCGGCACTCTGCAGACGGCTGCGAGCCAGGCTGGTGTGCGCGCATTTGGATTTCAATATCACATCCATTCTGGGCATGATAAACAATACAGGAGGCGGCGAAGGGACAGTGAGAGGACACCCAGGGAGGCTAGTAACAGTAGCCCCCTGTTCATTATCATAGTAATAAGTAAGTAATAAAAACGTTTTATTAAACAGTCACAGGTCACATTTAGGGCAGAGAGTGATAGTTAGAGTAGTAATAGGAAGGTGCAGGGACAGGTAGTGATAGTCTGGGGGGCTTTATGTAGGTGACTGGTTCACTTTAAGTCCACAGTCACAGGAGCTTATGAAAAATCAGACCGATTTTCATCCAGGACAGTAGGAAGCGTGAAATCCATTTGTCATGTGAGTGCTATGCAGGTGTGTGATTTTTCTCTCACCTAACATCTGTATGGCTAGGGTAGACTAGCGCTATGCCTACATTCAGGGGTTCCGTCTAAAACTTAGAATATGTCAGCATTAAGGCAGTGTTACCGGAAAGGTAAGACTGCGTTAACACTGACAATCCAATCCTATGGCAGATGGAACCCAAGCGCATTGCTAACGCTGGCATCTAAGTGACGGAGTTTGAAGTCTCGCGCTTTTTCCAAGCACATCACATGAAGCGGGAGCACACATCATGTGATGCACTTGCAAAAAAGCTCGAGGTTTCAAACTCCGTCACTTAGATGCCGGCGTTTACAATGTGCTCGGGTTCCATCTGCCATAGGATTGCATTGACAGTGTTAACGCAGTCTTATCTTTCCGGTAACACTGCGTTAATGCTAACAAATTCTAAGTTTTAGAGGGAGCCCCCTGAATGTAGGCATAGCGCTAGTCTGACCCTAGCCTCTGAAACACATATACCATAGACTTGCATTGGCAAGTTTCATCCAATATGCACAGACGTACGCACCATTCTACAATTTTTTTTCTCACGACAAATACAGCTGAGTAAAGACTAGCAGAACTGCCATCTCTCATTGACTATGAATGTAGGAGCCAGATTAAGTTCCTCCATTCCTAGCTCATACAAATGGTTCCTGCAGCAGCTACGGTATATGATTTTATATTGGTTGTGTGACACAGCCTCATAAGGTGAGTGACTAGCTCTGTTTTCACCCTCATTTTTATTGGGTAAGACCCAACTGTGCTTTTTTATTCAGCGGTTTCATAATAGACGGAATTGCACTCGCCCAATTTATACACTCATGAGCAAGCTCATAAATAGCAATTTTGGAAGAGTTCTTGTTGGATACTCTATTGTCAGATGTGACCCCAGCATCCAACTGCAGAATCAATGGGAGAAAATAGGGTTTAAAAGGGAGAGGAATGGGTGTTGATGTGGTCTTCATTGTCTGGTATTGTGAACTTGTATTGCTCTGTGCAGTCAACCTGACAGGACACTGAGCGGTGTGAACTAAAAGAGAAGATAAACACCCTTCTTTTCCTGACCGACAATGAACTTCCATTTCAGTTAGCCTGACAGGTTTAGTGCAGTGCAGGGAAGACGTCTATCTAGCTCTTTACGCAGCCCATCCTAAGATTGCTGCATACTTCTAGATGAAAGTTGCAAGTTTTAAAATCCTGACAGAGTGCACTGGCTGAAGCATACCTTATTGCTAAATGTTGCTAAAATGTTCACGATTTTTAATAATTTATTTTATCACACTTAGACCTTTTTTTTCTAAGTTTTGCAGTTTTCAATGAAACTGGAATTTTTTGGGTTCTGTGTCTGACCAACTTAACTTATCTTATAGTACAGGGTGGGCCATTTATATGGATGGTTGGTGATATCAACTTCCTGTTTGTGGCACATTAGTATATGGGAGGGGAAAACTTTTCCAGATGGTGTGACCATGACGGCCATTTTGAAGTCAGCCATTTTGGATCCAATTTTATTTTTTTCTATTGGAAGAGGGTCATGTGACACATCAAACCTATTGAGAGCTTCATAAGCAAAACAATGGTGTGCTTGGTTTTAACGTAACTTTATTCCTTCATGAGTTATTTACAAGTTTATGACCACTTATAAAATGTGTTCAAAGTGCTGCCCATTGTGTTGGATTGTCAATGCAACCCTCTTGTCCCATTCTTGACACACTGATAGCAACACTGCAGAAGAAATGCTAGCACAGGCTTCCAGTATCCGTTGTTTCAGATGCTGCACATCTTGTATCTTCACAGCATAGATAGTTGTCTTCAGATGAAGGATGAGGCAAACTTTTTTGTGAATGGTGAAGTTAACAAACAAAACCAGCGCTATTGGTCTGACACTAACCCACAGTGGATAGATTCCTTCAAGACTGCTGGAACACATAAATTGATGGTATAGTGTGGTATATGGGGTACAAAGATAGTGGGGCCATTCTTCATCAATGGAAACCTCAATGCCACTGGATATCTGAATCATGTAGCAATTTCAATTTCCATTTTATTTAGGTGCATCCATATAAATGGCCCACCCTGTATAATAAGGATACAAATATGAAAAAGCAGCGATATTGTATAGAATGACCAAATTATGACATACAAGGGTTTATTCATTGTTTTCGAGTCATAAATGATTTTCTGCCATGTTTGATGAACATGAAGCTGTAATCGTTTGTCCTTTAAGGTGTCCTGTGAGGCTGAGGAGAAGACTCCCAGTCTGTCTGAAGGGCTTTTGCTTCTGAAGTAATTAAAGTCACAGACTGAGCCTTACACATGTTAGAACCAGATAACAATATCATTGACGGCAATGGTCCCAATGCTGAAGGACAATAATCAAAAGATAACCGTGAACAAAACTATTTGTCCTGGATAAATTTATTGACATATAATTATTAATTTTAAGCATTAGAAAGCCATCTTATTACTTTGGGTATTTTAACAATATGATCAGTTTGTGCCCTTCATGTAAGTCAGTATATACAAATAAACAAATTCTTAAGTGTCAGCCAAAGAAGGCAAATACAATTCTTCATTTTGAAAGAATACAGTGGTATGCAAAAGTTTGGGCACCCCGGTCAAAATGACTATTATTGTGAACAGTTATGCAAGTTAAAGATGAAATAATCTCTAGAACACATAAAGTTAAAGATGACACATTTCCTTTGTAATTTAGGCAATTTTTTTTTCATCTTAAACATTTTAAAAGTTAAATTATAAAAAGGAAAATGGGTTGATGCAAAAGTTTAGGCACCCTTAGAGATTTGTGTGCTCTGATCACTTTGACCAAGGTTTCAAACCTTTATTGGTCTGTTAGGGTTATGACTTGTTCACTATTTCATTAGGAAAGACCTGGCAAATTTCACAGCTTTATAATAACTCCGCATCCTCTAACCTTGTACGAAAAGACAGCAGCCATGAGTTCTTCTAAGCAGCTGCCTAGCACTCAGAAAATTAAAATAGTGGACACCCACAAGCACAATTTGAAGTGTAATTAAGAAATTGCAGTTAACAGGAACAGTGAAGTCAAGATAAGTCTGGAAGACCAAGCAAAATTTCAGTAAGCTGCTCGTAGCATTGCTAGAGAGGCAAATCAGAGCTCCCGCTTGATTGCAAAAGACCTTCAGAAAGATTTAGGAGAAACGTGTTGTGGTACATTGTTCTACTGTTCAGACACACCTGCAAAAATATGACCTTAATGGAGAAGAAAACCTCTTCTGCGTTCTCACCATAACATTCAGCATCAAAAGTATGCAAAAGAACATATAAACAAGCCTGATGCATTTTGCAAACAAGTCCTGTAGACCAATGATGTTAAAATAAAATTATTGGCCACAATGATCAAAGGCATTTGTGGAGAAAAAACTGCACAGAATTTCAGGTAAAGAACATCTCAACAACCATTAAGCACTTTATGTTTTTTTCTTTACCAGAATTGATCAGTCATTTTCAAAATTCTCAATTCTGTATTCAGTGAAGACTTTCCCATTACTGAGATAGGAGATGGTGGCTATTACTGATGAGGTTCTATGTAGATAGAAGAGGGAAGAGTGGGTGGAGTTCTGTCTCTAGCTCCTCCCATCATCATAGAATCTCTGCTTTGCAAAGGATAAGGCAGAGCCAGTTTAGTTCCAAAGTGCAAGACCTCGCACTTTCACAATGATTGGTGGCCATGAAAGATTGTGGCATTCTTTTCTGGATGCCAAAATCACATAAATTAGAACTTCACACTAACTTTTTCTCGAAAGTCAGGTCTTTCAGATTCACATTATGTAGATATCACTGCAATTTTGTTAATAAATGTTATTTAGTAAAATCACCGGTCTGTGGCTGCTCAGTGCTTTCTTATATAATGTCATCCCCAGACTGAAAAATTCTAGACTACCTCCTTAAATGCCCATGTTCCAGCATGTCATAATCCTTAGGCTACCTTCACATTTGCAGATGTTTATGCCGCGTACGATGCGCATGCGCATCAGCATGTGGAAACGCATATAAAAGCATGTAAACGTTGCAGATTTCATCAACATGCGTATGCGCATACTGATGATACGCACTGCTTATGCATGCGTTTTTATCATGCGCATGCTGTTTCTATCCGCATGCGTTTCAGAAATTACCCCTAATTTTCATCACTCCACCTACTGGCACGCCCCTGGGCGGTGGCCTAGGGACCACATAAAAATAGGCCGAGTTCAGTACCAGTCCTCTTTCTAAGCTGCTGATTACAGAGCCAAGATGGACCTAGGATTCTCCAGCTTTCAACGCGATTTGGATCTGGCATGGCAGATAACAGACAGCAGTAGCACAATGAGACTCCAGCAAACCCCACAATGTTGGCTTTAAAATCAACACCATAGTCAATACACTGTACCCATCAGGAATGAAAGAAAGCAAACAGATAGCACTGGAACAGCAGATTTCATGGCTAGCATGGCAGATAACAGACAGCAGTAGCACAATGAGACTCCAGCAAACCCCACAATGTTGGCTTTAAAATCAACACCATAGTCACTGTACCCATCAGGAATGAAAGAAAGCAAACAGCTTTACTACAGGGCACAAGGTCTACACACCCTAATGCAAACTACAGTTTTATATACTTTACCAAACACATGGAGCCAGGAGCCAGGGACAGAGCCAGGTAGAGGTCCAATGTAGCAGTCCGGCAGATGGATCCAATGAGATGTCCAGCCAGGGAGAGATGCAGACCATGGAGGATCCATCAATACATCCAGCAGGTAAATCCAGGGAACGATCCACTCCAGCAGGTTCCAGCAGTCTTCATCACTCCATGGTCCAAAGGGCAGGCAGCGAGTTTGCAATGGGAGTAGAGGCAACTTTTATACAGGATGTTTGGGGGGCTGTGTCATGGGCGGAGTTTGTCCAGCTCTTAATTGCCTGCAAAAGGGCCATACGCATGTGCACCGTCAGCAACATCCGCAAATCGTCGCGCACGCTTGCCCACTCATAGGGACTAATGAACGCACCATGCGCTGGCGTGCGCATGCTGGCTCTTTTCAGACGCGCCGAAAATTCCTACATGCTGCGTCCCTCGGCGGACATTAGGGCTCTCCATCATGCGCATGCGTACAGATACGCGGACATACGCGACATAATTTATTTCTTGCGGATGAATGCGCACACCATGTAAAATATAGGTGCGCAGTCCGCATGCGTATTTTAACATGAACGTAAGCACCGTGCGCAGCGCGAACATCTGCAAATGTGAAGGCAGCCTTAGGGTACCTTTACACTCCGCTACTGGCAGGTGGATACAACCAGCTACATGCAACAAATGTAGCTTGCATCAGCAATATACCCCATAGTAGCGGCGTGTGAAGACGGTAGTAGCCACCCGGCAGTAGCGGCACCTGTTTCAGAGCACTGCCCTGAAACAGGTGGCTACACAGCCGATTGTGCATGCATATTATGAAGAGGGACAGCCTGGCTGGGTGACTATGCATACCATAGTCACTCTTTAACATCACTAATTAGGTACTTTAATAACGTTTATCTTCAGTTTCAATATATGCATTTAGGAGCTAAACGGAGTGTAGGGTAAGTGTTACTATGCTCTAGGGACATCTTTTAATAGCTTAGGAGGTGTTTTGGGGGTGACAGGATCCCTTTAAAGTATGGATCATAAAGGAAGAGAGAGTGTTCAGGAGATATACTTCTTATGAATCGACTCTTGATTTTAGCTTTAAAAATGGCATCCATACTCATAATGTGTAATAGTGCCCTAATACTGCTAATCAGAGCTACCTTGTGGGAGGAACTACACACATCTGCTTCTCAGATATAGGTTCAGTATTTAGCAAACTGAGTTTTACCAGCAGGCGTCAGCTTGGCCCCCATGGTGCAAACTAGTACTCACCAGCAGCTGTATGTTTACTGAGAGATACAGTCAGGGCATTATTACCCTTATTGGTGTATGGGACTCGGTGAAGAAGGGACTCAGGGGTAATTACTTTTCTGTTAAGCTCAGGCACCCGGGGCCCACTCTGCCCCCTGGGCCTTGCCCTCTCTACCTCTCCACTAGGCCCACTCCAGTCACCCACACCGCACTATTAAGATGGCCGCCGAAACAGAGAGGGCTGGCCGAGTCATCTTCTGTGACTCTATTCTATATGGAGCCAGCAGTCTCTGTTCTGCATATGCAGTCCACTGCAGTCTCTTGTGCATACAGCCCATAGCAGTCTCTGTCGTGCATTCAGCATGCAGCAATCTCTATTGTACATACAGCCCGCAACAGTATCTATTGCGCATACAGCGCACAGCAATCTCTTGTGCGTACAGCGCACAACAGTCTCTGTTGTGCATAGAGCCCGCAGCAGTCTCTATTGTGCATAAAGCCCACAGCTGTCTCTATTGGCATACAGCCTGCACAGTCTCTATTGTTTATACAGCATGCAAAAGTCTCTTATGTATACAGCCTGACATAGTCTATCATGTATACAGCTAAACAGCAGTCTAGCCAGCCTAGCAATCTCTATTGTGTGTATATATGTGTAGGTATAAAGCCATCCCTGCAGTCTCTTCCATATATATGTGTATACAGCCAGACCAATAGTCAGTATCTATCTTTCTCTAGTCACCTTCCACGACAGCATAGGAGGTTGCCTCTCCACGCCCTAATTGGGACAGGAAGAACAAGAAAGGTTAAAAGGCCCTCTCCCACCTCCACTAGCCAGTGTCTTTCCTGTACCCATGGGGCATGGAGAGGTTTTTTTCTTCTCTATGCTGTGGTGGCCGGCGAGCTGCAGCATCCCTTTTTTTGTGGCTTTTTCTCAGCCGGGCACTGTTGGTCGGCCCCTGCTCCTCCTCCTGCTGCTCCCATCCTCCTCGGTGGTGGGACCGTGGCCCTGGCCCTCCGGATCCCTTTCTGGGGTGATGCGGGCTGGTGGCTCCCTGGCCGGTGGCCTCCTCCACTGACTGAGCCTGCCGGCCGCTTCTTGTACATGTGCGCTGCCCCGCGCGACCGGAAGTGATGCTAGTGGTGGGACTTTCCGGTCACACGCTCTCCGGGGAGCGTGGTGCTTCCGGGTCCCGACAGGCGGACCCGATGGAGGCAGCGAGCAGGCTCGCCACCGCGATGCGGCGGCCTGCCAGGAGCCGGTGCAGGAAGCTGGGACCATGATGGAGACACTGGGGGACAAGCCTTTGGACATTAAGGCTGCCCTCAAGACTGCTGACCGGGTAAGTGCCTGCTGTACAGTGGTATCTTCCTGTCTTCCCCTGCATCTGCAGGGCCCAGTGTTCCCCCTGCTACAATGATCTGTTGGAGGGGGGCTCCCCCTTTTTTTCCTGCCTATAGGGCAGGGTCTGTGTGGTGCTTATACTGTGCTTTTTCTGGGGAGCCCCAGCTGCCCCTAGACACCATCTGGGATCTCTGCTACAGGGTCTATTTGCACTGGGGAGTTCCTCCTTGGATGGGACACAGTGCTATGTCAGTACTGCACAGTCTACTTCATCAGGGCTGCACACCACAGCCTGGTGGTGACTTAAGAATTAGCTGGCCTTCTCCCCCTAAGAAACAGAAGCTCCAGGCTGCCCTTTCGGACTCTGCAGATGTCCAGGATTCAGACTCTGATGGGCCTGACGATGCCTCCGCCTCCTGACAGGCTGCGGTTAGGCATTTCCTGTTGTCCTCAGATGACATGGGGTGCTGATTAGGCCGTTTCGGAGTCCTATGGGATTAAACAAGGAGCAGGCCCTCCCCTCAGTCCAGGTTGACATGGTTGCTGGCCTTCCATCGGACAAGCATATCGGTGTTCAGGTTCATTCTACCATTTTGAATCTGATTTCTCAAGAGTGCATTTTTCTGGGAAATGATCCACAAGTGATTCTTGTCTATTGGTTCCCTCTTGAAGACAATGAGAGTCACTAGGATGTCCCAAAGGTGGATTTGCAGGTTGCCCGTGTGGCAATAGCCTGCACTCCCCTTTGAGGATACTTCCCCGCTTAGATCCAGATGGACCGTAAGCTTGAGAGCTTTATGAAGTGTCATGGAGACCTCCTCTCCACATTCAGGCAACAGCCTCAGCTACTCCGGTCCTCTGCTCACGTGGCTTGACCGGTTAGAGTCCACTGGTTCCCAGGGCTCCCCTGGGGTCTTGCTCCTCGTGCTTCTCTCGGATGCCTCGGTGAGTCGGTCCATCTTGCGGCCAGGTCCTGGGTCTTGTCCACTGCCGCTAAATGGGCTTTGTGGCTGAAAATGTGGAGTGGTGATTCCACTGCCAACAGGAGGCTCTGCTCTCTACCCTTCAGAGGGATTTCTGTTTGGGTCTGCCCTTGCTGAAATTCTGGACGCGGCATCTGACAACCAGGCTCTTCCGGAACAGATGCCCTCCAGGAAGTGGCCGTTTCATCCCTCGGTGCCTCATACCTCCCAGCCGAAGGTGGGGGGAACACGGGCAGGTAGTGTTACCAAAAAGGTAGAGGACGAAACATCCTCGTTCCTTCTCAGCAGCAAGCAGCCTCACCCTGCCACACCGTGACTCGGTCCGGGTGGGGGGCAACTCTGTCTTCCCCAGTGGCGGCGTATCACCAATTGTCGGGGGGTTCTGAGAGTTATTTCCGAGGGCGAGTCGCCTCCTCCGCCACGTCTCCGGGTGACTGCCCTGCCCTTTCAGGGTACTCAGGACCTCTTGTATGCAATGATTGACGAGTTCCTTCCCTCTTCTGTCATCTCGGCTGTCCCAAGCCTCGATGGGGGGATGGCTTTGTCACTAGGTCTCTTGACCGGCTGTTCCTGGTCAAGTACCATTGGGGATGGTCTGGTTTATTCATCATATTGAAAACGCCTCAAACCGTTGTTTACTGATGGAGTCAATCAGATCCGCTCTTCCGTTGATAGGACTACACCTCCAGATGGTTTCAATAGATTTGAAAGACACTCCTGTGCAAGGGGGATGTCCTCCATTTTCAATTCTCTGTCCTTCCCTTCGGGATCTCCTCGACTCCTAGACTCTTCTCCAATGTTATGGTGGAGGTCGTTGCCTTCCTGCAGGGTCGTGGCATCTCCCTGGTGCCTTATCTGGTTGACTTCCTTCTCATTGCTCCTTCACCTCAGTCCCTCGGGAGCTGTGTAGAGGAGTCTCTGCCCATTCTCCACTCTCTGGGCTGGTTCCCCACCCTCCAGAAGTCCCAGCTGCAACCCTCTTCCACACGCCTGTTTCTGGGGTGTTATGGGTTTCCACCAGGCAAGCGTCTTTTCTTCCAGCAGACCACTGGGTAGCCCTTCTGGCCAAGATTTCGACTTGGCGAAGTCAAGCGTCTCCCACCCTTCGGGCAGCTATGTCAGTTCTACATCCTGCCTCCCATCGGTCTTGTGGGCTCCGGCTCGCTCTCAGGACCATGTCCCGTCTTGTTGGGCTGTCTGCCTTCATCTCTGCAATGACGGGTTTGCCTTCCGGGGTCTATCGCCTCATCCCTCCTCTGGGGGTTGGATCCCAAAAACCTGCGGAAAGGGGCTGGCGTGGGATCAGACTCCCATAGTCATTCTGACTGGGGATGCTGGCCAGAGGGGATGGGGGCTGTGGTGGGCCACACCCCGCTCCAAGGGGCTCTGGAGACGTGCCAGGGGTTCCTGGTCCTCCAATTGCCGGGAACTAAAAGAGGTAGACGTGGCCTTTCTTGCTGCTTGAGCTCCGGTCCAGGGTTCTCATGTCCTTGTGTACTTGGTCATTGTCACCACTTTGCGCGCTTCTGTTTTCGGGGCGGTACAAGGTCCGGCTCCCTGAAGTCAGGGTCCTCCCGGCTCTTCCTCTGGGCCGAGCAGTTCCTCCTGTCCCTTTCAGCAGTCCACCTGAAGGAGTCCCTATCCCTTCGGGCAGCTTTTCTCAGTCACCAGGATATCCATACAGGGGAATGGTGCCTGGGCCAGGCTGTCTTCTTTTCCCTGATTGCAAGAGGGGGCTCCCCAGAGATCGACCTCTTTGCCTCCGGCGCAGCTTGAAAGGTCACAAAATATTTCTCCCTGAACCCTCGGGACACGGCCGTGGGGGTGGACGCCTTCTCCCAGTCCTAGGCCTTTAATCTGGCTTATGTGGAGAGAAGAGAGGAGAGAGGCGCTCATGAGAGGGACCAGCTGCCTTTAGGGGGAAGGGGAGAGAGGTCACTCCAGATGGTCTCTCACCTTAGGAGGTTGTGCTGACCCCGCACAACCTCGGTGTTGCATAGATGGAGGGGCCGCAGTGTAAGTGGTGATTCAAAGGAATGCGCCCGCCCTCCGGTCACGTGGTGGCAATCAGCTGGCCAGGCTCTGACGTGGAGACAGGTCCTGGTGTGCAAATAGCACAGATCCTGTGAAGCAGCTCCGGACACAATCTCCCTAATGGAGATTAAATGATAGAAACCAAATAGACTTTTTTGTGTTAAAGGAGCGCTTACACAGGGATTTAGAGAGTTTAAAAGATAACTTAGCTTTTATTCACAACGCGTTTCAATGGCGGAACGCCATCTTCATCAGGTGAGGGTTATGCCTTCTCGCCTGTCCCTCTTCTGGCAAGAACTCTGAGAACGATCAGGGTGGAAGGAGTCCCCACGATCCTGTTTTCCGTCTATAGCCGAGAAGGAATTGGTACGACCTGATCGTGGTGCTCAAAATCGAGGAATCGGTCATTTTGAGTCTGGACCCCAGAAAGCTGTCTCTGGGTCCTCTGTTCCATTTGGATCCGCATTAACTGAACTTCACTGCAGGGTTCTGAGGTCCAGGTGCTGAAAGCTCAGGCCCTGTCCGATTAGGGGGTGGCCACCTTGAAACAACACCGCAATCCTGTCACTCCTACGATTCTACTACGATTTGGAAGAGATTTTCCTCCTGGGGTGGTTCCCTTCCACCTGACCCACTCCAGCCCTCTATCTCCATAATTTAGGGTTTCTTCAAAATGGGTTGCACCTGGGTCTCAAACCCAGCTCATTGTTTGTGCAGGTCTCAGCTCTACGTTTGTAATTGTCACAGATTTGGCACCTCACCGTTGTATTTAGCGATTCACGGTATCTGCTCGTCATCTTTGCCCACGTACTAAGGTCCTTCCACACTCCTGGGACATCCTCGTAGTCCTCACTGGGCTTTCTTGCCCTCTGGACCGCTGTCGTCCTGTGGGGGTCTAGTTGTTGTCTCACGTGACAGAATTTCTGGTGGTGATTCCTTCTGCCAGGAGTGTTGGAGTTTCTGGTTTTCTCCACCCGGGATCCTTGCCTGATAGTCTGGGATGACAGCGTTGTTCTTCCCCTAGACTCTTCGTTTCTTCCCAGGGTGGTCTCGGCTTCCATCACTCCCAGTCAATTGTTCTTCCTTCCTTTTGTCACCATCCGCAGACTCCAATGGAAGAATAGTTTCCATTCTTTGGATGTCTGTAGGACAGTGCTCCATTCTCTTGATGTGCCTGCACCCCTGGCGTGTGGATCACAATCTCTTTGTGGAGCCTTTGGTCAGCCTATGGGCAACAACGTAGCTAACATGTGCTATGGCTAATCAACTTTCCCGGCGGTTACAGGTGACTTCTGGGTTTCCTGCTCCTTCTACCTGCTCTATCTCTGTCTCCTGGGCGGAACGGGCAGGGGCTTCTCCGGAGCAGATTTGCTTGGCTGCTTCCTGGTCCTCAATGCATACTTTCATGACACACTACCGTCTGGAACTGGCTTCCCATAGGGATTTGGCTTTTGGCAGGAAAGTCCTTCAGGCTGTAGTCCCACCCTAGGTATTAATTTGTTGGTATTCCTCCTATGCTGTCGTGGAAGGTGACTAGAGAAGATAGAATTATTCTTACCGTTAATTCGGTTTCTAGGAACCTTCCACGACAGCACTTAATTCCCTCCCTATATTCCTCGATTATTCCTGGAATGTGTTATGGTTATTGTTACGCTAATGCTATGGTTCTTTGTAAGACACTGGCTAGTGGGAGGTGGGAGGGGCCTTTTAACCTCTCTTGTGCTTCCTGTCCCTATTAGGGCGTGGAGAGGCAACCTCCTAGGCTGTCGTGGAAGGTTCCTACAAACCGAATTAACGGTAGGAATAATTCTATTGTCTATCTATCTATCTTTCTAAGTTTTTAAACTTTTTTCTCATATACATATAGCTTGTTAGCAATTGTACGTCATTGGTAGTAGCTGAGTGCTGCAGAGAACTTTTTCTAGTTTATCTATCTATCTATCTATCTATCTATCTATCCATGCATATGCAGCCTATGTTGTCACATATGCAGCAGTTCTCCCAAGAGTAGGCAGTGGGACTGTGGAATGTTTGCCACTGTGTGGCCCTGAAATTCCTGGTGGCAGCCCTGAACGCAATACCCTGACCATTTTTCTTGCTTGGATCACTTAGTGCTCAATAAAACATATTTAATTAGTATGCAGACAGATTGGCTTATTGGTGATAATTTATTTTATAATACGCTTTCAGAAAAAATAACAGCTTGATTTTGGTGCCAAGTAACCCTAAATTACCATATGTTTGCAAAGTCTGCTGTGCTGTTAGTTTAGGGAATGATCAGCCTTTCATCAGTCTGGTCAGTCTGTCAGTTTTTGTCATCAGTTCTTCATCAGTATTTCTCGTATGCAGTTAACCCCTTTTATCTTAAAGGGAATTAACCACCCCAAATGACCCCTCCGGACTGTTAATATGTGTCCCTACACCCAGCACACACATTTGGGGCAATCGTTTTTGCTAAAAAAAACTGTTTAGTACAAGCTAAGATATAGCAATATAAACTTTAATAAATCGTGACGACTGGGTGTTACCTAGCTTGTCCTCGTGCAGTGTTCCATGTGCCTGTCAGCCTCCTCTCCCCCCTCCCTTCAGTAAAGCCCTGCCCTTTCAGCCTCTCAGGTTTCAGCCTTTCAACTGATCCTAAACCCAGAAACTGACCCCCCTTATCTTTAGACCTGTCCCTGCACCCCTTCTTATCATTCCTAGCCATCCCTTTTGCAGAAAAAATCGCTTTTGTAAAGTAAGAGAAAAGGTTATATTACTTTGTCCTGTGTTTCTGTGGAAGCCGCAAATGCCCCGCCTGTGTGCTGCTGCCTGGTAAATTATCCACGCCCCTCTCTGCTGCTAAGAGCCTGGCCGCGGCATGAAAGGGGCGTGGCTAAATCGCGTCATGCCAGAGCCCCGCCCCCTTTCATGACGCGGCCAGGCTCTTAGCAGCAGAGAGGGGCGTGCATAATTTACCAGGCAGCAGCAGACAGGCGGGGCATTTGCGGCTTCCACAGAAACACAGGACAAAGTAATATAACCTTTTCTCTTACTTTACAAAAGCGATTTTTTCTGCAAAAGGGATGGCTAGGAATGATAAGAAAGGGTGCAGGGACAGGTCTAAAGATAAGGGGGGTCAGTTTCTGGCTGAAACCTGAGAGGCTGAAAGGGCAGGGCTTTACTGAAGGGAGGGGGGAGAGGAGGCTGACAGGCACATGGAACACTGCACGAGGACAAGCTAGGTAACACCCAGTCGTCACGATTTATTAAAGTTTATAAAGCTATATCTTAGCTTCTACTAAACAGTTTTTTTAGCAAAAACAATTGCCCCAAATGTGTGTGCTGGGTGTAGGGACACATATTAACAGTCCGGGGGGGTCATTTGGGGTGGTTGGTTCCCTTTAAGTATCAGCAGTGAAAAAAGGACGGCACATGAAGGCAACTAGGATGACACAGTGCGATGTCCGAGATTTTCACGGACCCACAGACTTGAATGTATGAGTTTGATACCTGATTTAAAGCAATTACAGCCATGACTTTGTTTTTGTTTTATTTTTTTGCAGAACACTACAACCACAAAAAGTCATAGACATGTCAACAGCCACATAGACTATACTGCATACATGTTTTATCCATTAAGAGTGGACATCTGAATGAGCCCCAACACAGCATACAAATACAGAAGTTTGTTTTCTGTCTTCTAAGACACCTTTGGTGCAGATTTGCTTCAGTATGCCATATGTTCTTTGCAATGTAAACTAGAAGTGAGTCAAAAAAAGAAGGCTAAAGTCTGATGAACCATAAATACCATGTGCTATATGGTGCATAGTGTGGACCTTTAGAGCAGGTGTCCCCAACTCCAGGCCTCAAGAGCCGCCAACAGTTCAGGTTTTCAGGATTTTCTTAGCATTGTACAGGGGTTGGAATCATCACCAGTGCAGATGATCACATTAGCACCTGTGCAATGCTAAGGAAATCCTGAAAACCTGAACTGTTGGCGGCTCTTGAGGCATGGAGTTGGGGACCTCTGCTTTATAGGGTTTATGGTGACACATAAACCCTCTAAAGGTCCACAGTATGCACCATATATTACATATTGTTTTCAGTATAGAAGGGAAAGCAATACTTCTAGAAAATACCTCTGTAATACACCATACAATAAATGCATGAAAAAATCCTTAAAATACAACATTGGCCTCGAGTTGACTATGGACATTGTATCATGAACCCCTACAATAGAAACACCTTGTATAACGATGGCACGAGACCTTCAAAAAAAATATTCTGAATCCATGTTTTGGTTGAAAAATGCACCAATAGCTGCGTAAAAATTCACTGAATGTAGACCATGTTTTGATTAAAGCTACACATGAAAGGTCTTAGTAGATGTTTCATGTTTGCAAATTATTCCCTGACCATTCTTTGAGTATAAGGTGCTAAATGCTAGAGCAGTAAAACACTTGTGAAAACCCCTTCGGTCAACATTCCCGAACGGCATGTTTTGTTAGGAATGTGACAGAATTAGCTTTGATAACAGCTGAAACTACTCAGCCTTGGTTACAAATTGCACCACATTTTTGAGACTATAAGATGCTGCTTACCATAAAATGCGCCATAGATTTAGACTGCAGAAAATAGAAAAAATATTTACCTATTTTCTAAAACTTCCCTGGTGTTGTAAAGTGGAGGAGTCATTAGTACTAATATTAATGTAATGTGGTAGAATAGTAAAGTAATAAATATATTATTAGTGTGCAGTCTGTGTATTATACACACACAGCTCTGCTACATGCAGTTACACTTACACAGCCCAGCTACATGCACAGTTACACTACATACACCTCTTTACTACATGGACAGTTAAACGTACATATACATACACAACTCTGCTACATGCACAGTTACACTTACATACACAGTCCTGCTATATGCACAGTTATATTTACATACACATCTCTGCTACATCAACAGTTACACTTACATCCATAGTTACACTTACATACACAGCTCTGCTACATTCACAGGCTCACTTACATACACAGTTACACTTACATGCACAACTCTGCTACAAACACAGTTAAACTTACATACACACTTCTGCTACATGCACAGTTAAACTTACATACACAGTTCTGCTACTTGCACAATTGCACTTACATACACAGCTCTGCTACATGCATAGTTACACTTACATACACAGCTCTGATACATGCACACTTACACCTACATACACAGCTTTGCTACATGCATAGTTAAACTTACATACATAGTTCTGCTACATGCACAGTTACACTTACATACACAGTTCTGCTACATACACAGTTATAATGATATACACAGCTCTGCTACATGCATTGTTACACTTATCTAAATAGTTCTGTTACAAGCACTGTTACACTTACCTGCACAGTTCTGCTACATGGACAGTTAAACATACATACACAACTCTGCTACATACACAGCTCTGCTACATGAACAGTTACACTTACATACACAGTTCTGCTACATGCACAGTTACACTTACATACACAGTCCTGCTATATGCACAGTTACATTTACATACACATCTCTGCTACATCAACAGTTACACTTACATACACAGTTACACTTGCATGCACAGTTCTGTTACATGCACAGTTACACTTACATACACAGTTCTGCTGTATGCACAGTTACACTTACATACACAGTTACACTTGCATGCACAGTTCTGCTACATGCACAGTTACACTTACATCAGCTCTGCTACATGCACAGTTACATTTCAGCTTCCACTCCTGCTCTGCACCGATCACATAGATCAGTGTGCAGCAGGAGGAGAGAGAGCAGCTCTCTGTGATCAGGGAAGACGCAGTGTCAGTATTCTTTTTCATGACAGGAATCTGCCTTCAGACTATAAGATGCACACACATTTCAGCAGAAGTTTTTCTTTTTAAAAAAAATGTGTCTTATTATATAATATAATAATAAAACTTTATTTGTATAGCGCCAACATATTCCGCAGCGCTTTACAGTACAACGGTACATAAGAAAAATATACGGTACAGAAACGTAATGCAGAACAGTAGTTACATACCAAAAACATAGAATCAACTTAGGAAATACAATAAGAAAGGCAGAAAATGAAGGTGACCCTGCTCGAAGGAGCTTACAATCTAAGGCGGGATGGGAACACAAAGTACAGGGGCTTATAACAATGAATATCTTACGTCTAAGTGACTACTGTTAGGGAGAAGGATAGGCCGAAAATTGTCTGAAAAGTATGATATTTTCTGTGCTAGCTTTAAATGTGTGTGCTTAGAATTCCCTGTGATCTTGGCCTCATTCGGAAATGATTATCTAGTGCCGAATGAGCGGTATAGCGCATGATACTACTGGGTGCACCTTGGAAAATATCTAAAAGTATCGGCAGACTTGGAGAAAGTAACACTGCTTAGTGGACATGGTCAAACTTTTCAGCTGTCAATGTATATTTCATTATTTAAAATCTAATTAAAGCAGTTGTTGAATGTTCAGCTCCCCTGACACTTATGCATTGATAGAAGCTAATAATTCAATGTAATCACCAGTGTTCATTAGAAATTAATTGAGTGCTAAAATCTATCTCTCTTTTTGTGAGTCTATTCTCAGAATTTGCGCCATGGAACACCCTATTTTTTTAATTGACATTTCCCTATAGTAGAAATATAGCAGAACAGATGAGAAGCAAATTAGAATAGTTTCTGGGACAACCTATGCGAAAATTATAGATGTTAAAGGAGTTATAAGGGTGGTAATGGGGTTCAGGTCAAGATTGTGGGGAAAATATGAGCTCCACCACATCAAACTCAGCGAACTGAAGGCCAGAACTAATGGGCTAAGAGCTGTCAAAAGATGGTATCTGGCTATTTATGACATTTGCAACAGGTTATAACAGCCAAAGGTGCTCTACTAAGTACTAAAGACACTTGTTATAAAGGGATGAATAACTCTGAGTGTAGGAATTGTAAGTGTAACACTACAGAAAATTTCCGGTTAACAGGCTGAGTTTTGATCAGACACGTTCATCATGTGATGAGCTGATTTGTATTCCTGTGATGACTTAGTTTGTCATGTATTTCACATTGTTTCCTCTGGCTCTTTCAGCCTGTTTACCATCTTCTTCCTTCATATTTATTACACCAAGTTTATTTCGTATTGATCCTTTTCTTCCTGAGAGATCCTTAAAATACTTACTGTATTTTTCGCTTTATAAGACACACCTGATTATAAGACGCACCCCCAAATTTGGTGAAGGAAAAGAGAAAAAAAAACATTTTTAATGTTAAATGGGGTCCGTCTTATAATGCCAGTGTCTGTCTTGCAATCAGTTTATATGTCCCCTATCCTGGAATATTTGTCTCAATTCTGGTATATGTGTCCCCTCCTGATATATGGACCCCCGCCTGGTATCCATGCCCCCATCCTGGTATATGTGCCCCCTCCTGATATCCATGCCTCCATCCTGATATATGGTCCCAATCATGGTATCCATGCCCCCATCCTGGTATATGGTCCTTCTCCTGATATATAGTCCTCCTGCTAATATATGGTCCCCCTCCTGGTATCCATGCCCCCATCCTGGTATATGGTCCTCCTCCTGATATATGGTCCCCCTCCTATTATATGGTCCCCCTCCTGATATCCATGCCCCCATCCTGGTATATGGTCCTCCTCCTGGTATCCATGCTCCCATCCTGGTATATATGCCCCTTCCTGATATATATGCCCCCATCCTGGTTTCCATGCCCCCATCCTGGTTTATGTCCCTCCTGATATATGCCCCAGAATGGGGGACATACATCCTGGTACATAGCCCCCCAAGTCTTACCGAGGGAACCACGGAGGTTAGGGGCCATGGCAGGAGCTGTGGCGATGTCACGCTGGTCTCCAGTGGGTCACGGAGGTTGGGGCCAAGGCAGGAGCTACGGGGAGTCGCGCAGATCTCCGGTGGGCGTCGCCATTATTATTTCCCAGCATGCATTGCCGGTTTGGCAATGCATGCTCTAGTGTCTAGAAATGGCCGTGGATCGCAGTCTGCGCATGCGCCGCAGCCATTTTCTTAAAGTCTGAAAAATAGAGTATATGAAAATGGCCTTGGCGCATGCGCAGACCGCGATCTGCGGCCATTTCTAGACACTGGAGCATGCATTGCCAGACTGGCAATGCATACTGGGAAGAATAATGGTGGCGCCCATCGGAGACCGACGCAACACCCCCGCAGCTCCTGCCTTGGCCCTTAACCTCCGTGACAGCCACATCGGGCACCCCTGCTCCACCCCCCGCCCATTCCCCCTCGGTAAGATTTATTTTTTTTACATTCACTTTTTAAGACGCACCCCCATTCCTCCCCCCCCCCCCCCCATTGTGGGGGAAACAAAAGTGCGTCTTAAGCGAAAATTACAGTAGATATTTTAGCTATTAGATTAATAGATACATACCTGATATACTATAGATGATAACACTCATATTTCTTTATGCATTCAACTTGAAAATACAAGTGGAACTCGATGCGAGTAATGTACACTGTGAAATTTAACTAGACAAGCTAAATATTTTTAAAATGTAAGTCGGTAAACGAGCAAAATAAGTATGGTAGGGTTACGCAGATCCACGCTCCATGTAATTAGTGGTGATCAATGTTATATAGGAAACTGACAGTATTCTTGATCCGCGCTGCCACACAAGAAAGATAGGGACCGTTATTCATTGAGGCTTCATTTCGGATTTCGGAGCTTAGCCCAACCTTCCTTCCTCAGGGAGCCACATAGTCTATGTGGCTCCCAAAGGAAAGAATTAGTGTCATAGCTCTAACTCGAAATGAGGCATCATGCACATTAAACCGTTCACTATCTCTTCTCGTTGAGCAGCGCGATCAAGAATCTGTCTTTCCTTCAACAATTTCATTGTGTCTCACTAAACAGATCAGCGCAGCAGGGAAATTGTAAACAATCCCCATCCCTCCTTCAATGCCCCTGTTGCAGAGTTATCCCGCTGCAGTGGCTACACTACCCTACTCGGTCTCGCACTTATTGACCCCCAAGTGCTCAGAATATGACACCACACGCTAAGGTCATTGACCATAATTTTGAAGTACCAGGAGCGGGTAATGAACGCATCTCCACACGCACAACACTCTGAATTAGGGGAGGGTGGAGAATGGAATGGCATGAAATGACTTGTCGAGAAATGGGGATTGAATGGAGCGAGCATTTTGGTTCGTAATTCAATACAGTAAGGGTTGGAATAATCATTGCATTTTAGTTATTTCCTATAGGAAGTTGCTCTTGCTGTATAGTGTTTTGGATTTAGCAATGTTCCTAGAATGATTATGCTTGTAAATCCAAGGTTCCACTTAATCTAAAAACAAAAAATAACCCTTTCACTCTGGTCCTGGATCAACTGATGTACAGAAACTCTGCAGATCTTAGCATTTAATTAGACAGTTGTATACAGTGCTATAGAGATTTCTTTTATTAAAGGACCTGCCAGGTCCTCTGACACATGCCAAATACCCTGCTGAACAGTCCTCGGATTCTAAAGATCGTTATGGGATGCAATTGGTTTTGATAGTCAGGGTGTTGTCCCAACTATCGCCCATTAGATGTTATTCCACCCCTGTGGGTGATATGCTTTGTAGATATATTGTCAATTATATATATCAACATTGAGCTTTGCTGACACCGGATATTTTTCCCTCAATCATAGTTTAATCATAAGAGTGCATGACTAAGCCACTCTTAGAGGTGGCGCTCTAATGGATAGAGTTTTCCTGTCTCATCCATTAGAAATATTAGTGTCATGCCCTATCAGATACGAACTAATTGGAACCGTATTCTCCTTTAGAGCGTCTTTTCTAGATGAAATTCTGATGAGCTATATGTCAACATAAGGCAGCCATACAACCCCTGTACAGTGCTGTGCAGACAGACATTCAGTGTTTATTTCTGTAATGTTGTGTAATGTGTACCAAGGTCATTATCAGAAATTAAGTAGGAAGATGAAGGGTCTGAGAGATAAAATATTCCTAAATAGTATCAGAGGCTTCACCTTGTGTGGTTGTGAGAGTCACAACCACTATAAAAGAAATCACGCTGCTGCAGTCCCCAGCGTGGTGCATATAGAGTAGAAAGGGTTAAAACTGTGCTGCGTATTCCACGAGACATCAGAAGGTGAATATAATATTGATTTATTAGTCAATGTGTTTCAGGCCTTCCCTGGCCCCTCCTCAGGACAAATCAATAGCATATTGCCATGTTTCAGGGCGTTTCAGGGAGAACTGATTGACTAAGGGGGGTACTGAATACAAATGCACATCACAATTTTCAGATTTAAACAATGTATAATATTTATAAAACCATATATCATCTCCTTTACACTTCACAAATACTTACTACTTTAATTTGGTATATCACGTGGAATCCCAATAAAATAAATGTACTACTACATTTGGGGCTATAACATTACAAATTGTGGAAAAGTTCACAGGGTATTGATACTTTTTTCACGGCACTATAGATTCTGCATACAGTAAAGTAGAGTGATGGGGCCTGCAGCACTAAGTAGGAGCAGTGTGTTGCTGAGAAACTTAGTTTTACTAAAAAAGAATAGGACATCCCATTCAGCTCTGTAAAGCTGAAGAAAAAATAATGACTCCGTTTAATTCCTGAAAATTTATGTTGGGGTTTTATTGTATATTAACAATAGTAGTGTAGATATTGTGCTTTGTTAAAAAACATAAAAAATGATATATACGGTATATAACCATTTTAGAAATAATCCTTTAAAGACTTACTTTAACCGAGACTGAGTTTCTGGCCACAGAGATGAGATTCAGCCGCAGTCCACATTAAGAAATAGTATTCCTGTTGCCAAAGATGGCAAATACAGACATATGAGATGATCATAAATATAAACCCCTCAGTTTGAAATTTGCTGCAGTCCTCAGACATTCTGATTTTTCATTTTCTATGTACAGTACAGTGAACTTTCCAGTGTTTATCTATTATCGCAATGAACTGGAACGCGCTGACATTTGAGGAGCCGGAGCTCAACTCATTAATTTGGTCTTTGTAGGCAGGAGCACAGCAGGATTTCATAAACTGTGTGATTTGGGACTTTCTCACCTGCTGGAGTGAATATTGATTTGCTTGTACAGCTTACATACGTGCTAGCTTTCTATCTAAGGCTGGCTTCACACCACGGTGTGATCCGGTCCGGGGCTGTCCGGTGTAAACCAGACAGCCCCGGACCGGATCAGCACACAGAACCGGAGGGCCAAATGTGCCCTCCGGTCCTGTGTGCAGCCGGATGCTGCTAATTGCAGCCGCAGCTGCTTATTTTTCAAGACCGCGGCTAGCATGGAGCTAGTCGCAGTCCTGAAACAACAGCGGCGTGCAGCCGTCAGTGTCCGGTTCCCAGATCCTCCCGATTCGGGGCAATCCAGGAGAATCCGGGACAATCCAGGAGAATCCGGGTTCCGGCAAATTGAGGAGATTTTTCTCCCCGGACAAAAAAATTATGCAAGCATCATTTTTGTGTCCGGAGAAAATAATCTGTATTCTCCCGGATTGTCCCGGAGTGATGAAACCGGATGGCAGAGAGCTGCCATCTGCCTCCATCCGGCCCCATAAGCTGCTATGGGGCCAAAAACCGGTCCGGGGCTGTCTGGTTTACACCTGACAGCCCCGGATCAAAAAAATCTGTGGTGTGAACCGGACAGTCCTAGATCCAGTTTTAGCCCCATAGTATTCCTAGGGGCCTGATGGCAGTGATTTGCCATCGGGTTTTGTGCTGTCTGGGAGGATCAGGCACATTTATTTTTTTTGCCCCGGTCACAAAATCGGAGCTTAGAGCATTTTTGTGTCCGGGGCAAAAACCGGACCAACTTGGATTCTTCCGGATCCAGTGAAATCCGGCGCCCCCTAACATGGGAGTCTATGGGTGCCGGATATGACATAAAATCGTTTTGGTTCCCGGACACTGGCAGCACCTAGAGAGCTCCCTGAAATTTCAGCATTGGACAGCGGCAGCAGCCACGCAGTGCTGATTCCAGCAGAAAACAGGATCAAATATGCCTTCCTGTCCTGTTTTGTCCGGCGCTGTCAAGTTCTGTCCGTTGCTTCCTGCAAAACACCGGACAGAACCTGACAGCAAGAAATCGTGGTGTGAAGCCGGCCTAAGAGGGGCATTTGAAATGATGAGGTTCCCTCTAATAAAAGAAAGACACAAAGCAATAAGTCACCTGTATAGATACAGTAGTAAGGCTATGTTCACACAGTGCGTGATTTTCGTGCTTTTTAGCGCACGCTTTTCCACCAAAAGCACATCTGCGTTTGCCGGCAAAGTGAATGAAAATTCAATTTTGCCATGCAGACGCTGCGTAAATTTACGCCACGCTTTTATGGGAGAAAGCGCGTGCATAAAAAGAATCAACATGTCAATGGTTGGCCCTTTTTGTGCGCGCGCTTTCTCCCATAGGCCCCATTATAACCGCTGTAATTACGCATCGCCGTTCAGACAAAGCGCACTTCCAGTGCGTATAATGGCGGGCACTGCAGGATGTGATGTCACACGGAGGAAGAAGAATCCTGTTTTCCTCCCCCATGTGACATGTATGACAGGCCTTTTGGCTAAATAAAAGTAATCAAAAGGTGTGAAAAATTAAAAAAATAGAATACTTACCTATCCGCCGGCTGTTTCTGGTTACAATAACCCAAAACATCCACATGTGACCTTATGCCAGGACCTTCCAGACCTGCGATTGGGCTGGTTGCGATCATGTGATATGTGACGTGCACATCACATGATCACTACCAGCCAATCACAGGTCTGGAACGTCCTGACAGCACATCAGACGTGGACGTCTCAGGTCCCGGTAACCGGGAACAGCCGGCGGAGAGGTAAGTATTCTATTTTTGTATTCTTCACTTCCCTCCTGCGCTTTTGGGGGAGAAATGCAGCCGTAAAAAAACGTAGTGTATGAATTCACCACTTTGCACCAAATGCGATAAAATACGCGCGCCCCCAAAAGCGCAGGAAATACGCACTGTGTGTGAACGTAGCCTAATAGTATTCTTGTGTGTTCTTTGCTCACAACGTTTTGTGGGAAAGGAGGCAGCTTTCTGGCATTGGGAATACATGGCTATTTTTAACATTTTGAAGCTCTTTGTCAATCTCCTTTCTTCTTGATAGTCAAATACAATAAAAAGCTTTGCCTCCTATTTTGATATGAAAGAGAATTCCAAATAACTGAAGGTTTGTTCCAGATGTTAAAAAACTACAAATCTCAGCATGCCTAGACCTGGGACAGCTGTAGATTAACATATTAAAGGCCTGTGCTGTAGAGTATTATACACGATCTTGTATCAGACGTTCTTCATCCATTATTGATGACTAGATGCAGGCACTCTAATTCATAACCATAGATTATAAAGGGAATTCTTAGATAAATTCTTAAATCCATAATGCTAAAAAGTGTAATTCAATGGTGACATCTAGAAAAACATACCCGGCTTCTTATACTTGGGTTTTAATAAAAGTCTACTGGCATTCAGAGATATAGTTGCATTATACCATAGAATAAATCATGTTGTTTTTTCTTACAAACCTAGCGCCCATATAATGTCACTGGTATCAGATACCATGAATGATGGTTTTTTACAGTAAATGTCCAGCCTAAAATGTGTCCCATGTAGCTTACTGCATACTAAAGGAAAACCAGAGAAATGAGCCCGAGCTTAAGTTGGTTATAGAAAAAGAAGGTATTCGGCTCACCTGTCTACAACCGTGCATCGAAACAGAGTGACTTGAAATGCGTCAACTATTATGCTCTAAATTAAGGACTTTAAGATCCTTTTATTACCACATTTTTAATCTCTGGAAAATAAAGAATGTTTTTCAGATGTGCTGGATTTTTCTCTTTGGGTTTCATATATGGTAAGTTATTATATACATGCAGTCTGTAGGAGCACATTCACACTGGGGCCATCTAACAGACAAAATCTGGAGTGAAACAAAATTACCATAAACCCTACAGTACTATTGTAATTAGCAATAGTGCAAATAAATAATATAAGATGCTTAGTAAACTTCTTTTGACCAAATTGCGTAAAAGCCAATCCACCGCCTACAAGGTGTACCCTAGTCGGGATGGTCCTATCTTCAAAAATTAAAACTGGGTGATTGCATATTCAACCAGCCTGCAACTGATCATATCGGGTCACAGTAATGAAGGTGCGGAGTAAAGAACTTTAATCTCTTACGACGCTTCACATCACGTTTTGCTGATCCGGAGCTGTCCGGTGTGAACCGGATAGCCCCGATCCGATTTCGGCCCCATAGTATCCCTATGGGGCCGATGAGCCGGATGGCAGTCATTTGCCCTCTGGTTCTGTTTGTCCAGAGCAGTCAGGTTCTGTCCGGTGTTTCCGCAAAACACCGGACAGAACCTGAAACACCACAAACGTGGAGTGAAGCTAGCCTTAAAGATATCTTTATAACTGATTCATGGTGCCTGAACCACAGACAGCATTATTCAGGCACTGGCTGCATTGTTCTAGCCATGTGTGTGTTACTCTGAAATGCTGCCATATTTCAGTGTAAATATAATTTTATAAGCCGTTGCGAACCATAAGCAGGTCTATTGCTTCTTCTTGCCCCATTCCCCTTTACTGAGAGGTCTTTCCCCTATTCAATCACTTAAAGGGGACTTTTCATTCTAGTGGGAGCAGGATGGAAGGAAGCTGCCGGGGACTTACCTCTGACTACTTGTCCATGACACATAGTCTCCAGCCGGGGTTTAATTAAATGCCAAAGGGGCATTTGGAAGGAACACCATACTACACTTAACATGGTAAGGCTGGTTTCACATTACGATTTAGTGCCTGTCCATGGGATCCAAGATCCAATCTGATTCTATGCAGGATCCGTGTGGATCCTGTTCTCCCTGCCTGTCCCTGTCTGTCCCTGCTTCTTCTCTATCTTTCCCTGTCTGTCCTCTTCTATCTCTGTCTACTCTCCTCTATCCTCCCCCCCTGTCCTCCCCCCCTGTCCTCTCCCCCTGTCCTCCCCCTTGTCCTCTCCCCCTCCAGTATGTAAAAAATAAAAAAATCCTCCCTGAGGATACATTACCTTCCAACGGCTTCATGCGACAGTCACGATCTGGTGGCTGAAGGACCTGTGATGATGTCACAGAGCTGGTCACCTGACACATCAGCTGACTGGCTCTCTGACATCACCACAGGCCCTTCTGCACAGATGGAGGCGCCGGAAGGTAATGTATCCTCATGGAGGGATTTTTTTTATTTTTTTTAACAAACAGAGGGAATAAAATAGGGAAAAGGATAGGGAATAAGACAGGGAAGAGGTTAGAATAGCGGGGGTACAGCATAGAATAGCGGGGGACAGGATAGAGAAGTGGAGGGGAGGAAGATGCAGAGAGGCAGGAGCAGGGAGGACAGGGACCACAGAGCCAACATCGGATGCGAGGTCAACTCGGATCCGATGTCCATAGGCTCCCATGTCATCGGGGCTTGGATCGGCTCGGATCCGATGCTGTCCGATTTCATTCTTGGAAGGATCCTTTCATTCTCAGACTTTATTTGAATGTATATTTATATGTATATAATACATGTATATAATTTGTTTAATAAACGTACTATTGAATTTTTAATATTTGTGGGTGGTGTATGAGCACCCATGGTGCTTCTTTGTAGGCTCTAGTGTTGTATTAATCCACTTTACATATTTTTTATATAGATAAGTGGGGGGATTTATATCCTTGTATCCTGAGCTAAAAGATATATTTTTATTGTGAATATTTATGCATTACACAAACAAAATTATATCAGTCCTCTCGGGGCAGAAATACCATTGGTGCAACCTGGGCAGCTGGCATTGTGCATTATGAGCTATTGGACTGTATATATTGTTCTTGCACGAGGGCTGTCTTCTGTCTGTCTGCTCTTGAGTTCGCTCAATGGTTATGTTGGAGTTAGAGTTCAGTATCGAGAAAATGGAGATACCGTTGCTACAAAGATAGATTGGAAAATAAACCTGCACAGCATGTTACTGACCTGATGTGAAAGGTGGACATCCCCTTTAAAGTTTAACAGCAGGCATACATACTAACCATAGGCAAATTGTACATAGAACTGGCAGATCATCTCTCTGCTACTTGCCGTGTAATCATCTCCTTAGTCTCTCGTTTTGTAGGAGACTCCTTATGGCTGGAAACTCATTTGAGCCAAGAAAATTATTTCTGGTATATAGTATAGAAAATAAAGAAAGCAGAGCAAGTAAGAAGATGTGTGCAGACTGTAGAAGGATGATTAGCATGATGTGCCAGCTCTGCTGAAATAGTATAGTCAGGTAATCAAGTGTATTACAGATATATAATACTGTAAACAAGTTTTTTCTAATACTATATTTTATTGCCAAGTAGAGGAACACTTTGGATCATCACTCTTATCAAAGACATGTAATAATTGTATGAACTGTTTGAGATTGCCCAAATAGTGTTGAGAATATTATACTTTGGATGCACAAATATATCTATGGGACCCGACTATATGTGATTATTTATATCAGTTATTTTGTAGAGTTTTGGGTTTTTGGTGAAAAAACCCTTTAAAGAATCTTTTGAACTTGCCGACCTACAAGGTTCGAAGCACAAAGACCCCACCGAGCTGAGCTGTACTGTCCAGGGCTATGCAGTCGGTAAGTCAAACATCCGACTCCTCAATTTCCTGGAATCCAACTCCACCAAAATGGACACTCTCATCAAACAGCAAATGAACACTTTTGCTATGAATAAGACCCCTTTCACATAGGTGTTTTGCTGATGTTTGTGGCCAATCCGGCAGGTGGCACCTGATCGGCCGCCTAACGTCCGACTTGCAACTTGGACCTGGCAAGCCCCATGCATTGTCTATGGGGCTTGCAGTACGGTGCGGCAAGTGCGGTTCTGACAGATGCGGCAGATCTGGCACGTGCGGACGCAAAAAAAAACGCTGCTTGCACCGGACAGCAAGCCCCATAGACACTGCATGGGGCTTGCCGGATCGGCGCTGCAAGTTTGACCGTTCGGCGGCAGATGCAGTAAATCTGCCGGATCTGCCGTACATCAGCAAAAACAGCTGATGTGGAAGGCCCCTAAGTGATAACTTCTAAAGATAGGAATAGCCCTTTAAGTAGACTTACTATGATTTAGAACATTTTTGTAGTAGATTTCTTTTATGTATAGCAATCATGTTCACAAAATGGTAGCCACATTAGACCCTAGGTTCTAGGATCTTATATTGATGGCTTAGCCTAAGTATTGACCATCAATATTCTAATCCCAGAAAACCCCTATAGATACATGAAAATATGATGTTGTCCTTATCATCCTCTCATATTTGTATTTGTGCTTCAGTTGAAAGTTATGAGGGACTTTGGTTCTTTCAAGGAACAAGGACTACTTCTTTGAGCTGAGTGTGCAACCTCAGACATATGTGAAGAGCCCAGGGCTCGGATACCGAGCCTGGGTTTGATGGATTTAACTGGGGAATCACGGGTGGTCGGGTTCCCAGTTCCGTGCCCTGGCTGTCATTTGTTAGATGGGGAAAATATTTACAGGGATACAGAGTACGTGACGCCACCTGTGGATCCTGGTAATTTGGATACTGGCGCTGCAGGCTGGCCGCTGAGGTGATGATGGGTGCAGCTCAGTGTGGTCCAGCTCCCCACAGGTGGAGCTTTTACCTCAGGGCAGTAGTGATGGAGGATGAGGGGAGTAGTTGTTCTTACCCCTCCAGTGAGACGATGATGATGCTGAGGCCCTCCGGGCACCGGCGGGGAAAGACAGAGACCGATTCAACTTCAACTCCACTTTACTGGTACCGGCAGATGTTACTGAGAACACGATACAGTCTGGTTTAACAGGTACTAGTTGTTGGTCCAAGGTACCTCTATGGAGTCTCCAGATGCTCCTTTCTGATAGTCTCTCGGGGTCTAATTCTGTCCTCTCTATTTAACCACCCTTGCAGAGCTCTCCCCTGGTCTCATACGGTGGAGCACGGGTTTTCCTTTACCGGTACGGATGGGAGTAGCAGAAGTGCACTCTCTTTCCCGCCACCGGAATTCGGACCGTTACTCCTGTAATCTTGAACCGATTTTGGGCCCGAGGGGCGAGGTACCTTCTTGTGGCGCCTACGGCTACCCGGTTTCAAAAGGACCGCCGGCTCGTCGGTTTACGGCCAGGGATGAACCGCTGACCACCTCGGCTTCCGTGTTCCCCAGATATTACCAACCAGCTCCAACCGGTGTTGGTCCGTCCCCTTCTGTCCCAGGACACCCTTCTGTAGGTGGGTGATCCCTCCTGTCACAGAGCTGTCAGGCGCGTCCTGACTGACTGCCTTCCCAGCACTAACTGAACTTACTCACTAACTGTCATTTAAATCTCCTGCTAACCCAGGCTCCACCCCTTTTTGGACCTACTGTGTAATCAGTCTCTTACTCTAAGGTGGCCTAGTGTTGTGTGTAAATTCAGACTCCATAGGTTAAACCCTAAACCCACAGCTATAGAGGCACTACATAAATTTGCATAGTGTAATACCTCCCTGTGGCGCCTAGCCATAGGGGCGCCACATATGAGTGGAAATTTATCAAAACTGTTGGGAAGAAGAATTGTTTCTGTTTCCCATAACAACCTATCATAGCCCAGCTTTTATTGATTGAGAGTAGGTTAAGACCTCTGATAGGTTTGCTTTGGACAATAAAGAACTTTTTTCTTTAAGACAGTTTTGATAACTCTCTCCCAGTGTGTTGGGTATAAAAGTATACATACTGGATAATCCTAAAGCCCCAAGCACACAGCTTAGCCTGTATGATCCTGCATGACACACAGATGTAGGCTTTATTCTGAGCCCCCAAGAGGCACATAGTTGACAGTAGCCTGGCACATTGTTGACAGTAGCCTGGCACATTGTTGACAGTAGCCTGGCACATAGTTGACAGTAGCCTGGCACATTGTTGACAGTAGCCTGGCACATAGTTGACAGTAGCCTGGCACATTGTTGACAGTAGCCTGGCACATTGTTGACAGTAGCCTGGCACATAGTTGACAGTAGCCTGGCACATTGTTGACAGTAGCCTGGCACATTGTTGACAGTAGCCTGGCACATTGTTGACAGTAGCCTGGCACATAGTTGACAGTAGCCTGGCACATTGTTGACAGTAGCCTGGCACATAGTTGACAGTAGCCTGGCACATTGTTGACAGTAGCCTGGCACATAGTTGACAGTAGCCTGGCACATTGTTGACAGTAGCCTGGCACATTGTTGACAGTAGCCTGGCACATAGTTGACAGTAGCCTGGCACATTGTTGACAGTAGCCTGGCACATTGTTGACAGTAGCCTTTTGAGCATTTGTCAGAATTTTACCTGTTAGCTCCTTACTTCATTGAGTGGCGAAGGCAGAAACATATCCTCCTCCCAGAAACAAAGCTCTTCTCCCATATTTTCCTGTATTTAATATCTGTGTATACAATAGGATAAAAATAGAGGTGTATAGCTGAATAGTAGGGGCTTATTCACTGGAATGGGAGAACTTTTATGGCTCCTTACATAATGGCTATATGGATGAATCCATGAAATCATCAGTGTGGATTTTTTTTAACACTTTACATTAAAAATGCAGAAAAAGTTTGAATGAGAAGATGTAAAATACTAGTTGATGATGATTATTACCGAAAAATTTGTGATAAAGTATGCAATATGCTCACTATTTAAACTTTGCAGGGGAGTAACAACTGTGGTCATTGGTGTTGCGACTGGGACCTGGGGTACAGGGACCCGCCGACTCCAGCACTTGCACCAGGTGGATGAGCGTTGGGGTATGTGAATCCATCTGAAATGCATCGCGTACAGAGAGACCCATTGGGTTCCTACACTGTGATGTATGCTGCCGGTCAAACATTGGTGGCAGCTGAAGTCGGCAGTACAGCACATGACAGAGATGCCATCTGCCTTGGCACTAATTATGTGTAAGTGATAGAACGGGGACATGTATACCAGGATGTGGTCTTCGTAAATCAGGATGGGGATCATATATCAGAGGATGGGGCCATGTAAACCAGGATGGGAACCATATGGACCATATATACCAAGATGGGAACATATATAGCAGGATGTGGTCTTCATAAATCAGGATGGGGATCATATATCAGAGGATGGGGCCATGTAAACCAGGATGGGAACCATATGGACCATATATACCAAGATGGGAACATGTATACCAGGATGTGGTCTTCGTAAATCAGGATGGGGATCATATATCAGAGGATGGGGCCATGTAAACCAGGATGGGAACCATATGGACCATATATACCAAGATGGGAACATATATAGCAGGATGTGGTCTTCATAAATCAGGATGGGGATCATATATCAGAGGATGGGGCCATGTAAACCAGGATGGGAACCATATGGACCATATATACCAAGATGGGAACATGTATACCAGGATGTGGTCTTCGTAAATCAGGATGGGGATCATATATCAGAGGATGGGGCCATGTAAACCAGGATGGGAACCATATGGACCATATATACCAAGATGGGAACATGTATACCAGGATGTGGTCTTCGTAAATCAGGATGGGGATCATATATCAGAGGATGGGGCCATGTAAACCAGGATGGGAACCATATGGACCATATATACCAAGATGGGAACATATATAGCAGGATGGGACCATATAAAGTAGGATATGGATACACGTGTGCAGAGAGGGCAAGATCCCAATTTTGCACTGAGGCCCAGCAGACTCCAGATACGCCACTGATACTTTGCCTATGTAAATGTGTATTAAAAAAAACAATGAGAATTATTTGAGGGATTTGTAACTTGTGAGCTGTTTAATATCAAATGTAATACTAGAGACATAAGGCATTATTTGTCAAGGTGTTTATGCAAGAATTCTGACATAAAATACCAAGAAATGTCAAATATTTCGTGACTTTTGGTGTTTTACACCCGTCCTGGACGGCTTTGCCAAGAGCTATGGGAAGAGTCATAAAAAATACACCAGTTTAGTGGCATAAATGACACCAGAGTTGTAATTTAATTCCTGACTGGAGGTACATTTGTGGCACAGTTGCACACCACTTGTAAGATATTATGTATTCCTTAAATTAATAAATTAGTCACGTTTTACCCCTGCAGTCCCTTCTTGTAAAATGTCAGTCTGTGTTTTTAATATCTTAGGTACATTTTTTGGTGCTTTTTTCCATGCATTATTTCCCATGTGTTTCTATCATCTAGGCCAGGGATCCCCAGCCACCAGTCCGCAGACCTGGACCAGACCATTTCGTTCTCTGTGCTGGTCTGCGGCACCACCACAGAGCAGCACTACACACTGAAAGTGTGCTCTGTGGCGGCTCAGAGCACACTGTGTGTGCCCACTTCCTACCTCTCAGTGACATGGCTCCCAACAGACACTACTATGAGGGGCATGCCAGCATGTATGTACGGTGAGCTGGTGGCCAATCAGAGGCCAGCAGCTAGCCTCATCAACAACATTACATGCGGACCTATGATTGACCAACGGTATCTGAGCAGGAAGCTGAGAGCAGCACCGGAGGACCGGTGTGAAAAAAGTGTGTGTGGGTGTGTTTTTCTTTGCAGGTACCATAATTGGGGGCTGCAAGGGAATGATGCGGATAGTATGAGGTGCAAGGTGATGATTGGGATGTTGGGGCCTGCAAGGGGATGATGGGGAAATTGAGGGCTGCAAGGGGATGATGGGGAAATTGAGGGCTGCAAGGGGATGATGGGGAAATTGATGGGCTGCAAGGGGATGATGGAAATTGGGGCTGCAAGGATGATGGGAAAATGGGGTTTGCAAGGGGATGATGGGCATATTATTAGCTGCAAGGCGATGATGGGGATATTATAGGCTGTAAGGCGATGATGGGGATATTATGGGCTACAGGCGGATGATAGGCATATTATTAGCTGCGAGGGGATGATGGGGATATTGGGGGCTGTAAGAGGATTGAACAATAAGACATCCCCTGATGCGCATCTTTGGGAGCAAAATTTAGTATAAGACACTGTCTTATTTTTGGGGAAACAGGGTACTAAACTCCAACCCTCTCCAAAGCCCTGCCCCATATGACCAAGCCCCGCCCCTGTGCCACCTCATCCTGTCGGGCCATGGAAAAATGGTCTTGCATGAAGCCGGTCTCTGGTGCAAAAAAGGTTGGGCCACTAATAGCCACTGATATAGGCTATGAGAAAAACAAAGGGAAAAACAAAAGGAATGAGCATGTTGTTTCTTTTTACTGCACCAAAATCTGCAGGTGAAAAAACCTGAAGGTGGGCACTAAAAACCCATAGACTTTGCTGGGGTGCATTTTCACTTGAAGAATTTAATAAAAACTGCAAGTAAAAATGCATGAAAAACCGCACCAAAGACACTGGGTGTGGACATAGCCTTACTGGGCTTCATGCTCATTTTGATACAATTACTGTTTTCTCTGCTCAGACCTAGGAGAAAACAGGCTACTTAGTAATGTGGGCAGGGTTACACAAGGCAGGAGGACTATGGAGCATGGGACACCTAGTCCTGTAGTGATAATCTCCACTGATAAAATACTGATTCTATTGAAAGAGCACACAGGCCAGTAAGTGACACATAACTGAAGTCAGGGTCTCAGCCACTACCATCCATGCTGCCCCCAGACTACATAACCAAAACCTGCCGACAGATCCCCTTTAATGAATTGGGCTCATACTGTCTATGCACTGATATGGCTATCAGTCAGCTAAAGATATAATTGTTACTATGTGTAGAGAGGAAATATGTCTGAAATTTCCGATATTCAGAGTGCAAGCTATTAAGCTGTTAACCTTACAGCACATTTATTCTATTGATAGTGGGAAACTAAAAGAAGTATAGAAGCGAGATCAGCTGAGAAGTGACACTTGGAAATTCCTGCAAATGAAGATGTGAAAGTGTATTACCTGAAGTGTTAGCAGTGCCTGCGGAGGATTCACAGATTGTTAGAAAGGGCTCTATAAATAACCTTGGGAACTGCAGAGATGCATCTTGTTAAAGAGTTGGTTGTTTGATTGTATTGGACATTTTATGTAAAAGATGTCTTGAATTTTCAGACCTAATCACATTACCGCACATCGTGGACTACATATCAAACTTCAGCTCTACTTCTACATTTTCTTCCAAGACATTAGTAAAGAGATTTAATACAACTGAATAGTTATTAGTTGGAGAAATAATTTTTGATGTACTATTAGAGCATTGATACTACAATTTGATTGATATGATACTAAAATTTCCCTTGGGATCAATAAAGTGTATCAGAACGTATTGGTCAAACCCAGAGTCCACGCAAAAAACACTTTTATCTCTGAAGATCAAGTACATTTGTGTACTGATAAACAATCTATTTCAATCGGCAACATGTAATGCCTCATGTCTCCTGTGGGGGCACTGTAGGGTATGAAACAGTTGCGTAATGATTCAGTTTCTTTTAACAGGGATAACCGCATTAATCCTTATTTTGCATTAAATAATTTTCTTCAAGACTCCATCATAGAGAACACAAGGATGGTAGATAGTACTATGTTGTGCTACCTTTTGCTGTCTGACTTCAGGGAGCGCCATCTGGGAGCAGGGACACCATAGCAAATCTTAGGGTGGTAACTTCTATAATTACAATGGGATAATTGCATTATGGATTTTACATTGTCATTGTTTTGGTTGTGGCAACCAATGTTTGTCAGCTAAGTAACCAGATCAACGAATAAATTGGTCATCTCTAGTAGCCATTGAGCTTTAAAGAGATTGACACATGCGGAAAACCCTTCTCAATCACTGTTTATCCCCTTATAATAATGAAAATATGTAAAAAATAACAGCTATGCTGATCTGCGGGTGAGTGCTGCTCCAGCGGTGTAGTCATTGTCTCTCCCAGAGCTCGTGTGAACGTAACTCACCCCGCAATCAGTTCTTTGGACATGACTAATATCCAATGGAGGTGAGAGTTTGCTCTTGATCCTCACTTCCTCTGAACTGGAGGAAAGAGTGAAGCAGCCGCTGATTGGCTACAGGGGCTATTACATAAGACCAGGAGAGGCAATGCTGACACAGCTGGAACAGCGCCCACATCAGAGGTGAGTATAACTGTTTTAGAATGGGGAACATGGTGATGGAGAAGGGGCTGTTCAAGTAGTGGACAACTCCTTTAACTGTTATGAGTTTGTCCCTAGGTTTTTCGTACAGTACACAATGTAGAATGTGCCTCCGGAACCAACATTCATGTCAGACAATTTGCAGTATAGATTTAATGCCTTCACATGAGCCGGTATAGAGCAGCATGGATTCTTACAATTGTATTTTGTTGTTGTTATTGCTTTTCATATCAAGCTTAGGTTAATAATAGCGTTAATGGCTTGTTTCTTTGTTTTCATTATTCATTCAGTCACATTGAGTACAAACAAATGTAATCTGGAAGAAACTAAAACAAAATTAAAACGTATTCCAAATTAGTTAAAAATAAGCTGGTAACATACAGAGACACCTCTGTAAATATTTGTTAACCCCTTAAGGACTGGGCGATTTTTCATTTTTGCGCTATAGTTTTTTTCCTCCTTTTTTTTTCTAGAGCTATAACCTTTATATTTTTCCATCGATATAACTATGAGGGCACTTGCTTTTTGCAGAATGAGTTGTACTCTTAAACGACACTATCCTTTTCATCATATGACGTAATGACGAGCGAGAAAAAAACGTCAAATGTGGCGAAATAACAAAAAAAAGTGAAATTCTGCGATTGTTTTGTGGGTTTTTCACAGCGGTCATTTGACTATAAAACCGACCTCGCAGTATGATTCAGCAAACCCTAGGCTCTCATTACAACACATTGGAATTGTGGGCGCACCGATAAGAGGTCAGAAGACCGCGCCCCCTACCAGCATAGAGAAGTATCCAAACTCATAATATAAAGTCAATAATACTTGGCACTCAGATTAAGTAAAAATTAATTTTTATTTGCAATCCAAAATTCTAGACGTTTCGGTCAAACTTACACCTTTATCACTACGGAGTGCCGGGAGACATCTGAGAGGAACGCTAAAGTGCGGTATGTACTTCTTATTGAGTAGCTGAGCAGATTGATATAAAGTTTTGTAAGAAAAGATTTACTAACCTGTGATGTCATTTAATCCTTTACTCTTTCTGGGAATTTTAGTCCAGTGGACAGTCCTATCTGTGACTGACAGGCATCTCACTATGCCTCATTATATGAAGAAAGCTGTCAGTCACTGATAGGACCACAGAGGATTAAAGGGAACCTGTCACCCCCTTTGAGCATTTTAAACTATGCCCGCCAGCATTTACATGGTTCTAGTAACCCCTGTATGTGCCCAGATGTGCCCCTCATACCTGAAATATGAACTTTTATTATGTCCAGAGCTGGCCTCCTACTGAGACCGGGAGGATGCTGTTTAGACCAGATGGATGATGTCCTCGCCGCCCTTCTAAGCTGCTAAACCCGCCCTGCAGTTTTTAAAATTCCCGCCCCTCCTATGGCCGGCGCGGTGAGTGACAGCCGCACTTGCGCCGATGCAGTGGAGCAGGTGTCCACGGTGCATTGAACAGGCCAATGTCTAGCGAGATTTGTCAAGTCTCGCGAGACATCAGTACTGTTCAATAGAGCACGGACACCCACTCCACTGCACCGGCGTGATTGCGGCTGTGACTCACCACACCAGCCAGAGGAGGAGTGGGAAATTTGAAACTGAAGGGCGGGTTTAGCAGCCTGGAGGGGCGGCGAGGACAGCATCCTCCCGGTCTAAACAGCATCTTCCCGGACTCAGTAGGAGGCCAGCTCTGGACTTAATAAATGTTCATATTTCAGGTATGAGGGGCACATCTGGGCACATACAGGGGTTACTAGAACCATGTAAATGCTGGTGGGCATAGTTTAAAATGCCCAAAGAGGGTGACAGGTTCGCTTGAAATGATTAAGACACAAGTTATGCTGAATCTTTTCTGCTCAGCTCCCGCTACTCTATAACATGGTGCCTGCAGACTAGATTGCATTTTCATGGCGCCAGGTTCCCTTTAAGGAAACAGTAAATTATAGTGGATGGAAATTCACCCATGAGCTTGCTTCATTTACTGCTCACTAATTGCCTTTAATCCAGAATACAATGTTGATCAATAACCTTTGTGTCTATTCATAGATTACCAGTCCTTCTAATTACAGTTGCATAAGTACTGGTCTTTGAAAAATCCTCTTGAAATGTTCAGATAACCAGGACAAATATTAATTAAATGTTTCTTTATGCCACCTCTGACAATGATCCCCGTACAGAACATGTATATGAGAACAAAACAAGATCATTATGGGTTTGCATAATCTCCATTAAATAACATAGTGACATGTAAGTAAAATTGCTAAAAGGCAGAGTGTAAACTCATCCAGTTCAGCCTTCTACCCAGCCGTGTTTTTCCAGACACAGGCAAATTCTGATTTCTTTCAGTGATCCGGGAGGCTGTATGTTATTTGTCTTCAATAGTTTTTATTATTGTTATATTGATATTAAAACCAACAATAATGGCAACAAACAATAGTGGCAAAAAAAAAGCCATAGTGCACATGAACAATTACACGTATCAGGACAGGGGCACCAACAGATACACCGATTGTGTCCCCCAACACTGTTAAATAAGTCGTGTTCTATGTCGCATAGTACGATACTTAGGTGCCAGTATCTTAGTCCTCCGATTCCAGTACTCGCGCTATCGTGTCCAAGGAGAAGGGGGAATCAGTAGACTGGGTTCCCACAAAATACACAAAGGGTTAAAGGAAGGGAGGGGGGCGGGGGTAGGGGAAGATAGAGAGAGGAGGGAAAAAGTTAGAGGGGAACCGGGAAAATCTGTAAATCCTCTGGAGTGGGAAGGTTGAGGACGGAGAGGGGGGGGAAAGGGTCGGAGGGAAGGGGGAGGGGGAAGTAGTAAAGGCAACAGCCTAAAGGGAGAGAGCAAAGAAGGAAGCAACCTATGACAGTGGAGGGTTAAAGCAGAAGCAGAAAAAGAAGAGGGTGAGAAAAGAGAGGTATCAGAGCCTCACTCTCCAGTAAGGACGGATCAGCCAACTCAGCGCGGAGCCTCAGCACGGAACCCGAAGAGCCGAGGGTGCATTGCCCACAAGTCCCAGGCTTCCGCTACGTAGCGTCTAGAACCTAAGTCCTGAGCCAAATAATACTCATGACAGAACATTATATTCAGTCTCTCTACCAGGTCTGCCATGGAGGGAGGGGAGTTAAGTTTCCAGGCTGTATGTTATTAACACAGCCACAGCAGTGACATCACAACTGTGCCAAGCGATCCTGCTGATGTCATCACAAGATTGCTGAGCTCATTGATTGGTTGCAGCTGTCACAACCTGTAGTAATGACATATCCATTGCAAGCAACAGTGAATAAAGAACCTGGGTGACAGAGGTGACACTTGAGTGGCAGGTAGTAGGTCTTGCATTGACGAGTGTGTGTGTGTGTGGGGCAGTGGACCTACTGGACCACAGGAGAGCTGTGGGAGCTGACCTCCCAGAACAGGGAATTACATAGGCATAGTCTTTAGTATGGCTAGCACTGCCAGTGCGGCCAGGACAGGGCACAGTAAATGTCTCTGGTGGATGATGCTGGCACACAGGTAAAGAGTTTCAGTGGATGTAAGCGGCAGCATGCCATAAGGGACAGGTGAAGACATAGCAGACTCTGTACAGGCATAGCAGGCGCTGTGCAGGCGTAGCAGGCTCTTGTGCAGACATGTGCAGACATAGCAGGCTTTTTGCACACATGTGCAGGCGTAGAAAGCTTTGTGAAGATAGATGCCGGCATAGCAGGCTATTAGGCAAGATGTAAGTCACAAGCAAGGGGAACAAAGACTAGGGCAAGGTACAGAGCAAGGCAACCTAACAACTAGCAATCCCACCAAGAACTAAAGACGTTGCTCAGACACCTCCCATTGCTGAAAGGTGCCCTATATACACAGTGCCTCTCAGCCATAGGCTGAGAGGCAGTTCCAGTTAAGGATATACCGGCCCTTTATATCTTAACAGAGCACTTAAGCACACTCCTGGGAGACTTACTTAGAGGACACAGGCTCGCATAGCAGGAAGACAGAGTTAAGGAGCAAGGAGGTGAGTCGCCGACCGGGGCCTTTTGGGTACTCATAACCGGGCCCTTTCGTCATCATCATCATCTAGGGCTGCAGGGTGGCACGGTGTCGTGACCCAGCTCCGTGGTCCCGGGCGAGTCAATAAAAGGGGAAAACAGTTTTTAAAGAATTATCGTGACGCCACCCGTGGTTTGTGACTAGAGGTAGCCACCGCTGTAGTCGGGACCTCTGAGGGTGATGGGGGTTGCAGCAGAGATGTTGTGCCCTCCACGGGTAGGGCTGGTCCCCAAGGCTACCGCGTAGTAAGTGTATGTGTGGTATAAAGTTCTCCGTACCCTCAGGCAACACTAGCTATGGTCTAGTGGTCACGGACTCTCTGGGGGCACCTCTCCAGGTTTCCTAGCCCTAGTTCGATGGCCTTCCTTTCGCTGTGCCGGAGGTTGGGTCTTGGGACATAAAAAACCCACACCCCGCCAGAGTTTGTGGTTGGGGCAGGCAGCTTCTCTGCCACTTAAGCTGAACCGGCACATTGGTTCTGGCCCGGTCACTCTGTGTCCCCCCTGACTCGTTTACACCTTGGACCCCCTCTGTCTTCCCTCGGTTCTCAGCATGGGACCCGGGCTGGCCATGCAGTGGCACAGGCCACCGGGTCCGGGTTCTCTCACTCTGGTCTCACTGACTACTTGGCTGACGGGTTTCTGCTGTTCTCTCTTTCTTTCTCTGTCTCTGTTGACTAATCAAAGACTAGCCTAGCCTGGTGTTGTGCGTTCCTTTTTGTTCTGCTGTTCACACCCATCACCGGGTTCTGTCCTAACTCTCCACCCTCCACCTGGTTCCTCCCGCTATCCCGTTGCTAGACATAGAGTAACTTAGACTTGGGATCAGGGATGTGTTGGTGGTGTGTGTGTGGGGTGATCGACTTACCAATCCCAGCTGCTGCGCCATCTAGTGGTGACCGGTCCGCAGGGGAGCTGCAGAGGCAGCGCAGGACCACCGGTAGGGTGAGTAGTCTGTGGTTCACAGCACGGGGGTGAGCAGATTTCAAGGGACCGCATCATGGCTGCTGGTCTCCTTGCCCCGTTGAGATCGACACTGCAGCCAGAGGGGTAACAGTAGGTACATCTCATTTAAAATTTTTAAGCAGAGTGTACCTATAAAGTACATTAAAAAAATCTTGATAAACCCCTTTAAATGGGCTGTCTATTCAAGAACAACATCTTTAATATGAAAGCCCTGGGAAAAGTTTCAATTGTCAGATTTTTTCATCTGTCGTATGTGGAGTATTAGATGACACACTAGGCTGAATAATTCAAGTCCACCAGAGCTAAAGTGGCTGTAAGTTGTAAGCTGTAAGGGGCATATAAATCTCTGAACAACACTGTGATTGGCACTAATTTGGCTTGGAAGAGGGGGACCTGACCTGCCAAGACCATATACCCTAACCCTCATAGGGCATAAAATGGTTGTCCTCATGACATGTTCACGGTATCTTATTTCATCATGAATAAAGCATTTAATAACCTCTCCAGCACCTAAGAGCAAGCATCAGGCTTTTTCTACAGTGTATAGTGTGTGTCCCAATTACTAATGATAATGTAAAAGGCAGCCTGATCTGCTCCCTCTGCTTAAGGGAAACATTCAGGTAATAATGCCATACAGGGTGGTGGTGGCGATGTTATATCCCCGGCCCGGTCTGCAAGTGATTATCCATTTTCTTCTGCTTCTAAAGGCCGTGATTTCAATATTAGCACTATATTAGGTTTACCACTCTAAAGCTAGCATTTTCTTAATAAAATACATAATACAAGGAAACGTATACTGAATACATCTACTGTAGAGACCACGAGCGCCTCCAATTTCTGATAATCTTTTAAATGGAAAATGTCATCATGCTATGTAATCTAAAAGCATGATGTAGGGGCTGAGACCCTGATTCCAGTCAAAATTGCTGTTGATTCCAGTCAAAATTGCTGTTTTATCTGCTGCATATCTTGCAGTTCTCTGAATGCTGAGCTTTGTATAACTCCATCCACATCACTGAATGACAGCATTCTGTGCACTCTATTTGCTGAAAGCTGCCAATCAGTAAGAGAGTGGGGTAATACCAAGCTCATGAATATGGAGGAATATATTGCACAAGACAGTTAGTCCTCTAGTGATAGTCTCCTGCTGATAAAATATTTATTTTATTGAAACTACAACAAGTAGCCCACTAAGTGACGGATCGCTAGAAACAAGGACTCTGCCCCTACATTGTGCTGCTCTCAGATTACAATAGTAAATGTCTCCTGACAGATATTCTTTAATCTTCACTAAGTAGTCACAAAGCCAGGGTGCCACCTCCTCGTGATACTCTTTACGCATTACAGAAGTTGGTTATTCAGCTATTTTTTTTAAAGAAATTAAATGATTATCACTGAAGAACATCTTTAGAATTCGCCCCTTTCTCATCATGGGAAAAAAAACCCTCAATGTGGCCCTGATCCACTCCCGCCTTGATTATTGTAATTCTCTATTAATTGGCCTCCCCCCCACTAGACTCTCCCCTCTCCAATCCATCCTTAATGCAGCAGCCAGGGTCACCTATCTAGCTAACCGTTACTCAAACACTTCCACTCATTGCAATGGCTGCTCATACACTATAGGATCCAATTCAAATTGCTTGTTCTCACCCACAAAGCTCATCACAGTGCAGCTTCCCCTACTTATCAACCCTCATCTCTGTCTATCAATCCACCCATTCTCTTCACTGTGGAAGAGACTTTAGACTAACATCTGCACTAATCTAAACCTCCGACTCCAAGACTTCTCCCAAGCTGCACCAATTCTCTGGAATGTTCTACACCAAGAAATTAGGACTATCCCCAATTTACATAGTTTCAGGCGCTCCCTAAAAACACATCTTCTTAGGGCTGCCTATCATGCGCCATAATCTAAGGGTGCCGTTATACACAGCAAAGTTCCAGCGATCCCGACAATGACCAGGATCGCTGGAACATCGCTGTGTGGTTGCAGGGGAGCTGTCAACAGGCAGATCTGCTCAGCGACCAGGGACCAGGGAGCCGACCTCCACATCGCTAGGTAAGCAGGAGAACTCTGGTAACCATGATAAACAGCGGGTATCTAGGCAGCGTGCGCTGCTTAATTACCCGGTGTTTAATCATGGTTACCAGGGCCCTCTCGCTTACCGCAGCCTGTAAGCGGGAGGACGCTGATAACCATGATAAACAGCGGGTATCTAGGCAGCACATGCTGCCTAGATACACGCTGTTTATCATGGTTACCAACCTGTGAGGTCGCTGATCACTGGTCTCTCGCTGTCACACGCAGCTATCGTGCTGACCAGCGGCAGACCAAGAACCAAAAAATGGTCCTGAAGGATGTGCAGCGATCAGCGAATTCACAGCAGGGCCAGGTCGCTGCTGCTTTTCACACACAGCGATACGCTGGCAAGGTCGCGGTATGCCGCGTTTTTTTCGCGGCCGCACCTGCCGCAAGTGCCGATACGCACTTGCCGCACCTGCCGCAAGCCCCATAGACATTGTATGGGGCTTGCCGCAAGTGAACCGCAAGTGCGGCCATTATGCGGTAATCGCGGCAGTTGCGGTTTTTTTCACCACAACTGCCGCGATCAGCGCAAAACGCTGATGGGAAAGGACCCCAAATCAGATTTTTCCATTATATGGGTGATTGCAATTGGTGTTCATAAAGTTCTATGGAGAGGAGGGGGGAGCCAAGGCACAAAGATGCTGCTGTCAAGTTTACTTGAATCAACAGCTACAGTATCCATAGAACTTTATGAGAACCAGCTGTCATCTGTCTAAGTAATAAGGAAATCTGCATTCACTGAAGATGGATTTTACCCATGAAATGAGAATTTTATAAGTTAAAAATCAGTCCTGCCAAAGATAAAGACAGATTTCTTTTATAAAACAGATAACAATATTTAAAATGTAAATAAAGCTGTCAGGTGGTTTATGCCCCCAGCTGTCACGTCTGTAACTGCAGCTTCATAGTCCTATTGTAATCATCCCTGTCTGAGTCATAGTGTAATGTAAAGGTGAAAAAAAGCATTATACACTTACATTTTCACATGTAAATGAGGCAGTCAGAATACACCATGGAGGACACAGTCGATCTGGCAGGTTAACAGTTAACTTTTCAGCTGAATGTCAGAACATGCTGCGGACCTGATATGACTTTAATAGGCGGAGCCAAGTCTTCATACACATAATGATTTTTTCTTGCTTAGCTCTGCCCACTATGGTCACATGATCGTTGCATCTCACAAGTTCTTTAGACAGAGAAGTTAATATTGAGTTAACTATTAAACTGCTGGAGTGACTACAACTTCCAAGGTGTAGTCACTGCCTCATTCATATAAGAAAATGTAAGTGTATAAATGCTTTTTTTCACCGTTAAAATTACACTATGAGCTCAGCCACAGGGATGATTAGAATAGGACTATGAAGCTGCAGGGCAGACAGTGACAGCTGGGGGGCATAAACCACCTGACAGGTTCCCTTTAAGCCCCCAAAGTTCTATAGCCGGTTTTTTAGGGCAATAAGAGTTTGCCTATGCTGTACTATGCCGAATCTGACAGAATATTAGAAACACCAGACGACATTGACACTTTGAACACAGAAATCAAATGTTGAGTAGCTGTGATAGAAACGCAGATGGCAGGTGCGGAGTCGGCGCCATATCGGTGAGATGTCAGCTGTGATACACATCCAGCACTTTCCTACAACACAAGCCAGATAACTGTTTAAAAACCACTTGGAGTCATTGTCTGCAGCATTTAAATAGAACAATCTCAGAATGATGGGTTTTGATGGCTACCAGGGGTGTACTGAAGGCCACTGTGGTTGGCATCTTAGCCTTCCTGAATTTAAAATAAAAATTTAAAAAATATAACACAATAAAAATAAATCTAATTTAAAATTCTTCTTCATATTAACAAAAAAATAATAAAAAATAATCATATTTAGTATTGCCAAGTCTGTAAAAGTCTTATCTACCAAAACATAAGAATAACCCATACAGTGGACAATAGAAATAATTCCAAATGCCAGTATTTTATATTTTTATATTATTATTGTATTATTATTATTTTATTGTTTTGGTCGCTGCACTTCCCTAATAAGAATGCAATAAAAGTGATCCAAATATTGTATGTATCCCACAAATACAAAAATGTATCACACAAAACAAGACCTAACAAGTCCTGCTTGGACAGAAAATTGGAAGATAAGGGCAACACATAAGAAAAAAAAATATTTTTTTTTACAGATTTCTGATTTCTTTTGCCACTTAAATATTTGAAAAAAACAATCATACTGACCTTGAAAATCATGCTGCCTGGTGTTTTTTATCACACTGAACAGCTGCTCAATGGGATAGATGTGGAGGAGGATGGTGCTGCAGGACCGTGAGGTAGCCAGCTGGGTGACAGTTAGAAGGCGGGGTAGAGGGAAGGGTGCCAGGGAGGCTAGCCCTGATCTGGCACACCCCAATAAATTTGCTATGTTGGCAGATGAGGGGTGTGTGAGTTCAGGTACAGCACTGCTGCAGCAAGGCATGACCTCTGAAAGCCAGAGGAGTGTCTGCTCCAGTAAGGGGGAAAACAGGAGAGAAGGGCAGGCCAGACAGGTGCTAGTAGTGGGGGACTCAATTATTAGGGGAATAGATAGATAGGGCAATCTGTCACAAAGACAGAGATCGTCGAACAGTGTGCTGCCTACCTGGCGCTCGAGTCCGGCACATCGCTGATCGGGTTGACAGATTACTGGGAGGGGCTGGTGAGGACCCAGCGGTCATGGTGCACATTGGCACAAATGACAAAGTTAGAGGTAGGTGGAAGGTCCTTAAAGATGATTTCAGGGAATTAGGCTGCAAGCTTAAGGCAAGGACCTCCAAGGTAGTATTCTCTGAAATACTGCCTGTACCACGTGCCACACCAGAGAGGCAAAGGGAGATTAGGGAGATAAATAAGTGGCTCAGGAATTGGTGTAGGAAGGAGGGGTTTGGGTTTCTGGAGAACTGGGCCGACTTCTCTGTTGGCTACAGGTTCTATGCTAGGGACGGGCTGCACCTCAATGGGGAGGGTGCAGCTGTGCTGGGGGAGAAAATGGCTAGAAGGTTGGAGGAGTGTTTAAACTAGGGATTGGGGGGGAGGGTATTTATTGTATAGAAGGGGAAGATAGTGTAAATAGTAACCTGGGCACAAGTAATAAAATTAGGGGTGGCATGGGGGGTGGGGTTAGAACAGTCAATTTAGTAGGAAGGAATAGAGGTAAAGAGAGATGCATAAAGTGCATGTACACTAATGCCAGAAGTCTCACCAACAAAATGGAGGAATTAGAATTGATTTTGTTGGAAAATAATTATGACATGGTGGGGATTTCGGAGACTTGGCTGGACGAGAGCCATGACTGGGCTGTTAATTTACAGGGCTATTGTCTGTTCAGAAATGACCGCACAAATAGGCGTGGAGGAGGTGTATGTTTATACGTAAAATCATCCTTAAAACCCATCCTGCGTGATAATATAGGTGAATCTAATGGAAATGTAGAGTCCCTGTGGGTGGAGATAAGGGGAGGGGGAAAAAATAATAAATTACTGATAGGGGTTTGTTATAAGTCCCCAACAATGATGGAAGTGGGGGAGAATATCCTCATAAAGCAAATAGATGAAGCAGCGACTCAGGGAGAAGTCATTATTGTGGGGGACTTCAACTACCTTGAAATACATTGGGATCAGAAACCTGCAGTTCCAGCAAAGGTAATAAGTTTTTGAAAACTATGAGAGACAATTACCTTTCACAACTGGTTCAGGACCCAACAAGAAGGGGGGCACTGCTGGACCTAATATTAACTAACAGGCCGGACCGCATATCAAATATACGGGTTGGAGGTCACTTGGGTAATAGTGATCATAACTTAATAAGCTTTCAAGTATCCTTTACTAAGACGTGTAGTAGAGGGGCTACAAGGACACTAAACTTCAGGAAGGCAAATTTCCAACGGTTGAGAGATGATCTTAGTGCAATAAACTGGGACGATGTCCTGAGACATAAAAGTACACAAAAGTGATAACAAAAAGTCTCAATTAAATGTCACCTGCTTAACCCAAGAGGAAGTACGGCATCGTCTAAAAATCACTAAAATTGACAAATCCCCGGGCCCGGATGGGATACACCCCAGAGTGCTGCAGGAATTAAGTACTGTCATAGATAGACCATTATTTTTAATATTTAAAGATTCCATAATAACAGGGTCTGTACCACAGGACTGGCGTATAGCAAATGTGGTGCCAATATTCAAAAAGGGGACAAAAACTGAACTTGGAAATTATAGGCCAGTAAGCTTAACCTCTACTGGGGTAAAATCCTAGAGGGTTTTCTAAGAGATGCTATACTGGAGTATCTGAAGAAAAATAACCTCATGACCCATTATCAACATGGTTTTACGAGGGACCGTTCCTGTCAAACTAATCTGATAAGCTTCTATGAAGAAGTAAGTTCTGGACTGGACCAAAGAAATGCAGTGGATGTGGTGTATATGGACTTTTCAAAAGCTTTTGATACGGTGCCACACAAAAGGTTGATACATAAAATGAGGGCAATGGGGATAGGGGAAAATATGTGTAAGTGGGTTAAGAACTGGCTTAGTGATAGGAAACAAAGGGTGGTTATTAATGGAAAACACTCAGAATGGGTCACAGTTAACAATGGGGTACCACAGGGGTCAGTGTTGGGCCCGCTTCTATTTAATATATTTATTAATGACCTTGTAGGGGGCATACAGAGTAGAATCTCAATATTTGCAGATGACACTAAACTCTGCAGGGTAATCAATACAGAGGAGGACAATTTTATATTACAGGAGGATTTATGTAAACTAGAAGCTTGGGCTGCTAAATGGCAAATGCGCTTTAATGGGGATAAATGTAAAGTCATGCACTTGGGCAGAGGAAACAAAAGGTATAATTATGTGCTTAATTGTAAAACACTGGGCAAAACTGTCACTGAAAAAGACCTGGGTGTATGGGTAGATGACAAACTCACATTTAGTGGCCAGTGTCAGGCAGCTGCTGCAAAGGCAAATAAAATAATGGGATGCATTAAAAGAGGCATAGATGCTCATGAGGAGAACATAATTTTACCTCTATACAAGTCACTAGTGCGACCACACTTAGAATACTGTGTACAATTCTGGTCTCCGGTGTATAAGAAAGACATAGCTGAACTAGAGCGGGTCCAGAGAAGAGCGACAAAAGTCATTAGAGGACTAAGGGGTCTGCAATACCAAGACAGGTTATTAAACTTGGGGTTATTTAGCTTGGAAAAACGAAGCCTTAGGGGTGATCTTATAATAATGTATAAATATATGAGGGGACAGTACAGAGACCTTTCTAATGATCTCTTTACTCTTATGCCTGAGACTGGGACAAGGGGGCATCCTCTACGTCTGGAGGAAAGAAGGTTTAATCATAATCACAGACGCGGATTCTTTACTGTAAGAGCAGTGAGACTATGGAACTCTCTGCCACATGCTGTTGTAATGAGTGAGTCACTACTAACATTTAAGAAGGGCCTGGATGCCTTTCTTGAAAACTATAATATTACCGGTTATACATACTAGATTCTTTGATAGGGCGTTGATCCAGGGAATTAGTCTGATTGCCGTATCTGGAGTCAGGAAGGAATTTTTTTCCCCCAATGTGGAGCTTAGTGTTGCCACATGGTTTTTTTTTGCCTTCCTCTGGATCAACATGTTAGGCTATGGGTTGAACTAGATGGACTTAAAGTCTTCCTTCAACCTTAAAACTATGTTACTATGTTACTATGTCACTATAACCGCCATTTAAAAAAAAAAAAAAACAATGGTGGAATCACTTTTTTGCTTAATTGGAATTTATTTTTTATTTTCATATACTTTGTATGGTAAAATGCAGGGCTGTGGAGTCAGTAAGCCAAACCTGGACTCTGACTCCTCAATTTCCCTGACTTCCGACTCCGACTCCTTCATACAGGGCTCATGTTTGAGTGATACATTTATTGTAGTACAATGTGAACATCAGGCTTTTCAACACCATTGTGATACAATAATCAAGATATTTCGAAAGAACATAAAATATATTTATTGGATTTCAACTTTAAAACACAAAAACTTTAATAAATTGTAAATATGCAATTCACTATGCAGTAAATAGGAAAAAATAGTCAACAGAAACGTACTGAATAACATTTGTGCAGTTTATGAATTTGTTCTGAGATATTGCATCACCTTTATTAGATCCTCCTACAAAGCTGACCTCAAATCTGATCTTATTATTTTAAGGCTAGAGAAGAACCTCTCTACACTAACTTGGGCTGGTGGCAAAGCGGTAACCACACGGGCAACATCTCTAACAATTTCGGCATATAAAAGAATTGTCTCAAGCACAGTCAGTTTTGATGATAGGTTGAACTCTTCTACTGCTTTGATAGCAATTGACAATGTTGCTGAAGTATGCGGGAGTGGAAATTTCTACTCTTTGACAAATGTTTGTCTGCTCCATATTGTCCAAATACTTTAAATAATTATACTCCTCATCTGATGAGGCTGAAGATATGGTAACTGTTGTAGGACCCAAGTCCTCTTGCTCTTGGAAATCCTGTAGCTCAATCATCCTAACTGCTACCTCAGTCAGAGCTTCTTTTCCTTTAGCACACTGTTGATCATCAAGCAGTATACGATGACTTGGGTCCACATAAACAGCTACCAGAAGAATTTAATTTTATTATAGCAGTGTCTCTCTCCAGCAATGCCATCTACATGTAATCCTTCTCTTTGGGACAGGCAAAACAGCATGTTCTTCCACTCCTTTATGAAAATGCCAGGAATTAAATCCTCATCTTGTAATTTTTTAGGCACTGTAAATGGGTGCTGTAGCAATTCCTTCAGTTCAGCCACCTGTGTCCATTGACCTTCATTCAGTGTCACTTCAGGGTTGGCCATGTCTACAAGAAAGGGTTTCGGCTCAAGCAATCACTCATTCATTAAAAATGTCCTGTCCCACCAAGTAGCTTGATCAACAAATACCCCTTCCCAGCATGTTTCTCAAAAGCCTAGATCCTTAGATTACATTTATGGGACATTTCATAACTTTCCCAATTTCATATGAAAAAAATTTTCAGCACATACAGCACTGAACTACTGTACCCAAATTATTATATAATGTAGGAGCCGGAGTCGGTTCATGTTATATCAACTCCACCAAAATGGATACTGACTCCAACTCCAGAGAACTGGTGAGGTGAACGGTGTTAAAAAAAATCTTATATGGCTAATGTTGTAAGAAAAATAAAAATATGATGGCTTTGGGATGTAGGGGAAATAAAAATGGAATAACAAAAATGAAAACTCAAAGTACAAGGACCCATTAATCAGGAGATATTCGATTACAGATGTTTTCGAGTAATTCATCAATTGCAACTTCTTAAAAAAATTGGAAAATTTGAAGCAATTTCCCTCCATGCCTACCCTGGTGTATTTTCAAGTACACCCCACTTTAGCTGAATTTTTACAACTTTTTGTCACCAAAAGCAGTTCCTGACAGGAAAAAGGCCCATTTTTGACTTTGCGCAAATTCTTGACTCATGGGCGCCATTTTGATGAATTTGATACCAAAAAAGCAAAAACTTATATCACAAGACAAAAAATAAGAGTGACTTCCATAAAACACAAATGATGACTCGGGGCCAAAAGGTTCAACTCTTCATATATTAATAAAAGTAGATAAAATTAATTGCAATTTGCTTGGGACATTTTCACTGTGTAACATTTGGAAATTTTATCGTCTGACAGAAATCAGATATTTTATTCTTTCGATATTTACCATAACCTTCCAGACTCTTAACATTCATCAAAAATCAATAGGCTAACAAACTCCACTGGTCTGAGAAGAATAATGAATATTTGAAATACAATACATTCAGGTTATTTGGGGATTCTGAAAAACACTTGAATATATGTTACTATGAAAAGAAGTATTTGCCCCTTTTAGATATCATTGTTTTGCACAAGAGACAGATGACATGGTTTTGAATGTTATAGCGGTTTCCCACTAATAAAGTTGATTTTAATCAATAGATCTTGGAATAATATTTAAATTCCACAATTGGATGTTTAACAAAATGTTCCTGTGCAGAGATAATCTTATATATGTGTCCCTGCTATGTACTGTGTAATGGATGTGTCTGACCATACAGGGACATGGTCTGATCATACCACATCTCCTGTGCTGAGATAATCTTATATATGTGACCCTGCTCTGTACTGAGTAATGGCTGTGTCTGACCATACAGGGACATGGTCTGATCATACCACATCTCCTGTGCTGAGATAATCTTATATATGTGTCCCTGCTATGTACTGTGTAATGGCTGTGTCTGACCATACAGGGACATGGTCTGATCATACCACATCTCCTGTGCTGAGATAATCTTATATATGTGACCCTGCTATGTACTGAGTAATGGCCGTGTCTGACTGTACAGGGACATGTTCTGATCATACCACATCTCCTGTGATGAGATAATCTTATATATGTGTCCCTGCTATGTACTGTGTAATGGATGTGTCTGACCATACAGAGACATGGTCTGATCATACCACATCTCCTGTGCTGAGATTATCTTATATACCGTGTTTCCCCGAAAATAAGACTGTCTTATTAATTTTTGCTCCGAAAGGTGCACCATGTCTTATTTTCGGGGGGTGTCTTATATTAGCCAAAAAAAAATTGACAGAAAAGCATCCTCCTATGCCAGTACCTTATCCCACTGCAGCAGCTTCCCATTATCCCAGTACTGTATCCCACTGCAGCAGCCTCCCATCCCAGTACTGTATCCCACTGCAGCAGCCTCCCATTATCCCAGTACCGCATCCCACTGCAGCAGCCTCCCATCCCAGTACCATATCCCACTGCAGCAGCCTCCCATTATCCCAGTACTGTACGGTTTCTCACTGCAGTAGCCTCCCATTATCCCAGTACTGTACAGTATCCCACTGCAGCAGCCTTCCATTATCCCAGTACTGTACGGTGTTCCCCTGCAGTAGCCTCCCATTATCAAAGTACCGTACTGTATCCCACTGCAGCAGCCTCCCATCCCAGTACCGTATCCCACTGCAGCCTCCCATGTGTGTACACACACACACATCACACACCACACACCACACACACACTTTCACTTTCTTACCATACTTCTTTCTTTTCATTTTTTTTCCACTGCGGTGCTGCTTTGGTGGTGCACAGCGCAAGAGCCCTGGGCCAATCAGAGAGCAGGAGCCCTGGCCTAATCAGAGCGCAGGAGGCTTGTTCCAATCACAGCCCAGGAACATTCAGAGCCTACTGACGTCAGCTGGCCCATGATTCCTGCGCTGTGATTGGCGCAGGGCTCATGGGCGGAGACCGGCACAGAGCTCCGGAGCTGTGATTCATGGCTGCGCTCCCGGCGGCTCCGTGAGCAGCAGAAGTGCAGTACAGAGTGGCGGGCACCGGACAGCGGGGAGCGAGACACCGATGCATGCCCCGGTCTTGTGATCGGTGGCATGCTGAGGAGGTATGCCTTATAATCGGGGGGTGCTGATACTAGGAGGTAGGGCGCCCCCAAGCATGCCTTACTTTCGGGGGCACCCTATTTTCTGGGAAACAGGGTATGTGTCCCTACTATGTACTGTGTAATGGATGTGTATGACTGTACAGGGACATGGTCTCATCATACCACATCTTCTGTGCTGAGATAATCTTATATATGGGTCCCTGCTATGTACTGTGTAATGGATGTGTCTGACCATACAGGGACATGGTCTGATCATACTACATCTCCTGTGCTGAGATAATCTTATATATGTGTCCCTGCTATGCACTGTGTAATGGGTGTGTCTGACCGTGCACGGAACACGGTCTGATCATACCACATTCTCCTGGGATGGAGAGGAAGGAAAGGAGTATACAGACATTACATAACATAGCACAGGATCACAGCTGATTCTTTTTATGAGGTGAAACATTTATTTGCCTATTTCTAGAAAATGTTTTACCTCAAAGAAACAATTATTTGTGATCCCATGCTGTAATGTTTGTATACTTTATTTCATCCTCCCCTGCCTAAGATCAAACCAATGCTCTCTGCTCGGTCAGAAACAAAAATGAAACTGTACCTAGTAGGAGCACATTTATAAGATTATCTCAGCACAGGAACATTTTTTAATCACATATAAATGTGGAAATTATTATTATTACAAGATCTATTAAAACAAACTTTTAAATTAACTTTGTGGATACCCCCTTTAAACTCAAATTCTCTTTGTCCAATATTTTAGCTAAACATATGACACAGCTTTTTAATTAATATTGCATTTACTTGGACACACCTTTGTCAATCTGTATGTTTGTCCGCTTTATATGACAAACATACCTCTGGTACCGCCAATATCACCTCTCACTCTCCTGGGGCTCACATAACATTTTTACGTCACACGAACCCCATGCCCATTCAGGCCTGGTTTCACTCGTCCTCTCTTCGGACGAATCCGTAATAAAGAGGAGGTGAGCAGCCAGCCGTAGGTCTGACCGTCTTGATGTTCGAATTATCCGAAGGCTTGGACAGTGAAGCTGGTTCTGATTGGGCATAGGCCTCGCACAAAGTAAAAATGTAATGTGAGCCTCAGGAGAACGAGTGGTGATAACGCTAGAATGGTGCCGGCCCTGTGTAATTATGCCGTAACTGTTTTTATTTTACCGGGGAAACACTCAGATTGAGAAGAGGATGTCTGCAAGGTGGATAAAAAGACCCGTGTACCAAGGTTCTTGTTCCCTAACTGTAATAACTAATTTTTTGGCTGATTTTTTCACTCTTTGTAAAAATGCTTTAAATCAGAAATGTTTTCAGCTTTATACCTTGAGTATTTAAAACCTAAACATGGCTGTATATTAATAAATCAAATGTATCATCAATTGCTAACATTTGTTTTACTTAGATATAGGATATTATTCAACTGCAGTGGCATTATTGCAAAGTGACCACACAGCATAGGCAGTCATGTTGGCTTTCATGGTTTCTTTTCCGTTACGACCATGAACAGATGATGAGTCATTTTTATAGGATTTGTTGAGTCTTTTTTGGTTTCCTGGTCAATTCAGTAATGCAAATTTGTCCGTATGTGGAGGAAGCAACCCCAGCAGTCAGATTCTTGTACAGCTGCGTACTCTGCGTATGCATGGAAAATAAGCATATACATTTCCGTTGGCTTTCCCCACATAAATATTTCACTGCCCACGTACAAAATTCATAAAAATGCAATGCAGTACTGTAACCACTATACATTGAAGAAAATGACTACTCTACAATGTTTAACAAAAAATATATAGTGTTCAAATAACAAATTAATAACTTAAACACTCTACTGACATTGCTATATAATGTCTAATTAAACTGCTATACAATTCAAAGACTTTTAAAAATCAATCATTTAGTGGAAAAAAAATCATCCTCTAGTCTAGCAAAATTCTGAATTTTTGTAATATGAGTCATTATGCTATTTTGCTTAATTCTGTATTAAGTACCATGCAGTGATGTTTTAATGCCTAGTTCATTTAGAAGCTGCTTTCAGCTGCTGCTCAGTAAGGAGCTCTACAAAAAATGCAGTGTGTCTATGGGAATTGCCATCTCACTATGTGGGTTTGAAGGAGAGATGCTCAGATAGGAGAATTCCCATACAAAGTGTTTCAATATAGGGCATGTGTGGAGCTCACTGGGACGGGGTACTCAGTACCGGACCGGGGTACTGCTGGGGATGTCACGGAGGTCCTGGTCCGGACCATGACCCGGGTTTCACAAGTAAAAGGGAATATATACAGGGAATAAATGTTTGTCATGACGCCACCCACGGTTTGTGGTCAGTAATGGGACCACCGCTGCAGCGCTTCTCTGCCAGGAGGATGGCTGCAGCCAGATGGATGAGCCCGCCGCAGGTCGGGCTGCTCCTGACAGGATTAAAAGATGTTGAAAACAGTTCTTTATCCCTGGAATCAAACATGGACACACAGGCAGGGTTCACCGGGTTTACTTGTCAGCTCTTCCAAGTCAAAACAGCAATTTTCAGTACAGCTCAGTTCTTAAACACAGTTAGGGTATGTGCCCACATAGTGGTTTAGTGACGTTCAAATCGTCAGTAAACTGCTGGAAAATTCAAGGAGCCTAGACTCCTGAGCTCAGAAGTCTCCAGCGGTTTTCCAGCGGTTTCTTAGCGGTTTTCCAGCGGTTTTAAGAGCTGTTGAACAGCGTTTTACATTCGGTTTTTCCGGCGGTTTTAAAAGCGGTTTTCTATGGAGGATTTTGTTCATGGAAGGGTAGAGTAGTGCCTCAGAAACGCTCAAAAACCACTGAGAAGAATTGACATGTTGTATGCTGCTAAAACGCTAGGAAACCGCTCAACCTCTGGCAGATCCGCTCACATAAACCCACTATTTGTGCACAGCGTTTTCTAAATTACATAGGGTTACTTGTAAGTCATAACGCTGCTTAGGATTTACATGAATTTAAATAAAACCTATGCTAAACCGTCGGCGGTTTTCGCTGCTAAACCGACGTTAAACCACTATGTGGGCACGCACCCTAACAGTCACTTTACTCCGGTTTCACTGAACCCACTGCAGCCAGGCTGTCATCCCGAGACCCCTCACTCTCTCTGTGTCCTTTCAGGCTGTTCTCTCTCTTTGTATTCTCTTCCCGGGTTAGGTGATGGCAGCTCCGACCCCTGTGGGTCCTCGTGGTTGCTGCTGTGCCTTTCACCCTTGTTGTGGGAACTCCAACCTGCAATTGGAGCTCCCCGTCGGTGAATCTGGGGATACCGGGTGAACCTTCGGTCCCCCCTAAGAGCCGACACTCTGCTGTGTGCCTAGCCTGCAATAGCCCTCTCCTGCAAGGCACTACGAGGCCCTTTCCAACCCGTGTGATTCCAGCCACAAATAGGGAAACTACTCCGCCTGTAGTTGGTCGGTGCTGCCGTGTTCCTCGGATCCAGTGCTGCTGGTCCGGTCTCTTTCCTCACACTCCCCTGGGATGCTGGCTATGGACGAGCTTTCTCTCCATGGTTTCTGTGACTCTGTGTATTCTGCATCTCCATCAAGCCCAACCCCATCGGGACGTGTCTCTGTCTTTCAGTTGTCTGTGCTGCTCGGCTCACTCTGGCCTACTTGGTCTGTTCAGCTCAGCCTACTCCGGCCTACTCACTACTTCCTCCTCTTCTTCCTCTATTTGTACCTTCTGTCACCTGACCTACTTGCATTCCCACCCACTTGTTCTCTAAACCCACCACCCCTTGCCCGCCTAGAGTTATGGGCTCCGGGTTGGGTGCTGCCTCTAGTGGTGTGTGGTATTCTGTGAGGGTGTTTAATGCATAAACTGTCTTGCTTTCTACCTGGCTGCAGTTCCCTATGTGGCCACCCTGTCGCAAGGGCGATACACAGGCATCCCTGCTGATCAGCAGTTGAAAGCAGCTTTTAAAGGAGCATAAATGAGAAATGAAATAAGATTACAGCATAATGTGTGAGAGAAGAAAGCAAAATAGGGGAGATTTTGAAGTATATCACAAAAATTCAGAATATAATGAAATGGAAAAAAAAACTGTGTAATTACTCTTTGAGCAAACATAACATTTTTATTTCCAAGTTGTCAGTAATTCAATATATATAGTTTATTTAGAATTTGAAATAAAAAGAAATATTTCTTTCATTTGCTATGCTTCTAAACCATTTTTTTGTTTTGTCAATTTTCAGGTCTTACCGCTGCTGCTTCCCTTGTATCCTTGGCATGGGCTCTGGCATCTTACCAAAAGGCATTACGGGATTCAAGAGATGACAAGAAACCCATCAGCTACATGGCTGTGATCATTCAATTTTGCTGGCATTTCTTTACAATTGCAGCAAGAGTTATAACATTCGCTCTGTTTGCCTCAGTTTTCCAACTCTATTTTGGAATATTTATAGTCCTTCATTGGTGCATAATGACCTTCTGGATCGTACATTGCGAAACAGAGTTCTGCATAACTAAATGGGAGGAGATTGTGTTTGACATGGTGGTTGGAATAATCTATATCTTTAGCTGGTTTAATGTCAAAGAAGGAAGGACACGGTGCAGGCTGTTCATTTATTACTTTGTCATCCTATTGGAGAACACCGCCTTGAGTACCCTGTGGTACATATACAAGGCCCCCCAAATCCTGGATGCATTTGCTATCCCAGCACTGTGTGTAGTGTTTAGCAGCTTTTTAACTGGTATTGTTTTTATGCTTATGTACTATGCCTTCTTTCATCCTAATGGACCTAGATTTGGGCAGTCACCAAGCTGTGCTTGTGAGGACCCTGTAACTGCCTTTCCTTTGCCTCCCGAAGTGGCTTCAAGCACTCTAAGATCTATGTCTAATAACCGGAGTGTTGCCAGTGATCGAGATCAAAAATTTTCCGAGAGAGACGGCTGCATGCCAGTATTTCAGGTGAGGCCAACAGCCCCTTCAACTCCATCATCAAGGCCTCCAAGGATTGAAGAATCTGTCATTAAAATTGACCTGTTTAGAAACAGGTATCCAGCCTGGGAAAGACATGTGTTGGATAGAAGTCTACGTAAGGCAATTTTAGCTTTTGAATGTTCACCTTCCCCACCTCGGCTGCAGTATAAAGATGATGCACTTATTCAGGAACGTCTGGAATATGAAACAACTTTGTAACTCCAAAAAGATTTTTAAAAAATCGAGGACTTAAAGCTGCAAACCTGAAAGATAAAATGTGACAACCCTTGGTGGCTCATAGTAAAGTCTTTACCAGAACTGATCTAAAAGCCATGGCTAGTCACGTCATGGAAACCACTTTAAATGGCTATTCATCATGATTATCATTCTTACCATATTATGATAAGTAGAGAAAATTGTTGACAGTTCATTCCATGATCATTGAATAGGAGAATCTCTATGTAACAGTACATGAAAACCAAGGGCAGTAAAGCGAGAGAGTCTAGGCAATGTGTGTCTAGTACTGTGTTACCGAACCTTCATTTAGGTACCTTAAATGTCTTAAGATATGTAACGTCTACAAGATACTATTTGTAACGACCTAAAAAAAAAAGTTATGTGACAACAGGCAACCTCTGTGCTTCAGGTCTTTGCACACCAAAGGTAAATGTGGAAATGGATACATGATAGGTGTCCCTTGTAGAGTGCGCTTTCTAAGTTCTCATACTCTACAGTAAGTGCAATAACAAAAATGGTAACAAATGCCCACAATTAACTATTACTACTGTAGATCTTTTAAAGGGCTGATGTACTTCATCAATAGCATTGGCCATCCATCATCCCCAACCTGTCTGTTAAATACACACATCTCCAGTTGGTCACATTTGCCAGCAGAAATGGTGAGCATTTGGTTAATGTAGCAGTGCGTGAAGAAAATGTTAATAAAACCTTTGATGCCATATGAACAGACATAAATGATAATCATGATGATATACCCAGTTGTCAAAAAAAAGATATGTAGATTAAATGTGTAAAATGTTAGTGGAACTTTTTATGGTGAAGAAAAAAAGCAATTAGTTCATTGTACTATACAGGGGATCAGACTTAGAACTCTTGAATGCATGGCTCTGTGTGATTTATGCTGGTATGATAACCCAACGAAAACGAACTGAAGCCGTACCCTCCTAGTGCCAAACATTACATAGTGTATATGATTGCTCTTGTTGCCTGATGAACACAGAAGATGTGGCATGATGAGCCGTGCAAGAGTAGGAAGCCAGAAGGTGTATATCAGTTCTCCATATGTACAGACAGCTCACCTTTTATATCTATGACTAAGTAAAAATGATGACTTAGAGGCTTCTGGGTCGTCTACTAGTAAGTATACACAGTGCCGTAGAATAAATTACATTTGTGAAAGATCATTCTGGTCCTAGTCAAGAATTGTTCTCATATGAATATAGAACGATACAGAAACAATTGTAAGACTGGTTTGTCAATTTAGGTTCGGCCTACGCAGAAATATCATCTTAAAGTATATCCCAATGGTGCTTTCAGTTGTAAGAAGCAACCCACGAGTTTATTCTTATTTTTTACTGCTTTACTTAAGGTATTATTTTATAGACTGTGGGGTTTTCATGCCACCCTACAATCTACATCCATAGATCAACTGTGTTAAGGCAGGTTGGTAGAGCTGAAATCTACTTTAATTCCGCAGTTCTTGAAGCTGAACAGATTCCTCAATCAGAATTTATCCTCATCGTATTGAGAATGATTCTATTGATCCATAGTTACACTTGGCTACAGCCAACTTGTATTAATGGAATGCCTTTCTCCAGCCCTCAGCACTTTGTAATACTAATCTTTTTTTTGTTAACCATTCATTCTTGGAGAGCACAAATCTTGACTGAAAGCACGTAACAGTATACTAATATATCACATATATCAGAATACAGTCAGATCCATTCAGGTTCATACAGTATTCACCAAGAGGTGCTGTACTTCAAAAGGTTAGGGGTCTATGTGATGTTTATGTCAGTTTCATACCTTGCAACTGTGAAAGTAGTCCAATGTAATGTTAAATAGCATTGTTCAATGTATAAGGTCTGTCCCCCGTGGTGAAATACGGATAAAAACATGCAAAAATTCTGCTGCTGAACTACATTTTCCATAATATTCAAGTAATAATCCACTCATGGATTCCTGAGATTTTTTATGGATGAATTTTAATAACAGCTTGGGTTGCAAAGTTTCTTAGGTTAATCAATGGTTTAAGTCACGTTTCATTTTCTTTGGCAAAAGCTACTGTCATTAAACTCTTGGCTCAGTTTTAGAAGTCTTACTGGGGTTGGCCCACATAACATGCTTCCTATTCAAAGGATGGGTGATACATCGTTGATTGCCAAGACTGGCCACACAAATTAGATGGCTGTGGCCGATCATTTGGCCAGTTGTCATTTCAGTTGACTCCTATATACAAGAGCGCTCGCTCAGCCTGTGGTATTTATGAGAAAGCTACCAACTAATATATCAGCCTGCGCCTTATCTCTGGGCAAACAATACAACCTTCAGTCCAAAATTGGACATGTGAGATCAACATCTCGCTAGTGCTCCCATGCACATTAGACCATCAGCTAAATCGGTTGATATCGGAAGGTTCAGCCAACAATAGTCTAATGTGAATGAGGGCCTTAAGTGTCTGACCACTGACACACAATTGAGACTGTGATCGATCCTCTGGAGCATCCCATTTGACAATCAGTTTTGAATAGTCGGTTTCATAGACAATGAAAGTAGTGGTGGGAGTGCAAATGTGGGACCATTACAGTGTAAAAATGGAGAATTTCAGAGCCTCTTTCTCAGGATCGGTGGTGTCCCAGCATTTGGACTCCTCCCAGTGTTTAGCAATTTATTACCTATCCTGAAGTTGTTCTGATGAGCCAACCCTTTTAAAATCAGAGCTTGGTGGGCTGGAACTAACTGTTTACCCAGGTCTTAAGGCCTTCCAAAAAATCTACTGAACATATAGGGAATCAAAATTATGACATTATAATGTAAACCTACTGAGGAAGTGAAGAGTTGGAAATGTCCTTGACCTGGGAATCCTTACTAAGTCTAAACCCGTAGCAAATGCAAACGATACTCAATGCAATGACTCAGCATCAAGTTGGTCTATTCATGTTATATGTTGCTCCCATCAAAGCGTTTTATATTAAATGGTAAATTATTGTTAAATTCTAATGTAAATCACTTTTTCATACTGTAATTCATTAGAAGTCACAGAAAAATTAAGCTGAATAAATATTTATTGTGACCTGTATATTGGGGGTTCATGAAGAAACAGTGTGTGACGTTAATTGTATCTCACATTTTAGTTTACGGAAACCCCACTGTATAAAGTTTTACCCGATACCCTTCCGACTCATAAGCAAAACACACAAAACCTCTATATCTGTAAATAGTTACACATTTTATGGGAAATAACTATTTTTTCTTATTTAAGAAATGTTTGGTCTTTTTTTAATTACTAATTATCTCATCCAGTATCAATAAGGACTCCACTTGAAATAATGGTAACAGGCCAAAAAAACTCAGCCATAGTGGATTTATCTGAAACTGAATATTGGTAGAAGATTAGGATGGTATTACCATCATATCATGGCAAACACTGTTGTCAAACCCATTGGTCAGGTGTATTTTCATATTCATCTTCAGTAATGTAGGTGGGAGATAATGGCAGCCACCACTAGCCCTGATACAAATGCTACAGAGACACCGCCTCCTTGATCATGTGAAGTCAGAGAAAGGTACCTCTGCCAATTGAAAGCAATCCAGATCAGGAAGACAAATTGGTGAAATGAGCACTTCATCCTCCTGCAGTCTCGGCTTCGTTGTGCGGACGAGCTGAACTAGAGTTCACAATATTACACACTCATACACTAGGCCATTTATAGCATGAGAATTATGGTGTCACATATGATTAGAACAAGGCAATTACCTCCAGCTCCAGCCAGGCTTCATTCGATGCAGCAAGTGCCTCTCTGTGCCATCATAAATGCTAGGAAGTTACCTGTTTACATTGGTACCAGTACTAGTTGGTAATCAGAAACCACAACATAATGAATGTTGAATGAAATAAGTAGACTAATTGACCCTTTTCTACTGTAGAAATGGTCGACCCGCTAAAGGGGTTGTCCACTACTCAGTAATCCCTTCTCAATCTGATTGTATGCGCCCCACCCCTGTTAAAATAAAAACATTTATACTCACCCCCCTGTTATCGTCATAGTTCCAGTGGTATCAGCATGCACTCTCCAAGGCCTCACGTGAAGTTATGTCACGTGAGCCCTGCAGCCAATCAGCACTGCCTTCCCTCTTTAGCCTTTGGACGAATCAAACATCGAGAGGAATTCAGGGCTGGGACAGGCCACTCACTTGGTATTGATGTTTGATACATACTAAAGCGGGATGGAGAAGACAGCACTGATTGGATGCAGGACTCACATTACTTAAAGGGAACCTGACCCCTAAAAATGAGCCCCCAGCCTTTTAAGAGCAGTCCCTGCAGCATCCTAATCTCTTTCTAGACATCCCTTTGTCTTACAAATGGCTATTTGTAAAGTTTATAAAAGTTATTCTTTGACCTGCAGCACTGCGGCTTTTCTGAGCTTGAGAAATCACACAGGGTGTTCCTGTGGCTTCTCTTCGCCACCTGCAATATAATTATGCAGCCCCTATGGGTGTGCTAAACAATACAGAGCCTCCTTGTCATTGTAGATAGGCGGTATAGCCACTATGACCCTAATCTCGTCATATCCGGATATTCCGACTTCAGTACACCCATTTGGGTGCATTGAGGACCTCGCGCATGCGCATCATGAAGTCAGCAGTACACCCATTGGGTGTACTGACGTCGGTATAGCCGGATATGACGCAATTAGCGTCATAGCAGCTATACCGCCTATCTACAATGACAAGGAGGCTCTGTATTGTTTAGCACACCCATAGGGGCATGAATAATTACATTGCAGACGGTGAGCAGAAGCCACGGGAACGCCCTGTGTGACTTCTCAAGCTCAGAGAAGCCGCAGTGCTGCAGGTAAAAAAAAATAACTTTTATAAACTTTACAAATAGCCATTTGTAAGACAAAGGGATGTCTAGAAAGAGATTAGGATGGGGCAGGGACTGCTCTTAAAAGGCTGGGGGCTCATTTTTGGAGGTCAGGTTCCCTTTAACAACTTCACGTGAGCCCCAGAAGAGCGCATGCTGGCACCGCTGGAATGGTATCAGCACCGAAGGCGAGTATAAGTGTTTTATTTTAAATGGGGCAAACACTCCGATTGAGAAAGGGTTGTCGGAGTAGTAAACTACCACTTTAAGGTGTACACATTCCCAATGGTATGAGGTCTAACGTGCCATACAATGACTACTGGAGTGAAGCAGGTGCCACCTTCCTCCCCATACTATATTACTATTGACGCTAAGCATCAATTAAATAATACTGGAGCCCAATGTCATTACACCGTCATTAAATAGTGATGATTGGAGAAAGCCCTCCTAACTGACTATGAATCTATTTTATGAAGGACTTTATCCTAATTTTGAGTGGAGTACTTCTTTTTTTTACTTTATCAGTCCCCAATATTAAAAAAAATCGTAACCAAAGATTATTCTCTAAAGTGAATTTGATTTAAATGTTTTCAAGTTGTGTGCCGTCTCTGGGTTATACAAAATCTTTATAAGATAATCAGTCATATGTTGCCACCTGTCACAAAAAAATAAGTACGCTGATAATGGAAACAAGTTACACATAAGAATAAGCATGCCAAGGAAATAAATTGTGAATTCTTGACTCATAGGAAAATGGTAAAATATATTTGTGCGTATGTGTGTGTGCAAAACAATGCAAACTTTGGTGCTGTAAAAAATTCATTTACTTAAAACGACTCTTTTGTTATGAAATTATTTATCATCGGTAAAGTTAATAAGGTAAAAATGTAAGTTATCAAGTTGATTGACAAAATATAGTTGGCTTTTCACCAGTGTCATTATTTTCATGTTTCATTTTTTTCATTGCCGTAATGAAACATATTACCAAGTGGGATTACAGTATTCATTAGCTCTTCATCATTACCTAAGATCTGAACATTAGTTCTACTTTACCATCTTGTTGTTAAAATTAATTTACCGTAGAGAAACATTGGCAAAGTAAACATTTCAGCTCACTTCAAAGTCTGGTGCGGAGTCTGTGAGCACAAAACGACTCTTCAAACCAAGCACAGGCCCTCAGTGCACCCTGGGTGTGGCAAACAGTTCTGTTCATGTTTCCTAGTTAACTTTCACATATCTTGTTATAACACAAAGCAATGTATAAAATAATCTATTATGTGAATTATCCAATATTATATAGTGTGTTCAAGTCTGAAGACTACATAACATAGACATGATATTATTCAAAATGTGAGTGAACACAAAATGTGGAAACGTGGCTCCGATTTTGTCACAAATATATTGATGTAAGGCCCCTTTCACATCAGCGGTAAACGCTGATCACGGCCGCACTTGCGGCAAGCCCCATCCAATGTCTATGGGGCTTGCGGTAAGTGTGTGGCAGGTGTGGCAAGTGCGATTTCGGCACTTGCAGCATATGCGGCCGCAAAAAACCCGCAGCTGACCGTGTTTTTTTCGCGGCCGCATCTGCCGCAAGTGCCAAAACCACAACTATACCGCACCTGCTGCAAGCCCCATAGACATAGCACGGGGCTTGCCGCAAGTGAACCACACTTTACCTTTATGCGGTAATCGCGGCTGTTACTTTTTTTCACCGCAACTGCCGCGATCAGCGATTACCGCTGATGTGAAAGGGGCCTAAGAGAGTGGAGGGTTAATTTTACAAAGTGTGAATAGGTCACATAGCAGAGAGGTATAATACAATGAGACTATACAGGATCACTTTACTCCAGTTAAGTGTTTAGTCCTCGGTAGGGTTAGTGGTCCCAAAGCCATGAAAAAAGAGATTTAAAGGACCAGGTGGCTTATGTGTAAAGTTGTCTTCAAGTTTATAGAGGTAGGACTTGGTAAAAAAAATAAGCAGAGGAGATAAAGGTGCAGAAACTCCTCTACAGTATCCTGAGAAGACCAAGGCTGGGGGTACCATTGTAAGAAGGATCAATGATGGCTCACAGACTTTGCTCTTTGCAGAGGGGACATAGGTATCGGCAGTGTTTCCTTCAGAACATGGCTGCACTAATCCCTTGGGGTCTTAGGCTGTGCGCAGGAGACTAAGTTATTACCTGGGCTGTGAAGTTGGTAAGCCAAACATCCATCTCCTCACTTTTCCAGAATCCTACTCCAACTCCACCAAAATAGACTCCAACTCCACGACTACAACTCTTCAGCCATGGCTGTGAAGTCAGTAAGCCAAACATCCGACTCCTCAATTTCCCTGAATCCAACTCCACCAAAATGGACACTGACTCCAACTCCACAGCCCTGGTTATTACACTAGTCACACAAAGGATTTCACAAAGCAGAGATCAGGGAGTTATTACAGCTAAGGCTGATGATCAGGCAGAGCATTTTATGAGCACTCTACCCAATAATAAAGAAAGAACAAAAAATAAATGAGCCGCTGCATTAGCTCTATGGAAAAACTACAGTGGGCAAAATAAGCATATGAAACACAGCTAATTTTGCAAGTTTTCCCACCTACAAAGAATGGAGATGTCTGTATTTTTTTATCATAGGTACACTTCAACTGCAAGAGACAGAATCTAAAAAAAAATATTTAAATAGCATTTTATTGCATGACAAAATGATTTGATCACCTACAAACCAGCAAGAATTCTGTTTCTCAGAGATCTGTTAGACCAGCTTCATAACCCGATTTTCAGGATCCCGGGCTGTCCGGCTGAAACGGACAGCCCCGGATCCAATTTGACCCCTATTTTATCCCTATAGGGCCGGATGGCAGTGATTTGCTATCCGATTTTGTGCTGTCCAGGAAGATCCGGCACATTTCGTTTTTTTGCCCCGGACACAAAAATGGAGCTTGAAGCATTTTTGTGTCTGGGGCAAAAATTTGGCAAAATCGGATCCTCCTGGATCCAGCAACATCCGGCGCCCCATAACATGGGAGTCTATGGGCGCCAGATCACCCCGGATAAGACAGAAAATAGGACCGGCTGCCGGACGCCGGGTGCTGAAACAGCAGTGGCTGATTAAAAAGCAGCCGCCGCTGAATTTTAGCACCTGCCAGCTCCCCGGCTGAAATTTCAGGACCTGGGGAGCTCCAGGGCTGAAATTTCAGCACTAGGACAGCAGCAGCCGCATGCAGGGAGGAATCCGGCACAAAACAGGATCAGAGGGCATATTTGCCCTCTGGTTCTGTTCTGTCCAGGTCTGTCAGGTTCTGTCCGGTGCTTCCTGCAAAACATCTGACAGAACCTGACAGCTGAAAATCGCAGTGTGCAGCTAGCCTTACCTTTTCTTTAAGAAGCCCTCCTACTCTGCACTTATTACCTGTTTTAATTGCACCTGTTTAAACACTTTATCTGTATAAAAGACACCTGTTCACACAATCACACTAACCTCTTCAGCATGGCCAAGAAAGACCAAAGAGCTGGCCAAAGAACACCAGGGACAAAATGATAGACCTGCACAAGGCTGAGATGGATTACAGGACAATAAGGGCAAGCACCTCGATGATAAGGTAACAACTGTTGACACAATTATTAAAAAGTGGAAGAAACACAAGATGACAGTATATCTTCCTGGGTCTTGAGCTCTATGCAAGATCTTGCCCCGTGGGGTAAGGAAGATTCTGAGAAAGGTCAGAAATCAGCCCAGAACCACATGACAGGACCTGCTCAATGACCTGAAGAGAGCTGGGACCACAGTATCAAATATTACTGTTAGTAACACACTACACCATCATGGATCAAAATCCTGCAGGGCACACAAGGTCCCCCTGCTCACGCCAGCACATGTCCAGGCCTGTTTGAAGTTAAATTACCATCTGGACGATCCAGAGGAGAAATGGGAGAAGGTCATGTGGTCAGAGGAGAGCAAAATAGAACTTTTTGATATCAGCTACACTCAGTGTGTTTGAAAGAGGAAGAATCGTAGAATGGTAGAGTTGGAAGGGACCTCCTGGGTCATCTGGTCCAACCCCATGCTCAGAGTAGGATTCTCTATATCATCTCAGACAGATGCCTGTCTACCTCTATTTGAATACTTTCATGGGTGGCAAGGTGGCTCAGTGGTTAGCACTGCAGACTTGCAGCGCTTGAGTCCTGGGTTAAAATCCCATCTGCAAGGAGTTTGTATGTTGTTCTCGTGGGTTTCCTCCGGGCACTCTGTTTTCCTCCCACATTTCAAAGACATACTGATAGGATGTTTAGATTGTGAGCTCCAATGGGGACAACATTGCAAATGTATGTAAAGTGCTATGGAATTAATAAAGCTATATAAATATTATTATTCCATTGAAAGGGAATTTACCACCTGTTGTGGCAACCTATTCCACTTGTTGAACAACCTCACTGTCAAAATGTTTTTTTCTAATATCTAATCTATCTCCTTATTCAGTTTTGTCCCATTGCTTTTAGTATTCCCATGGGTAAATGAGAATAAAGCTGATCTCTCTACAGTATGACAGCTCTTGAGATATTTGTAGACAGCTAGTAAGTCTCCTCTCAACCACTTCAAAATCACCCAGAATTCCCTATCAAGGGCTCTCAGATGAATAATGAGTACAATATCTATTTTCAAGTGATCACTTTATTAGTCATAAATTTATAATCATTACATAAAAAACACTAAAATTCATTGCATAGGAGTATCCTAATAACTAAAATCATTTATATCTGGGTCCAGGACTAAGACCACTTATATAGATGTTTATACTGGCGGTGGTGGGTGCCAGGACCGAGGCCACAAACAACTTTACACCAGGTATGAGATACTAAAGGGGAAATTAGGAATGCATCACGGGGGCAGCATACACAAAGTCTAACCTAGATTAGAAGGGGCACTGTCAGCACATAGGTGTGCATACATGTCAAGAAGCTCTTGAGCTCTAGATATACAAGAGAGCGGGCAGCTACAATTAAAACATCAGGGTAGCATTATATTGTAACCTGTGTTAAAGAGAGGTGCCAGTATATAGATACACAGGTCTTGTAAGAGATAAGAGCCTTAAGATCTCACTATAGAGTGTATAGCTGCTTTGAGTGATAAATAAAATAAATAAGTACTCCCTTATATACCTGGTATTATCGGTTAATGTATAATAAATACTGTATAAACATCAATATAAGTGGTCTTAGTCCTGGACCCAGATATAAATGATTTTAGTTATTAGGATACTCCTATGCAATGAATTTTAGTGTTTTTTATGTAATGATTATAAATTTATGACTAATAAAGTGATCACTTGAAAATAGATATTGTACTCATTATTCATCTGAGAGCCCTTGATAGGGAATTCTGGGTGATTTTGAAGTGGTTTTGTGTAAGGTGAGACATTGACAGTTGGTCGACTTTTGAGATAATAAGTCTCTCAGTCTTCTTTTTGGGAAGCTAAAAGAAATTCCCAAATCCTGTAACCATTTCTCATAGGATATGGTTTGCAGACTGGACACCATTTTGGTCGCTCTTCTCTGAACTTGCTCCAGTTTATTGATGTCTTTTCTAAAATATTGTGCCCAGAACTGGACATAGTATTCCAGTTGAGGTCTGACCAAAGTAAGGTAGAGATGGATAAGAAGGATGAGTGCAAGCTAAAAGAACACCATCCCAACTGTGAAGCATGGGGGTGGAAACATCATACTCTGAGGGTGCTTTTCAGCAAAGGGGACAGCACAACTGCACCGTATTGAAGGGAGGATGGATAGGGTCATGTAAATGAGATTTTGGCCAACAACCTCCTTCACTTAGTAAGAGCATTGATGATGGATCGTGGCTGGGTCTTTCAGCATGACAATGACCCAAAACACACAGGCAGCGCAACCAAGAGATGAGCAAACCTTCCTCTGAACCTCCCAGTATTGAGCAAACTTGTTCAGGTTCAGAGTTCGGGTGCTTTATGTTTGCAAAGCACTGGAGTTTGATCATCTCGGACTAGGCACAGTTTTTGGGTGTAGTGTGTGTTCAAAATTAATTTGACAAATTAAAAAAAAAACGCCCTTCCACCCCCAGAAGTATTTTACTTACGGCAGGCAGTATGTTGCTAGAGAGATGAACTACCAATCAATTACTTCCATTAAGGTTCAGATCAAGTTTGGGGTCACGAACAGTGCGTCAAAATGTTTGGTTGCACCACCCGAAACCGAACTTCAAAAGGTTCACTCATTTCTTCTAAGGAGTGACTCTGTAAGAAGCATTTCAAGGTTCTGGAGTGGCCTAGGCATTCTGCAGACCTGAACTCAATAGAGAATCTTTGAAGGGAGCTGAAACTCAATATTACCCAGCGACAGCCCCGCAACCTGAAATATGTGGAGAAGATCTGTTTGGAGAAGTGGGTCTGTTGCAGTGTGTGCAAACATCGTCAAAAACTACAGGAAACGTCTGACCTCCGTAATTGCAAACAAAGGTTTTTGTATCAAATATTAAGTTCTGTTTTTCTATTGTATCAAATACTTATTTCATGCAGTAGAATGCAAATTATTATATAATTTTTTTGATTCTGTCTCCCAGGGTACCGTCACACCTGGACATATCGCCGGCGATTCCACAGGCGACGCTGAGGCGTGGCCTGTCGCCTGCGACATCGCCAATGCGTCGCCCAGTGTAAATGTGCGAGGGCAACACGTCTGAGTGGTCACCTGGTTTCACATCAGAGCTCTGAAACCAGGCGACCATTCTTGGGCGATGTGTGCTGATCGCCCTGTGTAACATCTCATGAGCGATGTCAAGAGCGACAGCACACATCGCCTATACCATTCCGGTAGGCGTTTCGGAGCGTATTTACTAGCTCTGGCGGGCTGCGTGGATTGGTGGCAGCTCCAGCGTTACGATTGGTAGTCTTGTTCCTCGGCGTCCTATTTGATGATGTGTACGTCCCACAATAAAGTCGTCTTCCTTTCCATGGTGCTGAAAGGTGTATTAGGCCCCTTTTTCATCTGCGCTTTATGCTCATTGCGGCAATTGCGGTAAAAAAAAACGCAACTGCCGCGATTATCGCAATACGGGTGCACTTGCGGTCTCGGCAGGTGCGGCTGGGAAAAAACCGCAGCATGCCGCAAGTGCCGAAACCGCCCCTGCCGCAAGCCCCATAGACATTGTATGGGGCTTGCCGCAAGTGAAACCGCAAGTGCGGCCGTATTCCGGTAATCGAGGCAGTTGCGTTTTTTTTTACTGTACATGCCGCAATCAGCGTAAAACGCAGATGACAAAGGGGCCATACCCAGGAGCGTACATATTATTACAAAGCAGCGCATTGATGCGCCAGTGTGTGCTACAAACTGCAGAGATGTGCCATTGCCAAATGTCTCTTTTTATACCAACACAATTGACAGTACATGTCAATTCTGCATCAGACACCAAAGCCAATCACACGTCTTTGAGGCGTCACCAAACATAATGTGAACGCCTACCTCCGAGACGCGGGACAAAACAACGCCCACGTCGCTAATGTGGTTGCTCTGTGTGACGTCCAAGCGGCCACCAGCGACATGATCGCCCTTGGGCGACGCTCAGGCAATTTCCGGTCAGGTCGTCGCCTGAGTTGTCGCCCCGTGTAAATAGGCGACGGTGACCTTGGGCGACATGCAAAAACGTGCACGCGCACGTGCGTCGCCTGTGAAATCGCCGTCGATATGTCCAGGTGTGACGGTACCCTCACAGTTAAAGAGTACTTACAATAAAAATTAAAGACCTCTCCATTCCTTGAAGGTGGGAAAACTTGCTAAATCAGCAGTGTATCAAATACCTATTTTTTCCACTGTATATGGATGCAGAGTCTAACTGAGAGGGAGGGACCACACTTCCATTTGTACGGAGTACAAAAAACCCACACAAATAAAAAATTAGTCGGAGTATAAGTCAAGGTATGCACAATAGGAGCACATTCGCACCGTGCCCTTTCCACAAACAAAACCCCCCAAAAAAACCAAAATGAGCATATACCCTATAATAAAGTAAATAGTGATAGTGTATAAATAACATAGGACACTTGGTTAACACTGTTTCATCAAAAGGCATAAAAGCCATCCCACTATGACAAGGTGTACCCAGTCTGGACGGTCGTACTCTAGTTTTAAAACCTTACCTTGCATCAGTGACACTAACAGTTTTGTTATCGCTGGCCTGTGGCTCTCTCCTGTATTCGTCTGGGTGGGGCATCTGTAGGGAGGAGAAGTACCTGAAGGACCTTTGGGACCTATCCTACTACTAATAATATACCCCAACAGTACCTGCCTACATTTAAGGCTACCAGGCAATCCTCATGTTCTACCCTGAACAGAAATTCCTTTTCTTCCTTGCGCTTGGCAACCCGAGTGTAACAGTTCCAGCTACATATGAAAAATAGGTCTCATCCCCTTAAAGTCAAACTGGCAATCAGTCTAACAAGGCACATAGTATATCCTAGAATCTGTTTCCAAACATAACGAAGGGGCTGTGATTACTACAGCACGAAAGTGACAGGATTCATCCTATATCATTATTGAATCTCATCCCTCTTCATTCTGCATTCCAATTGTCTACCTGATGAAGGCTCGTGCCTGAGCCGAAACATTGTTTTTTTGGAAACTACACACTTTGCACTGAAAATTAAAAACCTGAAAAGCAACTACCATTTTCCTCTTTCTTTTTTCAAGCGATGTGTGCCAGGGCTAAAACTTTATACCATAATACCAAAGTAGGGCCATCCAGACTGGGTACACCTTGTCGTGTTGGAATGGCTTTTATGCTTCTTTTTTTTTTACATTTTTTTATTTATTCCGTTTTATAAACAAATCAAAACAGCAAAATATGAAGTCTTAATCACTAGATAGGTCTCTCACATCCTGCGTAATAATTAACAAGAACAGATACAAACATTGTCAACTCCAATAACCCAGAGGGATAACAATCACCAGGTTCGCTTTGATTTATAATTTTTCACATATACGAGTAAAACAAGGGAGCATGGAGCTCAATATAAGTTAAATAGTCAATCGCTGGAATTGAGAGAGAGGGGCAGAAGAGAAAGCAAAGAAAGAAATTGAGAGGGAAAAATAGGGGGGGAGGATTGAGAGGTAAGGGATAAACTTCAAATGTAGGGACTCAGTTGTAAATCTGCCAACAGTGGTATGTTCAACTAGAGATTTCCTGATCCTAGGCAATTTTTGTAGGTCTCTATCTCTTGAAACTTGAGCCAGCTAAACCACGTATCACGAAATCTCATGTAGGAGTCGCGGATTGATGATGTCAAGTCTTCCATTAGCATAAGGTCATTTACCTTCTGGATCCATGTTGCGATCGAGGGACATGTTGTTGTCTTCCATAAGAGTGGGATACATGCTCGAGCAGCCATCACCAAAAATCTCAATAGGGAACACTTGTATCTGTTGGTTGGGATCTCACAATGGTGAAGCATATACAGTTCAGGTCCCAGCTCTCCACCATAGTTCGTAACTACACGAATGATCTCACTCACTTTGGACCAAAAAGGTCTGAGGCTATTGCATTCCCAAAAAATGTGTAGAAGAGAGCCCTCCACCACTCCACACCTCCAACACAACGGGTCAGAAGAAAAGAAACATTTTATACAAACTCAGGGGAACCCTGTACCATCGGGTGAGTAGTTTGTAGTTTGCTTCCTGAAATCTCGAACTAATTGATGTGGTATGTGCCAGTGTATAAATTCTAGTCCTCTGTTCCGAGGTCAATTCTACATTTAAATCTGCTTCCCAATGTAGCATATACTTTGGCGTAGGTAGATCAGGGGGAGAGATCAAGAGGGCATATGTCCTAGACAGGGCATGTCTACAGAGTTCCGAGCCCTGACATAACGATTCAAAAGTAGTTTTGGTTCTACGAAATTCTACCCTTGGAGGGAGGCTGCAAAGTAGTGATTGAGTTGGAAGCATCTCCAGAATCCCAGGGAAGTAGGAGCAGTAATAGAGCTCAGGGTCTCGAGCGATGACCACCCATCAGCCCCTCCCTAACACTCCACTCTGTCCACCCCATTCTTAATCCAAGAACCAAACACTGGATCATTAACACCTGGTTTGAAATTGGGATGGCTAAGTATGGGTACTAAGGTGGATTTGGCAGGAATCATAGTTGTGCGGATCAATCCCCCATTACAGATAAACAGGGTGGGTCTTATGATCAGGTGATTATGTAGTTTCTCCTCAGTTCCTGATGTTACCCAGGGCAATGTATGTAATTGAAACGGAGTAAAACTCTGTTCAATCTGTACCCAGGTCTTATCATCCTTGTTTCTATACCAATCTATCACCCACGATAGGTGACTTGCCATGTGGTATAGTCTGACATCCGGTAGCCCCACTCCACCCTCCTTTTTAGATCTAAACAGTATATATTTCGCCAATCTAGCACTCTTATTATTCCATATAAAAGTTGTTTGGATTTGGGTGATCGATTTAAAAAAGGAGGATGGAATCCTAATAGGAAGAGCCTGTAAGTAATATAGAATCTTAGGTAAAACAGTCATTTTATAAAGGTGGCATCTGCCCAACCATGTAAAGGTCATCTTTAACCATCTATCACAATCTGATCTGATGGGCTTTTATGCTTTTTGATCAAACAGTGTTCAACCAAATGCCCTATGTGATTTAAATGTACTACTACTATTACTTCTACTACCACTACTACTACTATTTACAGTAGTACTACTACTTTTACTTTATTAGAGTGTATATTTTTGTATCATTTTGTATTTTTTTTGGGTTTTGTTAATATTTAAGGAAATTGAATGGGACTGTCAATGTTTCCTACTAGAGATGAGCAGACCTAAACGTTAAAGTTGGTGTTTGGGCCAAACATATTTAAACTTTACAAAAAAATCAGTGTTCGAGTTCAGAGTTCTGATGCTTTACGTACGCGAATCACTGGGGCATGCATCATTGTGCTCGGGTACACGCTGTGCTTCATCCAGTGCAAGACACTTGTAGTGTTTAAATGTCTCACACTGTGGTAAAATTCAGCATTATTGTATGTAGTGTATACAAAAAAGGAAATGACAAAACCCTAACCTCCCTCTTGGAAGTGCTTGTTTATGGCTGTCTGCAATTGGTCGGAGCGCAAAACTGCCCCAATCAGTGACTTCCAATGAGGTTTGGGTCCACAACAGAACTTTATCTAAAGTCTGTCTGAACCCCAAGAACCTGAACTTTCACAAGTCTATTCATCTTACTTTCTACCCCTAACTGCAGACTACAAGATAGTGACTTTTCGGGTAACTTTTTTTTAATTAATTTCCTATAGTTACTAAACAACTAAATGGAAATGATATGCATATCCTTTCATGAAACTAAGTTGATGTGTCTTCTCAGTATCAGCAGAACTAATTGCATATTGTCATTGACATTTTTTAGTCAATGCTTTTCTATTGATGAATAAGGCTAGGTCCACATCACGTTTTCACTGCGTTTGAATGCAATGCGTTTTTCTGCTGCATTAATGCATAGAAACGGATGGTGTTAACATACCCATAGACTTGTATGGTAAACACATTGCACAATCAATGCTAAATACGGTTGAGTTTGAAACATGTTTTTCCTGAGTGCAACAGGAAACGTTACATGCGTTTCTATGTGTTAATGCAGCAGAAAAAACGTATTGGTTCAAGCGCAATAAAAATGTTGTATGAACCTAGCCTAATTTTAGTTGATTACAATATGGTCTCTATAGTTGTATCTCAAATATCATTTTTGGAAATGCCAAAATTACATATTAAGTAAGGCATCTCGCTGAAATACTTTAGTATTTTTTAACATCACAACTTCACCAGGATGTCAAGACCCTTGGCTGGAGTTCAAGTTAGTGCTGCAAATAATATAACACAGTCAAGAACATATTTGCCACTAGGCACTGGAGGGCACATGCCTAGTGCAGCACGGGCGGCACCTGAGTAAGGAAAATTTTTTTTTGCATTCCGGGTCGGCCGCCTACCCACCTCAGTCTTCCGTCCTGTGGAGGTTGCAGGGAGGGAGTCTCCGATTGGAGAAAGCGTAGCAGGCCTGCTGCCAACCGAGAGCTGAGAAGTGCGAAAAGGAGCTTTGCTCTGATTGGTGGACAAGTGATCAGTCTGCTGATGACCCACAATTAGAGAAAACAGTAAATACCATCAGAGGAGCAGCAGCATGGCATTGCTGAGGACAATATACCAGCGTCACCGTGGAGGTAGCAGCTATATGATCGGTGTGGTTTACTCTGCACTGCACTAATAATCTATGAGCAGTGATTACCAGGATGTCTGTACACAGTGCAGGCAGTGAGGCAGAGACTGAGGATGTGCACAGTATGGGGATGCAATCCCCTGCAGTGCACTGTAATAGAGCCCAGCAGCTGGCTGAGCTGAGAGCTTAAGTACAGCAGAGGAAGGGACACACACGGGTCTGCTGCCCAGAACCCAGACCTGCAGCATTGCATATGGGTGGGGCTAGGGCACACAGATCCACAGACCTGCATCATGCTATATGGGGGTACACAGACCTATCAGCATGCTATGAGAGCAGAGGGGCACCCAGACCGCACCATACTATATGGGGAGCACCTAGACCTGAGACCTGCATCATTGCATTTGGAGGGAGGGGGCTCGGGCACACAGACCTGCAGCATGCTATATGGGGGGGGGACACACAGACCTGCAGCATGCTATATGGGAAGGGGTCACACAGACCGGCAGCATTGCATATGGGGGGTGGGGGCTAGGACACTCAGACCTGCAGCATGATATATGGGGAGGGACACACACAGACTTGCAGCATTGTATATGGGAGGGAGGGGCTGGGGCACACAGACCTGCAACATGCTATATGGAGGAGGGGGGCACACAGACCTACAGCATTGCAAATGGGATGAGGGGCTGGGGCACAAAGACCTGCAGCATGCTATATGAGGAGGGAGGCACAGGCCTACAGGATGCTATATGGGGGCACACAGACTTTCAGCATTGCATATGGGAGGCACCCAGACCTGCAGTATGCTTAATGGGAAAGGGGCACACAGACCTGCAGCATTGCACATGGGGTAGGCACATAGACCTGCAGCATTCTATAGGGGGGCACACAGACTTGTAACATGCTATATTGGGGGCACACAGACCTGCAACATGCTATATTGGTGGCACACAAACCTTCAGCATGCTATATAGGGGGCACACAAACCTGCATCATGCTATATGGGGGCCAACAGACCTGCAGTATTGCATATGATACAAGGGGAACAAAAGGACCTGCAGCATTGCATATGGGACATGGAGGGGGGCACACAGACCTGCAGCATTCTATATGGGGGGATGTATGTTGCCATAGCAGGGATCATGCGGTTCCCCACTGCAATCTGCAATCCTGTAACGCTATCATGGGGCGTTGATGTGTTGCCATGGGCAGCGTGGGGTCAGATGAGTACCCCTGTCACTGTCATGATTCACTTCTTTGGGATGCCTTCACAGTGGCAGTGATCACAGGAGATGATCATTTCTGCAGTACAGAGGAATGAAATGGCATCATCACAGCTCAGTACTGCAGAAAAGATCGGACTCTGCAGTGTTGAAGTGCCCTAAAGGGCAATGTAAAATAAAGAGAAAGTGAAATAAAAAATTTTTTAAAAATATGATTTTTAAACAAAAAAAAACAGATTCAAATCACTCCCCTTTTGCCCCATTGAAAATAAAACTAACAAAAAAAATACATTTATGATGGTATCACAGCTCACAGATTCATGGTTCAGCATGGTTTCAATGTCATTAGTCTTTGGATCAGTGTGTCATCCGTGTGTCCGTTTTTACCATCAGAGTCATCAGTGTTTTATGCAGATGAAGAAATAAATACAAAAATAACAAACATTCTATGCGTTGCAATGTTAAATATGGATAACACATGGATGTATGTGTTTTTCACGGACCCATGAACTTGAATTGCCAATTTTCAGCTGTGATGACGCAAAGAACAGACATGTCTGTCTGAGTTTGTGCTCATTCACACGTCCATTTTTCTCATATGAGCGCTATTATTTTTTTTTTATGGATATCACTTGTACCTTTGGTAGTCTATGGATCTGTTCATATGTCCGTGAATTTTTGTGAACTGAGTTGTCCATGTAAAATTGCAGAGAAATGTCCAATATTGATCCAAGTGTCAGACCAAACTCAGGAATGCAAGTCTATGGGTCAGTGGAAAAATCAGACCACATTCGGAAGCCATCCATACGCTGTCTGCTTGTGATTGACTGATGAATAGGAAGACATTGAAATTAAAATGTCTCTTTCTCCTTAGTGATAATACTCTGCTAAAAGTCACGGAAACGCATTTTTTCTCATATGCAATAAAGCAGAGTGAATGAGACCTTGTGCATGTGCACACGGTTTATGAGAAATGAAGGACATGTGGGTGGCACCATAGATTATAATGGTCACAAGCTGTATCCCTGAAAATAATGAACAGAGCATATACGTACAACACGGACATCTGAATGAGACCTTAGAGTATGTGCCGACAAAATACGCACCAAAATGTGTCATGCCAACGATGCATTTTGTGGTGCGGGAAGGTGCAGATTTTTGTCCTGCGTATGTGATTTCATGTTAGTGACACCACAGAAATAGCCTGTGCCCTATGTAATAATGTGAAAATGTCAATAAAAGTTATTTTGTACATGTATATAATATGTTGACACCTGGGCAGGGGCTGGTTCAAAAACCACTCCTTTATTACAATCAATGATTGAAGTCCTATCAGGTTTTGCCTGCAGAGCGGGACTCCTGCCTCCTCTCTATGCACAGAACTGTCAAATTCGATGTAGATCATGCTCCTACACTAAATTTGACAGTTCATAAAGAAGAGGCAGGAAAATTGGTGCATTGGTGCAGGAAAATATGCAGCAAAAATTGACAAGTTACTTATTTTGCCGCACTAAACAACACACTATTTCCACTGTCTGAAATTCCATGGGACAGGTCTGCAACGTTCACATTGACTTTTATTACAAATTATGCTCTGGCATATTTAATGCAGGTCTGCTGCGTATATGCACCATATATACATAATATAAACTGCACTAAATCTGCACCGTGGGCACATAGCCTTATACATAGATAATAACTTGTTTTCTTCTGTTAAGACCTCATTCAGACATCCATGTTACACATACATGTTACAGGCAGCTGTTTGTGTTTTTTTGTTTTAAAGAAGACAACTATTGCCCATTATAATCTATGGAGCAAATCATATGTCTGTGATATTCATGGACTATATGTCTTTGCAAAACACAGAGACATACCCATTTTTTCCAGCAGCACAGATGACAATGGCCAATACCAGTGTATCGGTCCATGAAAGACACATACAGCTTATGGATGGCATTAGTTTATAGTCCATGTGCAGTCTGTATTTAACATAGCAAAATATAGGAGAATCTTTGTCGTTTATGTATCAACTAGCTGTGAGCCCGATGCAAATGCATCGGGATTCTAGAACGTGTATTTTTAAATAATAATCGCCTCATCAAAAGCAATAATATAAGGAATAGCATTATTATTAGCAGTAATAGCATTATTAATAGCATTATTAGCAGTATTATGAGCATTAATAGCATAAATAATAGCATTATTAGCATTAATAATAGCATTAATAACATTATTAATAGCATTAATAGCAATATTATTAGCATTAATAGCATTAATAATAGCATGATTAGCATTAGTAATAGCATTAATAACATTATTAATAGCATTAATAGCATTATTATTAGCATTAATAGCATTATTAATAGCATTAATAGCATTAATAATAGCATTATTAGCATTAATAATAGCATTAATAACATTATTAATAGCATTAATAGCATTATTATTAGCATTAATAGCATTAATAATAGCATTCATAACATTATTAATTGCATTAATAGCATTATTATTAGCATTAATAGCATTAATAATAGCATTATTAGCATTAATAATAGCATTAATAACATTATTAATAGCATTAATAGCATTATTATTAGCATTAATAGCATTAATAATAGCATTAATAACATTATTAATTGCATTAAGAGCATTATTATTAGCATTAATAGCATTATTAATAGCATTAATAGCATTAATAATAGCATTATTAGCATTAATAATAGCATTAATTACATTATTAATAGCATTATTAGCATTAATAATAGCATTAATAGCTGTATTAATAGCATTAATATCATTATTATTAGCATTTTTATTTTATATTAATATATTAATTATATTTTTTTGTATATTAATTTTTTATTTTAATTTTATTTATTTTATTTTATTATATTTTAATTAGTTAATGTAATTAATATCTTTATTTAATATATATATATTTTTTTTTTGTTATCATTATTTTTTATTTTATTATTTATTATTTTATTTATTTATTTTATTATTTATTATTTTATTAAAAAAACCGCATCTGCGGCGCGGTTGCGGTACTCCCCATACAAAGTATAGGGGGACTTGCGGCAGGTGCGGCAAAACCGCACTTGCCGCACCTGCCGCAAGTCCCCCTATACTTTGTATTGGGATTACCGCAACCGCGCCGCAACTTGCACTTGCGGCGCGGTTGCGGTAATCCTTATGGGGATTACCGCAACCGCGCCGCAAGTGCTCGCACTCAGCCAGCGACTCGCAATGCGGCGCGGTTGCGGTAATCCTTATGGGGATTACCGCAACCGCGCCGCAAGTGCTCGCACTCAGCCAGCGACTCGCAATGCAGCGCGGTTGCGGTAATCCTTATGGGGACCGCATAAGAAACACTGTGTTGTGAGGAGGCAGCAGCTGCTCTGGAGCGGGCACAGGGGCACAGGAGCACAGGCTCCGGAGCACTGTGTCAGCATGTGCTGACAGCTGCTGCTCCGGAGCGGGCACAGGGGCACAGGCTCCGGAGCACTGTGTCAGCATGTGCTGACAGCAGCTGCTCCGGAGCGGGCACAGGGGCACAGGAGCACAGGCTCCGGAGCACTGTGTCAGCATGTGGTGACAGCAGCTGCTCCGGAGCGGGCACAGGGACACAGGCTCCGGAGCACTGTGTCAGCATGTGCTGACAGCAGCTGCTCCGGAGAGGGCACAGGGGCACAGGCTCCGGAGCACTGTGTCAGCATGTGCTGACAGCAGCTGCTCCGGAGCGGGCACAGGAGCACAGGGGCACAGGCTCCGGAGCACTGTGTCAGCATGTGCTGACAGCAGCTGTTCCGGAGCGGGATGACAGCGGCGAGGAACGCGACTCGCAATGGCCTTGCGGCCATTGCTCGCGCTACCTCAGCGGTGCGGCAGGTGCGGTGGCTGAGGTAGCGACTCGCAATGGCCTCGCGGCCATTGCTCGCGCTACCTCAGCGGTACATCGCTAACTTTGTGGCCGAGCCTCTGGTTCTATTTTCGGCCAGCGACTCGCAATGGCCGCTTCGCGGCCATTGCTCGCGCGTGGTGACGTCACAGCGTGACATAGCCACGGCGTTTTCGGGGGCCGACAAGAAAATGCCTACTGCAATTATATAGTAGATCCTTGAAAAACACTTATTGTAAAATCTGACATATTGACCATACACTGATGACATCGATACCATTTTTGCAAGTATGTGTTTAAACATGGGTGTATGAATAAGGCCTTAGTCAGAAACTGGGCAATAATATAATAATAAAATCCATATAGTATCCTACAATGTCTGCTGGACTTGGTATGGGGAGAGGTTATGGTTCAGTTAGTACACACACCATACTTCTTGTTGTTAACCAGTTAATGCTCTCTTGTCCACCGCACTGTAGTATCTAAAGAGGAAGACAGCGAGACAGGCAGCAACATGGCATCAGAGAGCCCCTGACCTCGAAATAGAAGATCCTCATCCTGGTATTGTGAATCATGTAGCAATTTCAGATATCCAGTGGCATTGAGGTTTCCATTGATGAAGAATGGCCCCACTATCTTCGTACCCCATATACCACACCATACCATCAATTTTTGTGTTCCAGCAGTCTTGGAGGGATCTATCCACTGTGGGTTAGTGTCAGACTAATAGCGGTGGTTTTGTTTGTTAGCTTCACCATTCACAAAAATGTTTGCCTCATCACTCATCTGAAGGTAATTGTCTATGCTGTGAAGATACGAAATGTGCAGCATCTGAAACAACGGATACTGGAAGCCTGTGCTAGCATTTCATCTGCGGTGTGGCTACCAGTGTGTCAAGAGTGGGAGAAGAGGGTTGCATTGACAATCCAACACAATGGGCAGCGTATTAAACACATTTTATAAGTGGTCATAAACTTGTAAATAACTTATGAAGGAATAAAGTTACATTAAAACCAAGCATGCCATTGTTTTTCTTATGAAATTCTCAATAACTTTGATGTTTCACATGACTCTCTTTCCATTGAAAAAAATAAAGTTGGATCCAAAATGGCCGACTTCAAAATGGCTGCCATGGTCACCACCAATCTGGAAATGTTTTCCCTCTCCCATATACTAATGTGCCACGAACATGAAGTTGATATCACCAACCATTCCCATTTTATTTAGGTGCATCCATTTAAATGGCCCACCCTGTATATGACTGCAGACTTGTGAGTCTTCATAGATGGCATGGCATATGCTGTCAAGATTCTCCAGTGCCAGGAACGGGTGGTCATGTAACCTAAAGTATGCAATATGCTACACCGGGCCACATTCTAAATAAACATGTATCAATCAATACAAGTGAATTGAGCAGACTGCGCACGTCTAGTAAGAATGTCGCTGGAAGTATGCATAACGCGTTCATTGGGTTACATGACCACCTTGTCTTGCTGCCAGCATCTAAGAATCCAGATAAAGTAAACCATACACACTGAGGATTCACATGGAGTGACTGCAGACTTTCATTCCAAACCGGGACAGCTCCTCTATGATCTACTCACTTGAATAGAGATTTGCAGTAATTCTAGTCACAGTCAATGGACAACATGGGACTGGTTCTCAACATCCTGCAAATACATTTCTATTCTTTTTTTAAAACTGGACAACCACTTCAATTGCTAGAGAAAAAAATTGTATAGCGGATGGAAAGATGTTATTATCGGTTGCAGGTAAGAAAGATTCACTATCTCCTTGGCTATAACATCTACTTACATAAACGCCTCAGGCTAGAGCCACATTTGCGCTATATCCAGTGGACAGCTGAACGTGACAAGCGGTGTTCAGCTGTCCGCTGTAAATAGTGCTAGATTTGAAACCCAGACACCCTTTGTGCCCTCGTTTGCAGGCGCTTCGGCTTACGTCATCCATATTACTCTATGGCAGCGTTAACACAGCGTTACAATACGGTAACGCTCGGTAATGCTGTCGTCATGCTGCTCTATGCTGGATCCGGCATGACAAAAAGCAGACACAAATGTGGCCCTAGCCTAAAGGCCAGTTACATACACAGATAATTGTGCAGAGATTGTTGGTAGATCTCTGGTTGCAGTGAAATCATGGACACATTGTTCCATTTTGTGGCCGTGTACAAATGTAACAATGTGTCCATGATTTCACTGCAACCAGAGATCTACCAACAATCTATGCACAATTATCTGTGTGTAACTGTGCCTTTAGTCTGTCTGTTTAGCCCTGAAATAGCGCCACCTAGAGGACACTGGCCACAGTGCAGGCAGACCCAGGTTTCCCCTGATTTGTCATATTGTAAAAAAAAAAGACTTTCCATGCTCATAGGCAGTAACTGACGCGGCTGCCAGTAGCAGACTGGGTGTAGGGGTGACCATATTGCTACCCCCAGTTATCACTTTAGAAAGAGACGTGACAATGGACTTTAGAATTAGCGGGGGTCTGGGTGGAAGATCCACAGGTGGGGATGGTGCAGAGGGGGGCCAAGACCACCCCTTGCATAGGCTACACTGCTACACCCACCAACTAACACAGTCACGCCCATACCATATCATACCATAGTAATTAAATTTGACCTTTTACATACTCTTTATTCATTGTAAATTTTAACTATACTTTGATTATTAATAAATTTAAATGTGTAATATTTTAATTCCCTCTAAACATTGGTACATCATCGTCTTATCTGTTGTTCATTACTCCATCATAAATAGCAGTAATTTAATCAATACCAGTACTCATCCTATTTTCCATACATATACCTACTTTGTCGTTCGCATTTTAGACAATTCAACAGCTATTACACAGTTTTCCATGCACCTATTTTTTGCATTTAGTAACCTAAAATATTAATAATATAGTTGAACTAATGTATAACCTCACATGCTGTTGAGTCACCCAATGCAATAGAATTGAGACCCCATCTAGTGTAACATAAAATAAATATATTGTAAAACTTAATTTTTGTTATTTACAGCTTTTAGGGTTTTTTAGTTTCTCAAAGATTTGCTTTTAGTTTGTTAATAAAAACGTAAAGATACTGCACCAGGGTTCCCTCTAGAATAACAATATAAATTGGGGTCTATACAGTAAAACTTTGCAAGTTCATTGTTAAAATATAAGGGACTGTCTCTATTTGATTTTGGTTTCAATAATTAGGTTTCCAGATTTGTCCATCATTACTTGTGACTAAGGGCCTTTTCACATCAGCAGTAAGCGCTGATCGCGGCAGTTGCAGTGAAAAAAACGCATCTGCCGCGGTTACTGCATAACGGCCGCACTTGCAGTTCACCTGCGGCAAGCCCCATGCAATGTCTATGGGGCTTGCGGCAGGTGAGGCAAGTGTGGTTTAGTTGCGGTTTCGGCACTTGAGGCAGAAGCGGCCGCGAAAAAAAACGTGGTCAGCCGAAACCGCACTTGCCGCACCTGCCGCACACTTACCACAAGCCCCATAGACATTGCATGGGGCTTGCCACAAGTGAACTCCAAGTGCGGCCGTTATGCGGTAATCGCGGCAGTTGCATTTTTTTCACTGCAACTGCTGTGATCAGCGCTTATCGCTGATGTGAAAGGCCCTAAAGCATGGGGTGGCCGTGGCTCTCCCTACCTGAGCATGACAGCTTCATATATTGCTGTGGGGATGTCAGACTCATGTTGGGAATCCAGCGGGCAGTCCATGCATTGTGGTCTGTGATCGGCCCAAAGTCCATGAACATCTTTTTGAGTCTTAACGGTGATGGTGGGTTTACACGTCCCGATATCGGGACGATATCGCTATACAACGGCGCGGGAGCGCGCATTTTTAGTGCGCTTTTGCCGATATCGCATCGGCGGTTTACACGTTGCGATATCGGGAAACAACGTCCCTCCGATGTCTACGCCCACCAACCCAGTAACGACCATTTAACATGGGAGTTAATGGGTAGCGTCGGCGTACACATCGGAGTTGGGCTGTCACACGGGACGATGCGGCTACAACGGCCATACGATATCGGGCGGTTGAATAGCACGCTCATTCAACCCCGATATCGTTTTGGCATCGTTCCAGCATCGCATTGTACGTTCAAACCGTACAACGCGCGAACAATATCGGGTCCAACTCCCGAACCACGTGACTTTTGGTCGGAGTTGGGTCGGAGTTGGACGCCGATATCGCGACGTGTAAACCCACCATTAGTGTGCAAATCAACACACAACCACTTCAACCAATATAGCATAAACCTATCCAGACAGCATCAGAAAGTCATGCTTTTTTATTAAATTGACATCTTGCACCACTCATCCCAGGATGACACGTCTGTAAATATATAGGAGAGAAGGACAAGTAGAGGCTACTCTGCTCTGCCAGACAATAATGTTAAGGTCAATAACAAAACTGAGCGTTATTCAAAAAACATGTCTTATTAATTCAACAGGTTTTGAAGTTGCTGCACTTCTTCATCTAGAAATACAATAAAATCAGTTAATCTGGAAGCGAGAAATATTGTTTTGTGATTGTTTGAACATTACATAGACAATTCTTCAAAATGTGCATTTTAGTAACGACAAAGAAATGTCATAGGTTATTTGTTTAAAGGAATGAGAATTATTTTATTTTTAGAAGGTAAATTGCCATTTAAGAGACTACTTTAAAACATGACACGACTCTGCGCATCAGATCTCAGTCTATACAGCAAAGCATTTAGACCTTTGTGAATATTCACATAATAAATATATATTATGAACGTTTAAAAAGATATGTTTATATGAGTATCAAAATCTGATTTAAAGGTTTATTTTATGATTTAAAAATTATTTTAAGAAAACTGAAGTTGTTGAATGCTAATATTAAAAGAAACAAAAAAAAGACTGTGTTTTTTGGACTATAAGACACTTTTTTTCCCCAAATGTTTGTCAGAAAGTTGGGGTGTGTCTTAGGCTGCATTCACACATTGCGTATTTTGCTGCACTTTTTTACGCGCGCTTTTCAAAATACGCAATGTGCCTTTTGTCTGCCTGCAAAGTGAATGTGAAATTCACTTTGCAGTGCAGACGTTGCGCAAAAATACGCAGTGCGTTTTCAGGGAGAAAGCGCAGCTGCGTAAAGAATTTATATGTTAATTGTTTACGCAGCTGCTCCTGCATATTCTCCCTGGGATGTCACAGAGGGGAGGAAGAATCCTGCTTCCTCCTCCCCTCTGTGACAGCTGTGGCCGCCCATTAGATTTCACAGTGTATTAATATACACTGTGAAATCTAAATTAAACAAAAGCAAGTGTATGTAAAATAAAAAAGAATGAATACTTCACCTCTCCAACGCCTTTTCCGGTGTTCGGTCTCCGATTCCAAGTGAGAGGTGTTCTGACAGGACCTGTGGTGACGTCAGAGGGGCGTTCCCGGGCACTCGCGGTCATGTGATACATATCACATGACCGCGAGCAGCCAATCAGCGCTGGGAACGCCCCGGGAACGCCCCTCTGACGTCACCACAGGTCCTGTCAGAACGCCCCTGACTTGGAATCGGAGACCGAACACCGGAAAAGGCGTCAGAGAGGTGAAGTATTCATCCTTTTTTATTTTTCATTCACTTGCTTTTGTTTAATTAAGATTTCACAGTGTATATTAATACACTGTGAAATCTAATGGGGCTGTCATAGCTGTCACAGAGGGGAGGAGGAAGCAGGATTCTTCCTCCCCTCTGTGACATCACTGCGCTTTCTGGAGTAAAGAAAGCGCAGTGTGTGAAAGCCCCTGCGTATTTTGTTGCGCTTTTTTGCGCGGCCGAAAAACGTGGCAAAAAGCGCAGCAAAATACGCTAATGTGTGAACGCAGCCTTAAAGTGCAGATGTAAGGTACCTGGCTGTGCTGTCTTGGTGGAGGGGGCAGCGACTTTGGAGCGGGTCACCGATGGCTGGAGCATGCTGCAGCTGCGGCCGGTGATTACGTGAGCCCACTGTTTAAGTTAATGTAATATTTACCTTATTCTGCACTGAAGCCGTTGCTGAGAGGTGGTTGGGCGGAGAGGTGAATGTTAAATTAACTTAACTAGTTAATTTAACTACCGACTCCAATTCAAAAATATATCCTGGATACATACATTCCTTGACCAAGAAACTGCAAAAACAGTCATGCACGCCCTAACATCTCCTGCCTCGACTATTGTAACTCCCCATTCTCTGGCCTCCCCTCTAGCACTCTTGTACCACTCCAATCTACCCTAAACTCTGCTACCTGATTAATCCACATGTCTCCCCGCTATTCCCCAGCCTCTCCTCTCTGACAAGCCGCTCACTGGCTTCTTATTGTCCAGAGGCTGCAGTTCAAAATCTTAACTATGACATACAAAGCGATCCACAACCTGTCTCCTCCATACATCTGTGACATGGTCTCCCTGTACTTACCTACACGCAACCTGCGATCCTCTCAAGATCTCCCTCTCTACTCCCCTCTTATCTCTTCTTCCCACAACTGCATACAAGATTTCTCCTGTGCTTCCTCCATTCCCTGGAACTCTCTACCCCAACACATCAGACTCTCGCCCACCATGGAAACCTTCAAAAGGAACTTGAAGACCCGCCTTTTCCGACAAGCCTAAAACCTGCAGGGAGCCTCAGTCCACTATACCGCTGCATGACCAGCTCTACCCTCTCTTAGTGTATCCTCACCCATCCCTTGCAGACTGTGAACCCTTGTGGGCAGGGTCCCCTCTCCTTCTGTACTTTTGTGTGCCTTGCATTGCTCATGTTTATTGTACTTGTCTATGTATGCCCCTTTTCACATGTAAAGTGCCATGGGATAAATAGCACTATAATAATGAACAATAATAATAAATAGCTGGCACAAGGAATCACCTGCCACAACTGCAGTGGGCGATCATGTGTGTCGATATTCACTACTTCCCACACATCGTCATTGGCATGGGAGCAGTGAATATACTTGCGGTAGATTATACTCACCGTCTGTCATTCCCCTGCCTCTTGTGCTGGCAACTGATGCAGTGTGTAGAGCACAGCACGTGACAGTGATGTCATTGCTGTGCACTCACACGCTGATCATCTGTTGGTAGTAAAAATTGACAAGAGGGTGTCACAGTGCTGCAGGGGAATGATGGGATGGGCGAATAATCTATTTAAGTGTGCCCTTTGGTGGTGGAACATATGCCAGGTTGAGGAACAAATATCAGGATATGGGCACATAAACCAGGTTTGAGGATCATATACCAGGATATGGGCACATATACCAGGATGGGTGATCATATACAGGATATGGGCACATATACCAGGATGGGGGATTATATACCAGTATATGGGCTATGTACGAGGTCGAGGCACATATACCAGGATATGTGGCACATGCCAGGATATGAGCCATATGCCGGTTGGGGGATAATATACCATGATGGGGCACATATACTAGAGTGGGGTCAATATACGGTATGGGGCACAGGATGGAGAACATATATACCAGGATGGGGGAAAGATATGCATGGTAGGGGCCCAGGATGGGGATATTGGTACAAAATTTGGGGACATTATTCCCATAATAGTGTATTTTTTCTCCTCTCTTCCTCTAAAGCCTGGGTGCATCTTATGGTCTAAAAAATATGGTATTTACGGTGTTTTTCTATATACATATATATTTAAAAAATCTTTATACATTAGGTGAGTGAATGAATTGATTTAGCCTCAGATCTTACAAAAAAAATCAAATTTCTACTGAATTAGTTTTTTTTTGCAATTTGGTTGTACACAGCTTTAAAAATATATGCTAATATTCTGCTGCTCACCTGTCCCTACGCTGCCAAAGATGACAGTTTTTTAGACGGGTATATTACATTTTATGCCAGAATATGTGATACATTTTGTTGCAAATCTGGATCTGCTCCTATGAGATGTAGATGTCAGTTTCTGAATATAACTGTCCTGTCCAAAACTACAGACAATTTATTAAGAGGTTTTTGTCATTTAAAAAGTTTGATACAATTTACTCTAAAACACGTCATAATACATACCAGTATTAATAAGTGAGTGTAACAAAATCATTACTTTAATCATTTTAGAATTAAAGCCATATCTTACATCATCTTTCCATTTTCGCGGGTTCAAAAGAAAATGGATTATTATCATCTCATGACAAATTATAGAACATGAATGGTCTGAGGTTGATTCCAATGGACAAGCCAACCATTTTTTTTAAATGAAGGGATACACTGATAGGGTCAACAAGACCCACAGTGCCGGAAGAGTAAGAAGATAACTCACAATATTTTCCTTGGTTAAGATAAAAAAACACTTTACAGCATCTTTGCGGGTCTCGATCAGCACCCATGCCAAATGCTTGTTTAAAAGTTCATCACAATTAGCACCAGGGCTGTGGATTCAGTAAGCAAAACCACCAACTCCGACTCCTCAAGTTCCTTGACTCCAACTCCACGACTCGGTGACTCCTTCATACTTGGCTCATTTTTAAGTGATAAATGTATTGTAGTGCAATGGTAACATCAGGCTTTTAATCATTATGATACAAAAATCAAGATATTCAGAACGTAATAATAATTCATTATAATAATGTTAAATTGTGCATTAAACTACTGTACACAATTTATTATACATTTTTGGAGTCGGTCCATTTCCTACTGACTCTACGACTCCGACACCCGGATTTGCATTCCAAACAACTTGTGGTGACTTTCAATGGTGCTGCAACCTCTCTCCAATAAACATACAGTCATGGCTGAAAGTGTTGACCACCTTGAAATTCCTCCGGAAAATGAAGTATTTCTCCCAGACAATTATTGCAATTACACGTTTTGTTATACAAATGTTTATTTCTTTTGTATGTATTGTAACAACACAGAAAAACACCAGATCATAATAAAGGCAATTAGGACATAATTTCACACAAAACCACCAAAATGGGCTGTACAAAATTGTTGACACCCTCAACTTAGTATTTGGTTGCACACCCTTTGGAATAAATAACAGAAGTCATTTCCTATAACCATCAAGAAGCTTCTTACACCACTCGTCCAGAATTTTGGACCACTCTTCTTTTGCAAAATGCTCCAGATCTCTCATATTTGCAGGGTTCCTTTTCCCAAGAACAAAGTTATGATCTCTACACAAGTGTACAATGGGGTTTAGATTCAGGCTCATTGCTGTCACTTCAGAACTCTCCAGGGCTTTGTTTCCATTCATTTTCTGTATGTTTCTTGACGTATATTTGGGGTCATTGTCTTGCTGGAAGATCCATGACCAAGGAACCAAACCCAGGGCTGACACTGTGCACTATATTGTGCCATATATCTGTCATGTGCTATTCCAATCTGCACTCACTTGGTGCTTTGGATCTCCTGACTCTGTTCCCACTATGGAGACTGATATGCAACCTTGTGCTTCTTTGCTATTCATCCAGAGTCAGGGCGCCAGCTCTTTTTGTGTGCACTTGCTATCAGTCTTGCAGGAGTTAATTTTCCGACGGCTGGTAATTTGTTGCTGGAGTTTTTGGTTGCTTCTGTCCTATCACGGCCGTATCCACCCTTTAAGTATTGTGGAGCCCAGTCTCCTATGCGATACTAGTCCCTTTCCTTGGTGTTTCAGTGATCTGGTAAATGTTGCTACTGGTTTGGTGCTGGGTGAAAACTTCTTTATTGTATTTTTATTCCCTGCTTGTACTTGTTTTCATCCCTTATTACATATTGTATTCTCCTTGTGTGTGCGTGCTGTGAGCTTGAGTTTTGGTTCTCACCTGTCTATTATCTGTTATATGTCGGTTTCTTTACTTCCCAGCTTCAGGAAGAGGAGGAGTGGGAATCAGTTCATGGGTGTGCAAGAGCAGGGCCAGGGTGAAAACTCAGGCCTCCCCACCATCAGGAGTACCCCTGAGTTAGGGATAGTTAAGGGCCCCCTACGTTGAGGGACAGATCAAGCACCCTGGTTTTCATTTTTCCCACAGCCCTCGTGACAATATCCTTTGGGCAGCAAAACAACCCCTCAACATCTTTAAACCTCCATTATATTTTACTGTAGGTGTTCTTTTCTTTGTACACCTCATTCCGTTTTTGGTAAAAAGTAGAATGATATGCTTTACCAAAAAGCTTTATCCTGGTCTGTCTACAAAACACTTTCGCCAAAGGATTTTTGCTTACTGACATCCATTTTTGCAAATTGCAGTCTAGCTTTTTTATGTTTCTTTGTCAGCAGTGGTGACCTATTGGCTCTCCTGCCATGGTGTTTCATATCATTCAAATATCGACACATAGTTTGTGCTGACACTAATACACCCTGATCCTGCAGGTGAGCTTGAATTTCCTTGGAACTTAATTAGGGCTACTTATTCATCATCCGGACTATCCTGCATTGTAACGATTCATCAATTTTTCTCTGCTGTCCACGTCCAGGGAGAATAGCTATAGTGCCATAGGTTTGTAAACATCTTCAATTTGTAATGATGTTGCGCACTGTGGACAAAGGAACATCAAAATCTCAGGAGATGGACTTGTAACCTTGAGATTCTTGATATGTTTTAGGAATGGTTCTCAAGTCCTCAGACAGGTGTCTTCTCTTTTTTTCTAATTTCCATGCATTGTATGGCACAAACTCCTCTCCTTTCTATCTGATTTAATGTGTCATTTTCATATTGCTCACACCTGTTGCTTGACCCAGGTGAGTTTCAATGAGCATCACATGCTTGAAAAAAAGTTATTTACCCAGAATTGTGAAAAGGTGCTAACTATTTTATCCAGACCATTTTTTGCATTTGGTTTGAAATGATTCCAATTAGTTTTTTTGTCTAGTTTTTTTGTGTTGTTCCAGTACATACAAGGGAAATACACGTGAAAAGCAAAACCTGTCTAATTGTAACGATTTTCTGGGAGACATACTTACGTTTCTGGAAACATTTCAAATATGCCAACATTTTTGGCCATTATTGTAGAGAATTCTACCAAGCCAAGCCCCCCTGAGAGGAGTCCATGAGGACCTGATGAGATGACTGTTCTCCATGTGTATGGCTCCTTTTTAAACTGTGTTTTGTCTGGAAAGCTGGAGCATAGATAGAGTAGAGATAGGCTCACCTCTCCGTATGGGTGCTCTAGAAAAACGAATCAATATACTAGAGTAGCTAGGCACACCTTCATTATCCATATGTATACATTTTTCAGAGACAATGTCAATTTTTACTGTTTCCTCAAGAAATCCACTATAATATTATAATAATAATATAAATCCACGCCGGCCGTGCACAATTTGCAGGGCGGAGCGGAGGCGCGTAATGACGTGATGACGTATTGACTACGGTGACAGAGCGGCCCAGTTGATGGCGCTGGCGCCCTCTCTGATTTGCACCTGGGGCAAAGGATCCTGCTGCACCGCCCTAGATACACCGCTGTTCTGTACTGACATTGTGTATTAATTCTCTTGTTATTAAGATTTATGAAGAAGGCCAAACAAGGCCGAAACGTTAACGTCAATCTATCTACACTCTATGTGAACAGTGACAATAAAGAAAGTTTTTTTCAACTAAAAATTGACATTGTCTCTGAAAAATGTATACATATTAATAATGAAGGTGTGCCTAGCTACTCTAGTATATAATATGACAAAGGAGACACATAATATTTGACCAGTAGTGAAAGTATCACAATGGGATGAACTAATAGGTAACACATACCATAGAAAAACACAATAGAAAAAAAGAAAAGTGTTCGGCCACCTCAATGGCAGACAGTAAAGGCCCTGTCACACATAATGAGATCACTAATGAGATCGCTGTAGCGTCATAGATTTTGTGACGCAACAGCAATCCCGTTAGCGATCTCGTTATGTGTGACACGCACCAACGATCTGGACCCTGCTGTGAGATCGCTGATCGTTACACACTGCTCTGGATCATTTCTATGTCGTTGGGAGCGCTACATCATTGTGTTTGACAGGGACAATGACCAACGATCTCAATGCTACGCTATGGAGTGACAATTCCCAACGACCTCAGTATAATTCTGGATCGCTAGTGCGTCGTTTTTCACATCGCTGGTGAGATACCTGTTTGACATCTTACCAGCGATGTGAAAAACAACGCACCATCGATCCCTGCATATCGGGATCGCTGGTGCGTTGTTATGTGTGACTGGGCCTTAATTCCACCATGTGTAAAAACAAAAAACTAAAAAAAACTAACACAAATATACATAAATAATACATTAAATATGACAGTGGTCATTCAGTTCATAAATATAATAAATAATAATACACTTGCTACCGTCTAGAATCTACATCAATTGTATTATGATTCAAAAAAATATATATTGGTCTTATCAAAAGTAGTGGAAGTCCATTCAGTATCATCGGGATCAATTTCTGATTTGCCTAAACCCTCCACAAGTGACCTCATATTGGAAACCAGACTCCCAAGGAATTGATCTAGATGGGTGATGAGCACTTTGAACCCTCAGGTGCTTCACAGAATTTTATAATGTTGAGCCGTGAAAATGAAAAAATACTTTTCTTCCACAAAAATGTTCTTTTAGTTTCAATTTTTTTCAATTTTCATTTTCACAGGGGCAACAGGTTAAAATGGATCCCAAAATTTGTTGAGCAATTTGGCCTCAGTACACCACACAGTATGCTATATGGAGGATAATAGAGGCCACATTATACTATATGAAGTATTATAGATGCTGCATCATGCTATATGCAGGATTATAGACCACATTATGCTATATGGAGGATAATAGAGGCCACAGTATGCTATATTGAGGATTATAGAGGCCACATTGTTCTATATGCAGGATTATAGAGACCACATTATGCTATTTGGAGGATGATAGGGACCACATTTTGCTATATGGAGGACTATAGAGGCTACATTATGCTATATGCAGGATTATAGAGGCTGCATTATACTATATGGAGGATTATAGGGGTTACATTATGCTATACGGAGGTTTATAGAGACCACCATGGGACCCAGTAAAACCTGGAGCCAACCCAGTGTATAAGCACAAGCTCAGAATAATTATACAACCACACTACTCAGTAATACCATGTTTCCCACTGTCTCTGAAAGAAACAGCAGCAAAAGAGCTCTCAAAATTTTAGTGGATTGTGTCTCATGGCAGAGCAGCTGCAGTAAAGCATTAAACCACCGTAATTGAGAGAATATCCCTGTGGCTCCTGCCTACAGAGCTCAGCTGACCCACAGTCTATTTAACCCCTTGCCCTCTGTAGTGTTGTAACCTGTGTCTCTTGCGTGATGTATATACAGCAGTCTCTTATGTGATATACAGTGCCTTGTGAAAGTATTCGACCCCCTTGAACTTTTCAACCTTTTGCCACATTTCAGGATTCAAACATAAAGATATAAATTCTAATTTTTTTGTGAAGAATCAGAAGAATCAACAGGTGGGACACAATCGTGAAGTGGAACAACATTTATTGGATATTTTAAACTTTTTTAAGAAATAAAAATCTGAAAAGTGGGGCGTGCAATATTATTCGGCCCTCTTGAGTTAATACTTTGTAGTGCCACCTTTTGCTGCGATTACAGCAGCAAGTCGCTTGGGGTATGTCTCTATCAATTTTGCACATCGAGAGACTGAAATTCTTGCCCATTCTTCTTTGCAAAACAGCTGGAGCTCAGTGAGGTTGGATGGAGAGTGTTTGTGAACAGCAGTTTTCAGCTCTTTCCACAGATTCTCGATTGGATTCAGGTCTGGACTTTGACTTGGCCATTCTAACACTTGGATACGTTTATTTTTGAACCATTCCATTGTAGATTTTGTTTTATGTTTGGGATCATTGTCTTGTTTGAAGATAAATCTCCGTCCCAGTCTCAGGTCTTTTGCAGACTCCAACATGTTTTCTTCCAGAATGGTCCTGTATTTGGCTCCTTCCATCTTCCCATCAATTTTAACCATCTTCCCTGTCCCTGCTGAAGAAAAGCAGGCCCAAACCATGATGCTGCCACCACCATGTTTGACAGTGGGGATGGTGTTTTGAGGGTGATGAGCTGTTGCTTTTACACCAAGCATATCATTTTTCATTGTGGCCAAAAAGTTTGATTTTGGTTTCATCTGACCAGAGCACCTTATTGCACATGTTTGGTGTGTCTCCCTGGTGGCTTGTGGCAAACTTCAAACAAGACTATTTATGGATATTTTTGAGAAATGGCTTTTTTCTTGCCACTCTTCCATAAAGGCCAGATTTGTGCAGTGTACGACTGATTGTTGTCCTATGGACAGACTCTACCACCTCAGCTGTAGATCTCTGCAATTCATCCAGAGTGATCATGAGCCTTTTGGCTGCATCTCTGATCAGTCTTCTCCTTGTTCGATATGAAAGTTTAGAGGGACGGCCGGGTCTTGGTAGATTTGCAGTGGTCTGATACTCCTTCCATTTCAATATGATCGCTTGCACAGTGCTCCTTGAGATGTTTAAAACTTGGGAAATTTTTTTGTATCCAAATTCGGCTTTAAACTTCACCACAACAGTATCTCGGACCTGCCTGGTATGTTCCTTGGTCTTCATGATGCTCTCTTCAATGGAAACAGAACCCTGAGACTATCACAGAGCAGGTGCATTTATACGGAGACTTGATTACACACAGGTGGATTCTGTTTATCATTACCAGTCATTTAGGACAACATTGGATCATTCAGAGATCCTCACTGAACTTCTGGAGTGAGTTTGCTGCACTGAAAGTAAAGGGGCCGAATAATATTGCACACCCCACTTTTCAGTTTTTTATTTGTTAAAAAAGTTTAAAATATCCAATAAATTTTGTTCCACTTCATGATTGTGTCCCACTTGTTGATTCTTCATAAAAAAAATTAGAATTTATATCTTTATGTTTGAAGCCTGAAATGTTGCAAAAGGTTGAAAAGTTCAAGGGGCCCAAATACTTTCACAAGGCACTGTATATGATTTACAAAACTTATCACTGAATTGACTGCGCTCCAGACCAATGCAAACGTAGAAATGTTTGTATGTGATCTGGTGTTTGATGGGAACTGTTAGGGCCACTTTACACACACCAACTTATCTGTCCAACTTCTGACCAACTTGCTGGTTGCAGTGAAATCATGGACACATTGCTCCATTTTGTAACTGTGTACAAATGGAACAATGTGTCCATGATTTCACTGCAACCAGTAAGTTGGTCAGAAGTTGGACAGATAATTGGAGTGTGTAAAGTGGCCTTTAATGTGTGATTGGTGAGGACACTGTGCAGAAGTGGAGTTTTTCCAATAGTGGGATGTGGAGCTGGGGTGGAGTCTCATGGCATTACCCAAAATTTTGCCAGTGAGGGGCCCCGAAAATCCTAGTGCCTGCCCTGGGCAGGGGAGCATTTGGATTTACAAGCTGCGGTTCTCCATACTGATAGGCGTGATTGTCATAGCACAAACACTCCCATCTGTGCTGGAAAGGGTAACACAGCCCCCTCCAGAGCTCCAGCCTATGGTAGAGGCTATTGCAGCCTGTACCATAGGTTGGATCATAATGATCAGGCAATTTCATTGTCTGATATTACAGTTGCTGTGATTGACTGTGCAGAATTGAACAGACAATTAGAGCGATCATATTTTCAAGATGGCAACACCGCCCCTGGTTGGTCATGGTCTGGTGCCCTGCTTTTAGAATACCATGTTACTATGGGGCCAAATTTTCTCCAGGGCGTACCTCTACACCCTTGGGAACGAACTTCCTTTCAGGGTGTTTAAGGGTGCCCTTGATCGTGAAGGGGTTAAAGATGCAACACAATGCTCCAACCATCACTGCAGCAACAGTGCACCTGCAGGGTTGGTGACCTGGTGCCCCACAGCATCCATGCTGGAAGGCTGAGTCCCCATGACTCCAGGCCACACTGCCCCACAGGCACAAAACCACACCAACAAAGGCCAACACCCAGCACCATCACCTAGGTAAAGGAGCTTCATTGGACCAGCACCAGACTGCAAGAGGAGGTCTGCCAATTTTTGCTTTTAGTTTACAAGTTTTTGGAAGGTGAGTTTTTTTTTTTAGCTATTTAGGTGTTGGAGTTGAGTTTCAGCCATTGTTGCTGTGGTTTTGTGCTCTGGGGTGGTGTGATCTGAAGACATGGGGACTCAGCCATACAGCATGGGTGCTGTGGGGCACTGGGTTTGTCTACCCTGTGGGTGCACTGTCGATGCGGCAGTGGTTGGTGCATTATGTCGCACCTTTATGGTACCTTTACACGCCGCCACTGCAGGATGGATACCAACGGCTACTTCACGTGCACGAGCACGCCCAAACGGTTACCAACGGGAACCGCACCCTCTTTACACGCCGCCACAAGGTGCGCTACGCTACGCTACATTTACAGCTAGCTACAACGCCGGGTGTCTCAAGTCGCCACCTGTAGCTCAGCGTACCAGCTTTACACGCCGTCACCACAGAGTGATCTGGGAGGAACAAAGGCAGGACGTAAAACAAATAGGCGTGCCACAGACCTGTACGCCGCGCCCAAACCACAACCATTGGCCAACACTATGGAGTTGTGATTGGCCACGACGGAAAGGGCGGATGGGCGAGACGTGCCGTACTAGTGATCGGAGTGAAGCACGGAATAAGCGGTTGTGACATTGCGGAGCATGGCGAATGCATCGAAATCGATGGGAAAGCGTCACGCTGGAGCGGTGACCAGTCACATACCCCCGTGTGTATAAAAGGCGCGGTCCTGGGCTATGTGTGCGTAGTAGAAGTGTTTGGCTTGTCACGCACGATCAGCGCTTGTGACAGCGGCGTGTGGCGATTGCACTGAGGTGCGTTTGTGCGACACACAGTAGCGGCTTACAACACACAGTATGTGCGTTTTCTGTAGAAATTCTATCTGTGTCAACTCTTGCCAACTATGTGTGACTACAGGCTGAATGGTGTTAATATATCTGCTCACAGATGTGAATGTAGTGGAACAGCTCCCAAGGCAACATGTCAAAGGTCTGTGTGACAGTGTATTTGAAAACACCCGAGAACAATATGTCCTGCATCAATGTGCTGTGTGCAGGGGACCCTCTGCCTACAACAAAATCAAGGATCATGTACGCACACTGGCCACAAACACTGTTGGGCAAAATCCTTTTTGACAAACATGGCTACCCACACATATTGTCTGCACAATCCCAGCCAATAGGTGGCTATGACATCCCTGGTCCCCACCAAAACCTTCATCACATTGCCCTCCTCCACCAAGTAATCAGGCTCACACAGATGATTTTGGATCCAACATAAAAATGTTTTATTAAAATGCATTAATGTTGACGTTGGATTGCAACTTAAAAATATACAGAAAGTAAAAAGAATGTAGAATTAAAGTGCATGTCACATTCTTCACCCACATTAAAGGGATAACCAATTGACCACACATTGAAAACTGTGCATCCCAAAAAAAAAAAAAAAAAACATTCCTAAACTAACTAACTAAATAAGTAACGCAACCTTATGCACATAATGAAACCAAAGATAGTGAAAAGGGTCAACCAAAAAGAAAAGGGGCGCAGCTAACCTGCTGTCACCTCCATTGCAACCTGAAAAGCAACTCCCAGAGCCAGCCACACTACATGGCCTGGTCCTGCCAGCTCACTGCACCAGACCCATTGAAGTAGGAGCAGTAAGCATCTCTACTGTCCCTGGCCTCCCGCCGAGTGCGGCCATGGCTCTGGGGCTGGAGTGGCACAATCACATGGCCATCATCACGCCAAGACCCTGGACGGAGCTCCCCTGTTGTAGCGTCTGCATTATCTACATAACCTCCTGGCGTGTATGATGCTCTATCCCTACGACGCAGGAAGTTATGCAGCACACAGCAGGCCACCACAACCGCGTCAATAGAGTCCGGTTTCATATGTATAGGCGTATGAAAAATCCGGAATCTATTCGCCATTATCCCAAACGCATTTTCAACTACACGGCGGGCCCGGGATAGCCGGTAGTTGAAAATGCGTCTCTCAGAAGTAAGGGCCCTCTGGGGATATGGCCGCAGTAGGTGTTCCTGAAGTGGGAATGCTTCATCCGCCACAAACGCAAAGTTGAGATGTTCGGTCGTGTCCTCATTTGAGGGTAAGTTTAGCCCACCACTCCCTAGTAGTGTTGCCAAGGAGCTTCGGGCAAACACCCCCCATCTGAGTTGCGACCAGGCATTCCAACATCCACGTAGAGGAACTCATAGTTGGCATCCACTACAGCCATGAGGATTATACTACAACACCCTTTGTAATTGAAAAACAAAGAGCCAGAGTTGGCAGGTTTGGTAATCCTCACGTGCTTACCATCCAATGCCCCGCCACAGTTGGGGAAGTTCCACCGGGTTTCAAAGCCTCGGCCTACTTCCAGCCATTCTGCGGTGGTTAGAGGCATTTTCATGTAGGCTGGCTGCAGAGCTCTCCAGATGGCCCAACACGTTTCAGGGATCAGGCGGCTCAGTAGGGGCAGGGAGACACGTGACAAGTATGTGAGGGATGTCATGGACTGCCCTGTAGCCAGGAACCGCAAAGTGATCGCCAACCGCTCAGCAGCTGATACTGATGGTCGCATTATAGTGTCCTGACGCGCTATCATTGGCCCAACACGCTCCAATAGGAAGGTGAAACAGTCCTCGGGCATACGGAGATAGTTTCGGTAATCATCAGGACAGTTAAGCTCCAGCTCCCGCAACAGCTGCATGTGGCCCCGGGTTTCCCGCCTGCGAAGCCAATCGCGGGTCCACAAACGCCGCTGTCTGCGCCTCATCAACCTTTCATAACGATTCTGAAGCCACATTTGCTCTTCCACCAACGCAAGAGCCACGATAACATTGCGGTCATGGATATTCTGCATCCTCAATATCAGCACCTGTAGATGACAATACACAACATGAGTACATACAACAATATGTGGCCATGTCAGCAGGTTTAGCAAGCCACACCTCTTATCGACTACACACTATAGGCAAGTGGATGGAATCTCTAGTGTGGGCCCAAAACACATCCCTGAAGCAAGGGACCGCAAACACCCAGTAGTCACCCCAACAAAAATGGAACACGGCGAAGGAGAGTGGCCTCCAATACATCAACTTCAATCGGAGGGTCCCAAAGTCAAACATCTGCACCTAGGTGAGTTAGAAAGGGACATGTGTCACCAATAATGTTGCTCAAACAGGTCCCAGAATCCATTAGACAGACCATAATTTAAATTGATTACTGTAAAAATGAGAAGAATAACAAATCTTACGTACCCCGATATGCCAGGTTGAGTAAGGCTACATGAACCAAACAACATTGCACATGACTGCGGATGGTTAACCATGGTTTCATATGTTTTTCCAGGTGTCATTTTTAATACACATCTATGCTATGTCTGGAGCGCCACACCTCCAACACATGTGTGATCCTATTCCCGTTGGACCCAGTCTCCATTGGCCACAACCAGTATGCATAAATCGATCCAGTCGACATGAGTTACACAGTTCTGTCTACAGTCATGCATCCATTATCCTCTATGGTGTCTGGAAACAAACACAGCAATGTATCTCAACAAAAGTGTGAAGCAGCAGACAAAATGCCTACTCAAAATCCACACAGTACACTATATCGTGCCCAATAATACAAACCCCTATATAGTCCGCTAAAGCAGGCTTCGGCGCTCTCTAAGAACATCATCATATGCACCCCACCCAGCGCAAATTCCATGTGTGTCCACAAAAACGTACTTAATGGGTCTGGCCAGCAAGCGTAATGTTTGCCGGAATGCGCAGCTTTTAAAGGGCCGCCAACCTATCACGATTCAGCGATCTCCACCAATTAGCGGGAGTGTAATCCGCACCCAGGTGTCCCATCACGATGTGCGTAATTGTGTCCGCTGTGATTGGTTTAGCGGACTATAAAGCCAGGCCTATGGCCACTGCACCTTGTCCAGACGTCGATGTGCATTGAGCTACTAGTGTCCTATTTTACTTCTGTTGCTCTGACGGTAAGCCTCTTTAGCGGTTTCCAATAAATTGTAATGAACGCAGATGCTTCTGGCACACGCCGCTTAGGCAATGTGTGTATGGCCATGTTTGATACGGCATGTAATTTTTGCCCTGTAATAATGCATATGGCAACGTTATTCTCTGTAGGGCAATAGCCAGGTAGTGCCTCTACTTGTATTGTGCAACTATAGACTGCACCTTGAGGTTATTTTCTATGGCAACAGATATAGGTTTTGTTTTTGACGGTACTTCACATCATCATTTGATGGGTGAAAGAATTGCCCCGTTGATTCCAGTGATGTTTGGTACATGTGTAAAAATTGTAGTCCCACGTCCGGAGGAACACCAACATGATCATGTGGGTGCACATTAGATGTAGTATGTGCAGTGTTGGCACACACACAGCCCTCGTTTCTCATATATTTTACCACAACCATTTTGGAGACTGCACAGGTACAAGCTTGCACACAATGTGTTTGCTCACATGGTGGCCTACAGGTATGTACGCACACACCATGTAAAGGTGTGTTTCAATAGGTACATTGGGGACTTAAATCATGTCTGAAACATCTGTAGGTGGACACAGATATGCGTTGAATGATATTTTCCAGCTACATGTGTTTGACTTTGGAGCGGTGTGAGATAGAGAAAATGCCCTACTCATGCAAAGTTGGGCTCAACCAAATAGCAGCATATATTCTCCATGTTCCCGGTTCATGAGCATGTTTATCCTTTTTCAAAGTTCTGAAGTTTCGGTATGCCTTGTGTAGTGACTGTCATTTTTTGTTCTGTTTTGTGATTGGCAGATGCCGAGGGGTACTGTGGAGTTGGAGTCCCAGCTTCTCACGGAGTATCAGCGGCACGAGTGTTTGTGGCGCAGCTCGCTGCCTGAATATAAAAATCAGGCAGCGAGGGCCGCGGCCTACAGGACTCTTGTGGCTCTAGCAAATCGGTTGGAGCCAAGGGTAGGCAAGAGGTGGGACAGGCATATGGTGACATTCAAAATAAAGAACATGAGGTCTGCGTTCATGCGGGCTCACACTGAGTACCTGCGCCGTCGCTCAGGGGCTGGAGCTGAGGAGGTACCATCACCTACCCTATGGTACTATCCCCTCTTCACCTTCATCCTGGGCGAGGCTCGCCCGCATGGAACGACGACCAACTGCCCCGTTGCTGCGTCCCATGTAGGCCCGGCTGCATCACCATCTGCGCCACAGGAGGTGGGTAATTGTGTGACAGTGGTGGCCCACAATGTTTCATTCTCATGTGTGCTTGGCTAAATCCTTTACACCAACCTTTTGGTCCTATTTTCCTCCTTGCTGTTTGAAACCTTTGGGTGTCAATCAATCTGGCCTCCTTCCAGGTTTTTTTTCCCTTATAAATTCTAGCCTTACAGCCGTATTCCAATGTTGCATCTTCCACTACATCTTGTTATGTTTAGGTTACTTAGGCCAGGGTCACATTTGCGGTTGGACCCTGGCCTGCCGGATTCCGGTTTCAACTTAGCAATTTTTCCAGCGCCGCATAGCGTTTCCGCTATGCGGTGCTGGAAACCGCAGTCCCTAGTTACCCGGTGTTTACCTGCACGACCTGTCACACAGGCAGCGGCTCGGAGGGCGTTTTACAGCGCCGCACAGGAAACCGTTGCAGACACGATTTCCTGTGCGGCGCTGTAAAACGCCCTCCGAGCCGCTGCCTGTATGACAGGTCGTGCAGGTAAACACCGGGTAACTAGGGACTGCGGTTTCCAGCACCGCATAGCGGAAACGCTATGCGGCGCTGGAAAAATTGCTAAGTTGAAACCGGAATCCGGCAGGCCAGGGTCCAACCGCAAATGTGACCCTGGCCTTAATTAAGGGTTTCCAGATTGCAGGTGGTTTGATTTTAAACAGCCACCTAGTACCGTGTAGTAAATGGTGCTGGCACACATGTGTGTTGCCTTTGGTGCCAGTGGGTTATAGGTAGTTGAATGTGGGGTGGATTCTCTTCATAATAGGAGTCCAAAAGGGAAGGTGGGCAATATCTGTCATTGGGCAGCACAGCCCCAGTATCAAGGTGTAGTGGTGACATGTAATAATTGGGTTACGGCTCTGTGACTAACACCTAATTCTGTATTGAGCTGAGTTCCTGGAATGGTCGAGGTGAGTGTACAGGAGAAGTACTGGTGTTGTGGTATTTAACCTTTGGTGCTTTACTGTGATTTTCCTCATTTCCAATCTTGCCTTGTGGGCTTGGTGTGTGTGGGAGTGGTATATAGAGTCCTGTTGACAATGTATTGAGTGGATATTGCCTTCACTAATGATGTTTTTTTTTCTCCACCCACAGGCCCCAGAAGAGGACGGCTCCATTGCAGAGCAATCTGTCGCTGATGATGCTCAGCCAATGACATCTGGGGCTGAGCAGGAGGGCGCGGCGAGTGATGTGGGTCCGGGCCCAGGGCCCAGCTCCGGGATCCGTCACCGCCGACGTCCAGCACCACCAGAGACGGAGCTGGGCACCTGGGCCCGACGCGTACTGTTGAGCGAACAGCGGACCCACATCGACAGCTGCGCCCTCTACATGAGCGACAGGTTGCGAGGGATGGAGCCGCTCCAAAAAAAGATCCTTCTGCGGGTCTTCAACAATGCCGCTGATGCTGCCGATGATGGGGCCCTTCAATGGGGATGCCACATCCCCCCCCTATGCAACACACCATATGGCCCCTTTCCCCAGCCGCCCCATCACGGCCCGTGAGAAGACCGGCCCCGCCACAGTCACCGCATCCCCCCCAAAGACGTCGTCGTTCAGCAAGACGTTCTCGGGCAGGTCGGGGCTGCCCTGAGAGGAGGGGGGAGCCGGCATTGTCAGAGCTGACAGAGGATGAAGAAGTTGGACACTAGTAGCCAATGCACAGAATTGGCAGTCTGGACTTTATAATTTGGAGCAATCTCCTAGTTGGTTTTTTTATTTTTTTATTTTCATTGTGGACATTTTCAAAATTACGTTGGCTGGATTACAGCATATTATTTTTGTATGGTTTTGTTTTTTTCCGGCTGGAAATAATTTTTCTTTGGAACCCAGTTGTGTATTTCTTTAGGATTAAGGATTGTGGGGGTGAGCGTGGGTGAATGGTAGTGTGCCCAATATAGCTTTACAAATTAAAAGAGAAAGGAAGCGCACATAGAGTAATACCGCTATTATACAGGTCCCTCAGACCCCAAATGGTTAAACTCACCTGATGTAGTTCTGAGTGTCACAACTACAATAAAAGCACACAGGAGGTCGCTGCAGGCTCCCAGCTGAGAATTGAAGAATCCAGAAAAACAGTGATAAAGAGCTGGAATCAAATGCCGCGCTGACCACAAGGATAAAAACAGAGTAAATCATCCACTCCGTTTAGTCTGCCTACACGTGTTTCGTGGCACAAAACCCTGAGGAAGTGGCTTTGTGCCACGAAACACGTGTAGGCAGACTAAACGGAGTGGATGATTTACTCTGTTTTTATCCTTGTGGTCAGCGCGGCATTTGATTCCAGCTCTTTATCACTGTTTTTCTGGATTCTTCAATATAGCTTTACCAAAGGCACACAATATGGCCCAATGCCCTCAGAGCAGGACCACCATCGGTTCCTTTGTAATGTGTTTGCACTTTTACAAAGGGATGTGGTGATGTGGCTAACATAGTTACCTCATGGTGAGGTTTATGCACCAAATATTAGTAAGGTCACATGAAGGAGCGTACAAAACACTTACACCAGCATTGTATTGAAAACATACATGTGTCCCAGCCATTTGGCACAATACACAGAATGCTTAGGCCAGATAGGGCTAGGCAGTCCACACTCATGATGGTCCCAATGTGGGACAGTATAGGTCAAGAATGCAAAGGGCTAGGCAGTCCACACTCGTGATGGTCCCAATGTGGGACAGTATAGGTCAAGAAGGCAAAGGGCTAGGCAGTCCACACTCGTGATGGCCCCAATGTGGGACACTATAAGAAAAGAGCCCAACGGGGGCAAAAACAAAAACAAACATTATCACATTTTCAAGCCAACAAGGCAAGGTGTGTAAATTTTAGGGTCCAACTAGGACAACAGTTTTTGGGGCCATGTTTGGCCAGAATAAATTGCAGCCATGAACTTCATGGCTGTGATCCATGTTCTGCCCGTAGGGCCTCCAGCATTTCACCCATCCGGGCAAGGTCCTGCAGGCCACGCTGTAAAGCCCTGGTCATGCGGCCGACAAACGCCTGATGGGCAAGGATGATTGCCTCCATGGTAGGGGCACCTGTATTGGGAGTAAACACACACTTTAGTACACAGCAGTCGCTGGTGATGGCTAGTCAGGACTGGCCCCAAGCATCCCCTTACCCTGTTCATCCAACTCCACATCACCATCAGACGGGGAGAGAGATGGGGTCAAGCTCCATCCTGATGCCCCCGCACGTTCACCATCTGCAGAAATGGTTAAACAACATTCTTAACTATGTTTAGAGAAATCTTGTTGTCCAAGATCTAATTTTAGTAACAGTGTGCAGGCTGTATGTGGCAACATAACAGACTTACCACCATAGTCACTGTGTGGGGACATGGTCACCCCAGGACTCGCCACTGAGCTGGAGACAGTGGGAGGTGGTGTTACTCCCGGGCTGGGGCTCCGTGGCCACATTACGTGGTTTAGGGGCAAAAGGGGTCCTGGGCTACGGGGCAAACCCTCCTCTGGCCCGGCAGTTGCTTCCAGCTCCTCGGCCTCCTGTGGGGAGGTGATGTAGTCCTCCTCCAGCCAACCAGATGAGGACAGCTCGTCACACTCCAGCAGCCTTGCAGGTGGTGACAGCTCCTCCAGGTCCTCTGTCCCAGTAGGTGAGGGCAGGTCTGGCTCCAGAGGCCCTGGGGAAGGTGTGGAGCTTGGGGCCAAGGGTTGCACTTCAGCCTGATGTGGCGGTGTTGTAGGTGGGCCACCTGGGGGTGGGGCATGGTGCCCTTCTTCAGATGACGATTCGGCATCTATTTTTAAATTAAAAAACAAAACACGTTATAAATTCGTACCTACACATTGTTCCCCTACATATAGCTTGTGTGGCTATGTGTCTGACGGCTAACTTAGCATCAACCAGGTGATGCTGGATGCATACACTCATGTTGTATGCATGTACTGTGCGTGTGAAAAATTTAGTTGCGCTGACTGGAGGACCACAACACTGTGAAGATGTGTTTGATTGTGTAGGCCACACTGTCCCTTGTCATATGTTTCCATCCTTTTTTGTGTATTGTGGGACATGCACATGTGGCGGTGTGTGTTTTGGGCCAACTATTACTCACCACGCAGCCTGGCAATCCTGGCACGGATGTCCAGTATGCGACCCGGGCACTTTTGTTTTAAGTCAGCGATCTTTTTCTGGATCGCTTTGACTGTCCTCTCTACCCCCAGTTGGCGGACCAGGGACCGCTGGATGCGCCGAACGGTGCGCCGATTGCGCAACCTGGGGTGCCGGTGGTGATGGTGGCCCCAATAGTCATGACGGTCACACTGATCAATGAGGATGATCAGCTCCGCCATCCCCCACGTTGCAGCGCGGTGAACGGCTGCCATGACTGCTATGGTGTGTGCAGAGGCGGGGCTGGCACCTTGCAGGCAGAGTGAAAATGAAACCAACGTCATGACGTCATTACGGCCGCTGTCGGGGTCACGCACCTTTTGAAGTAGCCCAACGCGCAGTGACACGGCCGACACACTTATGCGGCACCTACTACAGGACACCCACAGTGCAGTGCGTACAACACGCCTATGATCTGTGTGCTGAGTACTAACTTTCGATGTGGTATGGGTTTGTGTGCATCTGTGTGCGCGCTGCGCGCTGTGCCACACAAGGAACACTTCTACGGTAGCTGCTGTACAATAAGCCAGAGCGGTACGTAACACACACTTGTGCGCTGTGTACAGCATTATTCGTTATCATGTGTGGAGAGGATGTGCAGACTGTATGAAGATCATGAGGTATTTGCTAATTTTCTTTCAAGTCTGTGTCCGCGTAATTGTACTACTATATGATTGTGCATACGGCGCGTATGTGTAGTGATGAAGGGACAGCTCATCCAAGATGGAGGGCTGTGAGGCAAGGGCCAATCGTAACGCAGCATATTCCACCAATGATCGCAGATGGGGCGCGGTAACACGGAGCCTGGGTCACGCCTTAGCTACATTGCAGCTACATCGCCGGGTGTCCAGTGTTCCCTTCTGTGGGTTCTTTACACGCCGATACAGCTTGCTACAATCGGCGATGTAGCCATCTGTTTATGGGCAGTGCACGGATACAGATGTATCTGTAGCCGGCTGTGTCGTCCCGTCTTCAGACGCCGCTACTACGGGCGATATTGGCGCGACAAGCTACATTTGTAGCCTGTAGCGTGTTGTATCCATCCTGCAGTGGCGGCGTGTAAAGGTACCATTAAGGTTATTATAAGTTAGAGACCAGTTTAGAGATTTGCTGTGATGCGGCATTGGGCTTCATACAATCTGATCAGAATGTTAAACTAAGAACCTCATGTTGAGTATAAATTTTTTCAGGAAAGGTAGACCACTTCGCCATTGCTTCAATTGGTAAAATCTATTTTATTTCGATATTTTTAAAATAGAGATTACATTAAAATAACAGGCTACGAGTTTCGGTCATAGAGAGCCCTTTTTCAAGCATCCCTATTTTAAAAATATTAATAATATTGCAATAAAATGGATTTTACCAAAATTATGAGTTGTTTGCATCAACTGGTAGTGGCACTCATCGGATGCTGGAAACCCCGCCGTGATTACATCCAGGAGACGTGGTAAGCTCTATTCCTCTTTGTACTTATACATTTTTGTCTCGTGGAACTAGATCAATTTTTGGATGTGTGGTTCAAATCTGTTTCTACAGCTATGCCATTATTGCAATAATGACTATTCTCATTCATTAAAATAATACTAAACGTGACATATTCACAGCTAGAGTCCCTATGGATAATAGCATAATACTCCAGTGCTAACGCTTTGGATATCTCAGTGTACAGTGATTCACTTTAAAATATTTCATTGTCCTATGCTCAGTGTTTGATCTCTAGATGGCCTTGAGAATAAAGGCCCCGTTACATGTAGCGATATCACTATCGATATCTCCCCAACATCACAGGTTGTGGCAACCTCGCCAGCGATAATGCTGCGTGTGACATGTAGCAGCAAGCGGGCTCCCGCTGTGAGATTGCTGATCGTTACGGAATGGCCTGGACCATTTTTTCATCGTTGGTCTCTCGCTGGCCATGCTGCATCAGTGTGTGTGACACGGGCAACGACCAACAATCTTCATCCTCTGCCCGTGACAGTGACAGATCCCAACGACCGTCGGGGGTCGTTGCATAGGTGAGTAGATCTGCCTGTGTGTCATCTCACCAGCGACCACTTAGCGACATTCCAGTGATCCCTGCCAGGTCGTATCGTTGTCGGGATCGCTGGAATGTTGCTAGCTGTAACGGGGCCCTAAGGCAGCTGAGTGGCTCTGCTGTACAATTGGATTTGCTCTGCCAGTAATACCTCTATTCTTTATTCGTTCAGCACTAAAAACAGGGCCTGAAAATGATCACAAAGCAAATTCACAGATTAGCAGTCTCAACACTGTAATTACTAATTCAACAGTAAAAAGAAGAGAATGTGGGAGGAATTATATAAAAACACAATGAGCCATTTAATTTTGCTCATTGTTGTAATTAGGGTTGCTCACATGAAGCCTCCTATCTCAGCAGAAAGCAAAATGAAATAAATTGCATGAGACCACATACACACCTGTAATACCTATTTATAAGGGCCATCTTATGTGCTATAAAAACTGTTATGTCAGTAGATGCTGCTGTCACTACACTTGGGCTTAAATTTGTTAAATAATAGATAATATTAGGAGTGTAATAATTTGTACACAATTAAGAAACATAATATGGTATTTGCACTTTGTTTTATTTAGAACGTCACATAGTTTACTGGTTTCTAAAAATACTCCTTGGGTCCTTTCACATCTGCGTTTTGCCTGCGTTTGCATTTCTATGCGTTTTTACAGCTATAAATGCATTGAAACGCATCCAAAAATGCACTCAGAGGGTTCAATGCAAAACGCATTGCAAACACAAATGAAAACGCATGTCATTTTGCAAAAAATGCAAAACACATGCGTTTTTGGAAAACGCAGCCCAAAACATTGCATGCAGCTTTTTGGGATGCGTTTTGCATTTTTAGCGGTAAAAGTGCATAGAATCGCAAAGGCAGCCAGACGCAGCTCAGCCTTAGATGTGAACTGGGTCCTTGTTTCTTAAGGTACCGTTACACGCTGCAATGTCGTTAAGATATCACTAACAATCTCAGTCATCATGTGGCGAGCAACTATCATTTGCCCAACCCAGCGAATGATCGGGACGTGTAAAGCGCCCATTACCGTGTAACTGGGCCTTCAGAATTAGCTACATTTCACCTTTAAAGAAGCACTCTGTAGCGCAAAATCACATGCTTTAGGCTAGCTTCACACTAGCGTTTGGTCTGCATGCATCCGACATGCAGACACAAACGCAGTGTCGAACACAGTCAATACTGATATGAATGCAGCGGTGATTTTCCGCATGTATTCACATAGTATGTGACTGTAAATGTTCCTGGCCACCCAATCAGCGGTCTCGGCGGCCGGGAGATCAGCGGCGAGCGGGAGGACTGAAGATGAGAGAGAGAGGCCTAGTTCACATCTAATGCAGGTTTGCGTTTTGCTTCATTAGCGTTTCTATGCGTTTCTACCGCTACAAACGTATCCAAACCGCATGCGTTTTTGCCCTCATTGGTTTCAATGGAAATGCATGCAAAACGCATGCAAAAACTCATGTGCATTTTCCAAACGCAAAAAGCATGCGTTTTTGCAAACGCAGCCAAAAACGTTGGCCAATGCAGCTAGGAAAATTTTTTGGAAAATGCACATGAGTTTTTGCATGTGTTTTGCATGCGTTTCCATTGAAATCAATGGGGGCAAAAACGCATGTGTTTGGATGCGTTTTTAGTGGTAAAAACGCATCGAAATGCAAATGAAGCAAAACACAGACTAGGCTTAGATGTCAATAGGGCCTGATTCTATGGAGATTTCGATGTGATCCGCAGCATTCACCTGCACTGTCATGCAGATGACAATACAGAGCCATTGACCTCCATTCATTTTTTGTGCGCTTCAGGACGCTTGCATATGAAGCGAGCGCCCTCAGACGCACAAAAAATGCAACATGTTGCGTTCGGAGGTCGCTTACAAAAAACGCATCCGAACGCAAACGCATACAAACGCAAACGCATACAAACGGGCCAAATGCAGACACAATGTGTTCCCATGTTAAACATACGAACGCAGTGCACATGTGTTTGGCTGCATTCAGAGACACTGCGTCTCGTACGCAAATGTGAAGCCGGCCTTATTTTGCCTTTTTTGCTACAATGTCTACTGTGTAAGTTGGGCTAGGGTCACACTCAGTGCTGCCCCTGCGGCAGCCGGATTGCGTTACAGCAGAGCTCAGCCTGCGGTAACCGCCAGCGGTAACTTCGGGTACTTCGGGCGAATGCAGCCCTTAGTTACCCGATGTGTACCATAGTTACTGGCCACACACAAAGCTGCCTGGACTGCGGTAATCCTGAGAAAAACGTTGCCTGCAGGGATGAACAAAGGGTTAAATGTTAATAATAGCTGTGGGCAACATGTCTCTAGGGGGTGCCCACGACCCCTAGAGACATGCTGTCCACTCATGTGGGCATGAGAGGGGTTAATCTTGTCAGTATAGCATTGCCGGCTATTATCGGCTTTGTGAATTTTATGAATGACTGCTGCGGCTCCTCACAGTAGAGGAGATACTGTACGTAATGTACGTACTGTATGAGCCCCTGTCCTTGGTTCTGAAAGTTGTAACATTAGTTCTATGGGCAGCGCACAGCCATAGAACTAATGTTACAACTTTCAGGACCAAGGACAGGGGCTCATACAGTACGTACATTACGTACGTTACTGCATTCCGGTGTCCAGGACACATTTTGTCAAAAAATGTGTCTGAAGGCAATTGCGGTTACCGCATCCGGATCTGGATGCGGCAACCGCAATTACCTTTCCAAATGTGACCCCAACCTTAGAGTGGACTTCCAGCATAAATTCTCTGAACGCCCCACTGTGTCACTAGGTAGGCTGTCATGTGATAATCAGCTGACACTGATTGGCTGCTATGGTGATCTGACATGTCATGTGATCACTGGAAGACACAGCAGGGAGATTAGAGGAGTGGCGCTAGAGCAACATTTTAATGAAACAAGGGTTGACCAGTAGTTGAGAACACCTTTAATTTTAGTATTTTAAGTTATATAGTAGCTTATAAGCTACTTCTATCTTTTAGCAGAAAAACTTCCATATATATATATATATATATATATATATATATATATAAAGTGAAAAAATAGAATCAGCACAAACTTAATATACTTAGCCGGTGCAATGTCCTGTAAACGGTGCTCAGCCGTCAGCCATGTAAAATCAAAAAATCAGGCAGCACTCCTTCAAGTAGTGAAATGGACTCTTTATTCCATGTGATGCGACGTTTTTTATATATCTATATATAATATTTGAATACCCTAATAAAAAACCTTTTTGCATTTTGAAAGTGCCTTTATACTCATTGAATAGGACCAGAGTGGATGATGATTGGGTCCTGTACCTGTACGTGTGCTGTCAGGCAGGGGGATCGGGTGTACCATCTTGTCCCTTTGCATTGGCGCTCATGTGGGTTTGTTCTCCTTAGGGGTGAGCTGCCAACCTTAAAGGTGGGATCATGGTATGTATGGAAGGTCCTTGCTTTACTTTTTTGCCCGTTTGATATATATCCTATATTGTAAATAGGACGAAGGGCAAAACCGGCTGTTTGCCAGTAAGTATAATGGCGCCGGAGAGTGCGCGCATGCGCAATGACTAAGCAGGGTCATATGACGCGGGAGGATGGGCGCGCGCACACTAGGAACCCGGAAGACGCCGGGAGTGTGTTGCTTTATGGCAATGGCGGTGAGACGCGATGTGAAACCACCAATGATAATTTTAAAACACAGCTGATGGTATCTACTTATATAATCAGGAGTTGGGATTTCGGGCACTGTAGCCCAATCCCAGACTCCTTAGCGGCACTGCGAGTGATGACGCGCAGCGTCATCACGAGCCGCAGCCGCTCTACAGTTAAAAAAAAAAAAATCCTCACCTCTCCCCGAGCCCCCGGAGTCTCCCGCCGTCTTCCGCCGTGTTCCGCTAGGCTCCCGGTGGCTCTGCAGGCTCCCGGTGCCTGCAGTGGTCTTCTATCTACTGCAGTCAAGGACCTGTGGTGATGTCAGAGTCACGTGACACCAGCTTACTCCAGGCAAATCGCGGGTCACGTGACTCTGACATCACCACAGGTCCTTGACTGCAGTAGATAGAAGACCACTGCAGGCACCGGGAGCCTGCAGAGCCACCGGGAGCAGCCGCACCTCTCCTCACCCCTCCTCCATCCGCACCTCACCTCACCCCTCCTCCAGCCTGACCTCTCCTCACCCCTCCTCCAGCCTGACCTCTCCTCACCCCTCCATCCAGCCTGACCTCTCCTCACCCCTCTTCCAGCCTGACCTCTCCTCACCCCTCCATCCAGCCTGACCTCTCCTCACACCTCCATCCAGCCTGACCTCTCCTCACACCTCCATCCAGCCTGACCTCTCCTCACCCCTCTTCCAGCCTGACCTCTCCTCACCCCTCCATCCAGCCTGACCTCTCCTCACACCTCCATCCAGCCTGACCTCTCCTCACACCTCCATCCAGCCTGACCTCTCCTCACACCTCCTCCAGCCTGACCTCTCCTCACCCCTCCTCCAGCCTGACCTCTCCTCACCCCTCCATCCAGCCTGACCTCTCCTCACCCCTCTTCCAGCCTGACCTCTCCTCACCCCTCCATCCAGCCTGACCTCTCCTCACACCTCCATCCAGCCTGACCTCTCCTCACACCTCCATCCAGCCTGACCTCTCCTCACCCCTCCTCCAGCCTGACCTCTCCTCACCCCTCCTCCAGCCTGACCTCTCCTCACCCCTCCATCCAGCCTGACCTCTCCTCACCCCTCCATCCAGCCTGACCTCTCCTCACCCCTCCATCCAGCCTGACCTCTCCTCACCCCTCCATCCAGCCTGACCTCTCCTCACCCCTCCATCCAGCCTGACCTCACCCCTCCATCCAGCCTGACCTCTCCTCACCCCTCCATCCAGCCTGACCTCTCCTCACCCCTCCATCCAGCCTGACCTTTCCTCACTCCTCCTTTAGCCTGATCTCTCCTCACCCCTCCTCCAGCCTGACCTCTCCTCACCCCTCCTCCAGCCGCACCTCTCCTCACCCCTCCTCCATCCGCACCTCTCCTCACCCCTCCTCCAGCCGCACCTCACCCCTCCTCCAGCCTGACCTCTCCTCACCCCTCCTCCAGCCGCACCTCTCCTCACCCCTCCTCCAGCCGCACCTCTCCTCACCCCTCCTCCAGCCTGACCTCACCCCTCCTCCAGCCTGACCTCTCCTCACCCCTCCTCCAGCCTGACCTCTCCTCATCCCTCCTCCAGCCTGACCTCTCCTCACCCCTCCTCCAGCCGCACCTCTCCTCACCCCTCCTCCAGCCACACCTCTCCTCACCCTCCTCCAGCCTGACCTCTCCTCACCCCTCCTCCAGCCGCACCTCTCCTCACCCCTCCTCCAGCCACACCTCTCCTCACCCCTCCTCCAGCCTGACCTCTCCTCACCCCTCCTCCAGCCTGACTCTCCTCACCCCTCCTCCAGCCTGACCTCTCCTCACCCCTCCTCCAGCCTGACCTCTCCTCGCCCCTCCTCCAGCCTGACCTCACCCCTCCTCCAGCCTGACCTCTCCTCACCCCTCCTCCAGCCTGAACTCTCCTCACCCCTCCTCCAGCCTGAACTCTCCTCACCCCTCCTCCAGCCGCACCTCTCCTCACCCCTCCTCCATCCGCACCTCTCCTCACCCTCCTCCAGCCGCACCTCTCCTCACCCCTCCTCCAGCCGCACCTCTCCTCACCCCTCCTCCAGCCGCACCTCTCCTCACCCCTCCTCCAGCCGCACCTCTCTTCACCCTCCTCCAGCCTCACCTCTCTTCACCCCTCCTCCAGCCTCACCTCTCCTCACCCCTCCTCCAGCCTCACCTCTTCTCACCCCTCCTCCAGCCTGACCTCTCCTCACCCCTCCTCCAGCCTGACCTCTCCTCACCCCTCCTCCAGAATCACCTCTCCTCATCCCTCCTCCAGCCTGATCTCTCCTCACCCTCCTCCAGCCGCACCTCTCCTCACCCCTCCTCCAGCTGCACCTCTCCTCACCCCTCCAGCCTTTGCTCTCCTCACCCCTCCAGCCTCTGCTCTCCTCACCCCTCCAGCCTCTGCTCTCCTCACCCCTCCAGCCTCTGCTCTCCTCACCCCTCCAGCCTCCCGCCACATCATACTCTGCTATCCACAGAGCCACCTGTATACTCTGCTACCCACACAGCTGCCTGTATACTCGCCTCTATGCTCTGCCACCCACACAGCCGCCTCTATGCTCTGCCACCCACACAGCCGCCTCTATGCTCTGCCACCCACACAGCCGCCTCTATGCTCTGCCACCCACACAGCCGCCTCTATGCTCTGCCACCCACACAGCCGCCTCTATGCTCTGCCACCCACACAGCCGCCTCTATGCTCTGCCACCCACACAGCCGCCTCTATGCTCTGCCACCCACACAGCCGCCTCTATGCTCTGCGACCCACACAGCCGCCTCTATGCTCTGCGACCCACACAGCCTCCTCGATGCTCTGCTACCCACACAGCCGCCTCTATGTTCTGCCACCCACACAGCCGCCTCTATGCTCTGCGACCCACACAGCCGCCTCTATGCTCTGCGACCCACACAGCCGCCTCTATACACACAATTCATTTCACCGCGCTCCCGATGCAATTGCATCGGGCCTTTTTACTAGTAGTATCTATAATTGCCTGTTATTTAGTTTAGCACTGTAACTTATTGGAGAGTGGTTATTTAACCATTCATATGAGCACTATGTAAGCACTTTATAATGGCAGACACTATATAGCACTTAATCATTCACTAAGTATATATGATATATCACTTTTTTAATATAATTATGTAATTGATGATTGTGGTTCTAAATGTATTTAAAGCACCTTAGTAAGACTATGCACCATGCTTGAGGAAGGAGTTGTAGCTCCGAAACGTCGCATCACATGGAATAAAGAGTCCATTTCACTACTTGAAGGAGTGCTGCCTGATTTTTTGATTTTATATATATATATTATATATATAATTACCAAAAGATTGGACAGCACTCCATCTTGCACATCACGTTTTCTTTATTGGCCCATGTGTACTGAACGTTTCGGTTCCTCAAGAACCTTCCTCCAGCACTGCTGGAGGAAGGTTCTTGAGGAACCGAAACGTTCAGTACACATGGGCCAATAAAGAAAACGTGATGTGCAAGATGGAGTGCTGTCCAATCTTTTGGTAATTGTATACAGCTGAATACTGCTGGACACTGCACCCGAGGTGAACTGATCCTAGTGCTGCTTTCATTTTATACTGCTATATATATATATATATATATATACATTATATAATATATAAAGCTGAAAAGCTGAATGTGTGTATGTATGTGTGTATGTATGTATGTGTGTATATCCGGGATTGGCATCTGCACCATCGCAACTACAGCCACAATATTTTGCACAGTCACACATCTGGACCTCGAGAGCGTCATAGGCTATGTTGTGAGGCGAAATTTTAACCCTGCGTGTTCCAGTTCACCAATCAATTTTGCCCCTATCTACATAATGGGGAAAAAGTGAATGGAAAAGTGTTGGAGGAAAATTGACAGCTGTCAGCTACTGACACAAAATTTTGCACAGTCACACGTCTGGACCCCAAGAGCGTCATAGGCTATGTTGTGAGGCGAAATTTTAACCCCGCGCATTACAATTCACCAAACAATTTTTCCCCTATCTACATAATGGGGAAAAAGTGACAGTTGACAGTTGACAGTTGTGAATGAGAGGGGCTTAATGATAGCACCAAAGACTAACAGCACATACCAGCATATAGTCACTAAGGTGGGGCCCCAAGATGAGATATTCACCACACACGGGGACATGTATACACACCACGTGCACACAAAGAGTAGCAGCAAGTGTATAGTCGCTAAGGTGCAGCCCCAACATTGGATACTCACCACGCACCCTAACAAACACACACACACAAAGAGACACACACAACACAGAGACACCCCCACCCCCACGGGGACACACACACACCCTATAGCGACACATGCACTCACCCCACAGGGACACACACACACCACAAAGAGACACATACAACACAGACACACACACCACACAGACCCCCCCCACAGGGACACACACACATAGCCACCCTATAGGGACACATGCACTCACCCCACAGGGACACACACACACACCACAAAGAGACACACACACACCACACAGACCCCCCCACAGGGACACACACACATACACACCCTATAGGAACACATGCACTCACCCCACAGGGACACACACACACCACAAAGAGACACATACACAGACAGACACAGATGTGCACAAATCGCCTCACACAACTCGCCTCATACGTGTGCTATCTTTAATTTCCAAACATAAACATCTGATTAAAAGCAGCCAATGTGCAACACATGTGCCATATAGGGAATTAAGGCAGATGTCAGTCACATGAGCTGTCTATTATGTGTATGTGTGAGGTAACATATACTACCCGGCCAGGGGGAGGGTTTACTGTTGGCTGGAGATTTATTAGGCTGACTATAGCAACCAATCACAGCTCAGCTTCTATTTTCTTACAGGTCATTAATATGACATATTCAAATTCTATTTTGCTATAGCTAACATCAGTTATTTATTAACCCGGGCGTAGCCGGGTACTACAGCTAGTATATATATATTTATATATATATAAAACCAGGAGTACCCCATGTGGGAGCAATCCTGGGAAGTTACTCAAGGATAACTAAACACACAAGGACAAGATGTCAAATCTTCAAATGTGAAAAATGAGGTGCTGATTTATTCATATACACCATAAAAAACCAAGGAGGAGGAGGCAGTGCAAAGTGAACAAGGTCACAATAGGTGCAAAACAGCAGGGAAGTGTTTATACAAAAGGTTATCTTGTACAAAATATATACATCTGATTATAGTACGACACAATGTAAAAAACTACATAAAATGTCAGTCGCACGTAGGATTGCACAGGAGTAAACATGAAAAGGCCAGAGACATAATTACCACAAATTAGAGTAGAAAAGTAGTTGCAGAGTGAACACTCCTACATTAGCCCCAAAACACCAGGTTACATCTTATTACAATTGCATCATGTCTAATGTGTAATACCACTATGAGTTACGAGATGTACATACATAGTCAAAGACAGTAATTACGTGTATTCAAGATACAATACAAGAGAACCTGGTCAAACACAAGAGGTTATAACCCAAATTGTTACCCTGTCAGCAGCCATTGGACAATGTGCACACACATGGAGGACCCGGGTAGGTGACTCCGACGGCGTTTCGTGGCTTGGGAAACCCTAAGGCCACTTCATCAGGGAGATAAAGAGGCTATGCTTTCGTTCGGTCATATGCATCCCCATATTCCTCCATATATTACAATGTACCCCCATAGTTCTCTATGTATTATAATGCACCCCATAGTCCCCCATTCATAAGGTAGGCCCCATAGTCATTCAATTATTATAATGAACCCCAATTAACCTCAATATAATATAATGCAGCCTCACTTCCCTCCATATATCATAATGCAGCCTTATAGCCCTCCTTATAACATAATGCAGCCTCATAGCCCTCCTTATAGCATACTGCAGCCTCATATTCTTTCCATATAGTATAATACAGCATCATAGCCTCTCCATATAGTATAATGCAGCCTCATAGCCTCTCCATATAGTATAATACAGCCTCATATCCCTCCATACAGCATAATACAGCCTCATATCTCTCCATGTAGTGCAGCATTATATATCCAACCTCATATCTCTCCATATAGTGCAGTATTATATATGCAGCCTTATATCTCCTATATAGTGCAGTATTATATATCCAGCTTTATATCTCCATACAGTGCAGTATTATATATCCAGCCTTATATCTCCCATATAGTGCAGTATTATATATCCAGCCTTATATCCTCGCTGCTTTAGCTTCTCCTGCAGATTCCAAATGGAGGAGAAGGTGCTGCCTGCTGTATGCGGTCTCCAATGGAGCGCAGGAAGACGGCAGGTCAGAGGAGGGGAGGGGCGGGAGCAGTAGTGGGAAGTAGGAGGCTTCCCTTCACTCCTCTCCTCTCCCTGACACACGAAGCCTGTGCTGCCACGCTGTCACATGGATGTGTGTCTTCGGGGATGCACATCCGTGAGAAGCGGGCGCCCGACACTGCGATTGACAGGCGCAGGGGGTGGCTGGCGGCTGGCGGCATGGGCCCCTTATAGGTCCGGGCCTCATCTCAGCCCAACCCCTGCGACCGCGATCGTTACACCACTGGGTGTTTGTGAATAAATCAGCACGTCATTTTGCACATTTGAAGCTTTGACTCCTTGTTCTTATGTGTTTAGCTGTTCATATCTCGTAATAGCCTCTTTAAGGATATGCTAAATCATAATAATAGGGGGGTTCCAATTTCCATCATCCCTGCCAACCTGAATAATAATGATTTTAAAACAAATTTGCCTAGGTTGATGCACAGGGTCTTTCTTGACCATTCATTCAGAAAACTCTAACACAGCTCCATTCACTCTGAATTCCAAAGAAAATAAACATAAACAAAAAAAGCAGCAAGAAAAGCAGCAAAAATGCAACTTTTAAATATAGTCTTATAGAACAATGTCAGACAAGACCAAAGTGGAGATATTCGTCCCTAATGCTCTGTGCCATGCATGGTGAACACAGGCATCTCATACCATCTGTCCAGCTCAGTCCTGGTGGGGAGTTGATTTGATGTTTTTTTTTAGCACATGACTAGTGATGAGCGAGTGTAATCGTTACTACTGACATGGATAGTTATTCAGCGAGTATCACTGGTGCTCGTGAGTGATGTGTCCATCGTTATCGATCTGACACTAATTACCAGCTTCCTTCAGTACACAAAGTGAGCTGGCACCCCAGTGAGAGCAAATTAAGGTGTTTTATGCGGTAGAAATGCAAAAAAGCCCACCCTCCCGCCCCGTACCAGAAATGCTTGTTTTATAGCTGGATGTGCGTGTGGGCGGAGCCTTTCACTAACTGACTAACATTGGATTTGCTATTTGGACCAATATACGAGAATTAAAAAGTACTAGTTACGATTATAGCTATTACCAATATTATGCCACGCGCTCATCACTACACATGACTTGGGCCCCCTGCAATCATTGAATCGACCATGAACACCTTATTATGAGAAAGTATTTTGGAGTCTTGTGTGAGGCCATCTAACCAAAAGCTAGAGGCTGACTGGACCTGGGTCATGCAACAAAACAATGATTTAAAGCACACCAGCAAATATACATCAGAATGGCTGAAAAAGGAAAAAAAAAAGGTGCTATAATAATGTTCAAGTCAAGACCTCACCCCATTGAAAATACTGTGGTGGAAGTATCCATAAACCTCTATGAACGTATAAGATTATTCCCAGAATTACCCATTTTGATAAAGTAAAAATGTTTGTACTGTGTTAATAATAATAATAATAATAATAATATTTATTCATTTATATAGCACTATTCCATAGCATTTTAAATACAGTTGCAACACTGTACCCATTGGGGCTCAGAATCTAAATATCCTTTTGGTATGCCTTTCAAGTGTGAGAGGAAACCCATGCAAACACGGGGAGAACATGCAAACTCCTTGGAGATGTTTTCCTTGGTGGGAATTAAACCCAGGACCCCAGCACTTAAAGGCTGCAGTGCTAACCACTGAGCCACTGTGCCGCCCCAATTAGCAAGTAGATAGAAAAATATATATTAGAATCTGAGAGTCCTCAGTGGTTGATACCTTTTAATGGCTAGCTGAAAAGATGGTAAGAACAAGCAAGCTTTCGAGACACTATGGCCTCTTCATTAGTCATAATAATGACACAACTTTTGAACACACATATATATACACATGTACAGGCTTGTGGATGATGTAGTAAATAAACTAAGTGAGGTGAAGCGTAACACAGAACTTGGTCAGAGTTGGGAGGGGGAGGGAACATCTGGTGTAGTCAAAATCAGTGTCCTGAGATAAGAAGCAGATAGTTTAAGTCCTTTGATTAGTTGTTTCTTCAAGATTTGGAGATTTCTCAGTTAAGGACAATTTATTGACGACAACATATATTTACAGGAGACTGGCACAGCAATGGGAAGCAAAATGGCACCACAATATTAAAATCTAGCAATGGTTAAGCATGAGGGTGACTTTTATCCCCTTCTACTGTTATATCGATGATATTTTAATCATCTGGACGGAGTCTGAGCAATAGCTGAAAACGTTCCATGAACACTTTAATATGTTTCATCCCACCATCAACCTAACACTCAACTACTCCTGCACTGAAATCAGCTTTCTGGACACCATCATTAAGCTACAGAACAATGAAATAAAGACATCCCTGTACTGGATGCCATTGACCACCCAACTTATCTTCAATGGGACAGTTTTCATCCAAAACACATAAAAAACTCTATTGTGTACAGCCAGGCCATCAGATACAACCGGATATGTTCCAACCCTACAGATAGAGACAATCACCTTGAGGACCTCAGAAAGACCTTTTTAACCAGGGCTACCATCCAAGAACAATCGAGAACCAGATTACAAGAGCCACCAGAATATCAAGGAATAATCTCCTACATTACAAAACTAGAGAAAAAAACAACCGGGTCCCTCTTGTAATCACCTACAATCCAAATCTGGGGGTGTTAAGAGGAGCTGCACAGAAACTGCAACCACTCCTACAAAAAGATGCCCGACTAAAATCAATATTTCCGGACCCCCCCACTTCTTTGTTTTAGACAACCTCCGAATCTAAAAAGCATCATTGTGAGAAGCTCGCTGTCCTCTCCAAAAATAACAGGAACCTTTCCCTGCAATCAGAACAATGCAAAACCTGTCCATTTATAATGACAACGGACAAGATAAATATTCCCAGCACAGATCAGGGCTACAAGATACAATGTAACTTCAGCTGCACCACAACCAATGTGGTGTACTTCATTATATGTACAAAATGTTTGAGCGGGAATCTGTATGTAGGAGAGATGGGACAATAACTCTGAACTAGGATGAACTTTCATCGCCACACAATAAAAGAAAAAAGAATAAATCTACCTCTGGCCAATCATTTTTGTTGCCCTGGTCATACCATAATGGACATGAAAATTCTAGTTTTAAAAGGTAATTTCAAATCTCAGAGAGACAGAAGAGTCTGAGAATATAAACTTATGTTAACCTTTGACACATTCAGAGCAGGAATGATTGTGTCATGTAGATTTATGTCTTTTTACATTAATTGAGGAATCTTCAAATCTTGGAGAAACAACTAGTTAAAGGACATAAAACTATCTGCTTCTTATATCTGGACACATATTTTCACTACAACAAATGCTCTCTCCCCCTCCCAACTCTGACCAAGTCCTGTGTTACGCTTCACCTCACTTAGTTTATTTACTACATCATCCAACCCTGGACATTACAGCTGTTGAAGAGGCCATAGTGTCTCAAAAGTTTGCTTGTTCTTACCATTTTTTCAGTTAGCTATTAAAAGGTATCAACCACTGAGGACTCTCAGATTCTAATATATATTTTCCCAGTATCACATTATTTTTCACAAACCACAGTAAATTCATCATTATTGTTAATACAAAAATGAAGACCAACATAAAGGTTCTTTCTTGAATAATTTGTCATCTCTACCTGCCCCTCCTTGCATCCAGCATAATAGAATGGGTCGTCCTGTTCTTATCTGTAAATACTATATTTCCTAGCAGTACCTGCTTCTACTTATTGCAGCAGGCCCTCCATCTCCTGTGTGCTCCCGATTAGTCACTCTTGAGTTATCAGCAAGATAATCCAAGTGTAGAAATCATTTGATGCCTTTGTGTACACTTTGCACTGTACAGTACCCTACCTGACTCATTTTATCTTCTGCCATTTTTGCCATTTTAGTTGCCTGTGTGGCTATACATTATTAGTTAGGTCTAGCGGAGGTCAACACTCTTGAGATCAGTGATATAAAACTGCAATTGCTGCTTTATTGAAACACAGAGCAGAAGATTATCCTTTGTCATATGCACCAACAGAGCAGCATTTGCAGTTTAATAATAGTGTTCTCTCAGCAGCAGGTAACAAACATCTTCACTAATCTAAGCCTACATAGAGTCCCCTCCTAATGCATTTCCTTTTAACCCCTCTATATAGAGCCTTTTCCTGATGTACATCACTCCTTTCAACGCCCCTCTGTAGTATATCTATTCTTTCAGCCTCTGTTCACAGAGCTCCCTCCTGCAGTATATTTTCTCTCAGTCCCCTGCGGAACATTGCTCCTCTTACTTACCAGTACACATGAACTTCTGCTTACTAGTATGAGATCCTGCAGTGTAATGAAAAAGGTTAAGCTAAAGGCCCAGTTACACAGTACGATATAGTGAACGACATCGCTTAAATGTCACGGGTTTTGAGTCATTCAAATAACATCGTTAGTACGTCGTTGCGTGTGACACCGAGATACGACTACGATAAATTGTTGGATCGTTAATCGCAGATTTGAGAACATGTTCTCAAATCAGACGAACCACGATCAACCAATCTGCTGCATCGTTCTGTGTGACACCGCGATAACGATGTCATTCACGACAGGTATCCTCCTTTGCGCATAGGTGACAAAGCTATCTAAGGTGGTCAGAGGAACCAGGGACCAGTGGAAGGTTTGTTAGGGGATCACCACCTCCCTCTTCCTTAAACTCAGGGACACCTTTCCCTTTGTGTTGCGTCATTTGCTGAATATTCCCTGGTATAGTGTGATACATGGTTCCAATGGCAACTAAAGTGTGAATAGAGCATGGAGGGTCATCCTTAGTGGGGTGATATGTGCAAATTAGAGTAAATTTAAATGGATTATACTGGTACAAATTAATTATAATCACATTGTGATTTTTGGAATACTCCTTTTAACAATATTGTATGGAAGGGTGGGCCAAACTTTCTCTAGGACAATGTTAGAGACTCATAAAGTCATATAGAAAAATATGTTTGCAAATTATAGCTGGAAATGGTGCTTCTACTGACTATTAATTAAAGCAACACTGTCAGGTCATTTTTCAGTATGATACTAATATTACCCTTGAATAGGGCCTGGGCAGACCTTTTAAAAACATATAAAATTATTATTGTACCTTTTGTAGTTTCCATGTTATCAGTATTGTCAGACCCTGCAGGGAGCTCCTGGATTAGTCCTCTCTATTATAACCAAACAGGAATAGTCCTGTGCTGTATAAACTGTCATGTAATTATGCACTCCCTCTCTGCAGCTCTCTCCTCCTCCCTTTTCTCTCAGACAGTGCACTGTCAGGTTTCAGTAGCTTCTGTCCTTTTGAGGAGGGAGAGGTCTGCCTTATCTAGACTACATATTGTTTTTAGTTATCCCTGCTGTGACAGTTTCTGTGTTGTATTTGACCTCTTGCGATGCTGCAAACAGATATCAAAGCATTGTGGAGATGGATGGAGAAAATCTCACCATCAAACAAAGTAGAAGTCTCAATCCAAATAATTGAAAAGAGCCTTTATTCCAACGCTCTTCGTGTGGCAATTCACACTTCCTCAGGGAAAAGCTTACAGATTATACAAACTGTCACCATTTTATAATGGCAGGAAATTATGTACAAATAACGTCATCAATATTAGTAAACACATCTAAGTCATCAATGATAGTAAACAGATCGACGTAGACAATAATGATACATACAACCCCTGGCAAAAATTATGAAATCACCTGGCTCGGAGGATGTTCATTCAGTTGTTTAATGTTGTAGAAAAAAAGCAGATCACAGACATGGCACAAAACCAAAGTCATTTCAAATGGCAACTTTATGGCTTTGAGAAACACTAAAAGAAATCAAGATAAAAAATTTGTTAGTCAGTAAGCGTACCTTTTATCTGACCAAGCAGAGGAAAAAATTATGGAATCACTAAATTCTGAGGAAAAAATTATGGAATTACCCTGTAAATTTTCATTCCCAAAACTAACACCTACATCAAATTAGATCTGCTCGTTAGTCTGCATCTAAAAAGGAGTGATCACACCTTGGAGAGCTGTTGCACCAAGTAGACTGACATGAATCATGGCTCCAACACAAGAGATGTCATTTGAAACCAAGAGGGTAAATAACAAGCAATGTTGAAAAAGACATTGGTTGTTCACAGTTGTGTGTAAAATCTGGTCCAAATGCAAACAATGTGGGAAGGTTGTTTAAGGGAAACATACTGGCAAACCAAGGAAGACATTAAAGCTTCAAGACCGGAAACTTAAAGAAATATGTCTCCAAAACAGGAAATGCAGAACAAAACAAAAGAGGAATGAATGGGAGGAAACTGGAGTCAATGTCTGTGACCAAACTGTAAGAAGCCGCCTAAAGAAAATGGGATTTACACACAGAAAAGCTAAACAAAAGCCATTATTAACACATAAACAGAAAAAAGCAAGGTTACGATGGGCTTAGGAAAAGAAATCGTGGACTGTGTATGACTGGATGAAAGTCGTATTCAGTGATGAATCGCAAATCTGCATTGGGCAAGGTGATGATGCTGGAACTTTTGTTTAGTGCCGTTCTATTAAGATTTATAAAGATGACTGCCTGAAGAGAACATGCAAATTTCCACAGTCATTGATGATAGGGGGCTGCATGTCAGGTAAAGGCACTGGGGAGATGACTGTCATTATATCTTCAATAAATGCCCAAGTTTACATTGATATTTTGAACACTTTTTTTATCCCATCAATTGAAAGGATGTTTTGGAATGATGAAATCATTTTTCAAGATGATAATGCATCCTGCCATAGAGCAAAAACTGTGAAAACATTCCTTGAAAGAAGACACATAAGGCCAATGTCATGGCCTGCAAAGAGTCCAGATCTCAAAGCTGATCTGGCAACAGCAATCAGAGAAAGTTGGAGCCAGAGTGATGATGAGTACTGTTTGTCACTCATTAAGTCCATGCCTCAGAGACTGCAAGCTGTTATTAAAGCCAGAGATGGTGCAACAAAATACTAGTGACGTATTGGAGTATTCTTTTGTGTGTTTGTTTTTCATGATTCCACAATTGTTTCCTCATAATTGAGTGATTCCATAATTTTTTCCTCATAATTGAGTGATTCCATAATTTTTTCCTCATAATTGAGTGATTCCATAATTTTTTCCCTCTGCTTGGTCTGCAAAAAATTACCCTTACTGACTACCACATTTTTTATCTTGATTTCTTTTAGTGTTTCTTAACCTCCCTGGCGGTATGATTCTGTCAGGAATTTTGTGCTAAAAGCGGTACCATTTTTTGGCATGGAAATTTGGTGTTATGTACAGTAGGCCTGCAATTCTTAGTAATTACCTGATCAAAGAAGACTCTAGCCTTCCTAGCGGTATTCCCGAGCCTGACTCGGGGTTAACATTCACTGCCAGAAGCGGTAACCCCGAGTCAAGCTCGGGCTTACCCGCGGTCGCGGCAGATGCGGTGAAAAAAAACGCATCTGCTGCACTTGCCGCACTTGCCGCATTGCCGCCGCACTTGTGGCGCGGTTGCGGTAATCGCCATAGTAAGTATAGGGGGACTTGCGGCAGGTGCGGCAAGTGCGTTTTTTTTCGCGGCCGCACCTGCCGCAAGTGCAAAACCGCACTTGACGCACCTGTTGCATCTGCCGCAAGTGCAAAACCGCACTTGCCGCACCTGCCGCAAGTCCCCCTATACTTACTATGGCGATTACCGCAACCGCGCCGCAAGTGCGGCGGCTATGCGGCAAGTGCGGCAGATGCGGTTTTTTCACCGCTAGGAAGGTTAAAGCCATGAAGAGCACAGACATGCAATGCACAGCCCTGAAGTATAACAGAAGGAGGGATACGCCCAGAAGTCACCAGGCTAGTAAGTTTATAAACTCTTTATATCAGTTATACTAATGCAAGATTTTACACAAAAACAGTGCTGGAAAGGTATCCTTAGGGTGCAGGGACATGTACTAACTGTGTATTAGGGTGATCTGAGGTGGTTGGTTCCCTTTAAACAACTGAATGAACATTCTCCGAGCCAGGTGATTCCAGAATTTTTGCCAGGGGTTGTAAAAGATACATACGATGTTAAAGTAATGTTACAACCATAAAAGGATGTATCAATATACTGTGCCACTTAGCAAATCTATTGATAGCGTGCATTTTCTAACTGGGATGTACTACTAACTAGAAAATAAATCTATTGGATTTATAGAATGGCGGCAGTTTGTATCATCTGTATATTTTTCCCTGAGGAAGTGTGAATTTCCACACAAAACGCGTTGGTATAAAGGCTCTTTTCAATTATTTGGATTGACACCTCTACTTTGGCAGCGCAAATTTCTCCATCCATCTCCACAATGCTTTGATATTGGTATATCCAGGGTGGTTCGCTGCAGCCAAAGGCGCTTTATGTGGTTGTGTCTGACACAACCCGACAAGGTGAGCATAGCTGCTTGTATATCCATATTCCCATGTTTTACCAGTTAAGACCCTATGTGCGCTGTCTTTTTCCTCTAGTTTTATTTCTTTGATGCTGCAAACACAGAGAGCAGAGGGGAACCCCCCTTCACCCCCAGTGATCTCCTGTGCATTGACGCGATGTGAATATGTGACATGCATATTCATCTTATGGGGAGTGGACAGCAGAGAACTAAGTGGATCATTCACTGCGAGTGACAGATGGAATGAATCTCTTTATTTGAAGCTTAAAGAAAATAGGAGGAAAATATAAATAAGAGACAAACATAAATAGAGAGAGTTTAGAGGAATTGGAAAATGATAGCAGTTACATATGTATTTTTCACCTGACAGTTTTCCTTTAATAGGGTGTACTTAATTTTGACATGCATTTTGGCTTAGTTGTATTTACCAAAGTTGCCTTATAAGGGTGGAGGCACACTATCATGCATCAAAAACGCAGCGTTTTTGATGCATGACAGTGATGCGAGTGCAGTGCTAGTTTGGTGCTAGTGTGGTCCGAGTATGGTGCGTGTGGTGAGTGTGTCTGGCTGTATATAAGTGTATTGGAACAAAAGCTAAATGCAACAAAAACAACAGTACACTGCAGTAAAAATATTAATATTCCCAAATGCTTTAACGACCCAACCCAGTAGCTTCATAGATTTCAATGGCAAAAGGGGGAGGGGAGGGAGGGGGGGGTAAAGAAGTTTTGTTTATCTGTATTATGCTGTACTATAGTCCAGCTTTAAAGTTCTGGATGTTTAATATTTGTACATGTTCGACTGACGTCAGAACGTGGAAAGCTAATTGTTTTGACCTTATGACTTGTTGTATAACAACCTCAAAACTTGAATAAAAATTATATGTTAAAAAAAAAAAAATATATTAATATTAAATGCGAGTGCAGTATAAAAAATTAATGTAACAAATACAGGGTACTTAGTCCATCCATTTTTTTGCGCAAAAAAAAAAGTTATTTCAAGCCACGTCACTAACTTCAAAGTGTACCCATCTATGACGCAGTCCTAACTGTTGTATTCAAAAACCTGACTAGTGTGAATGCTTACCAGTGAGCAGGAGCCAGCAGGACCAGTGTCTGACATGGACTGAAGGTGACGACAGCTATATGTGTGCAGGGCCAAGAGAGGGGCGGGGAACTCCATCTCTTGCAGGGCAAGAGGCAACTTAATTAAAAACAGTTGAGTCCTGCACACAGCGAACAAGTCTGTAAAATCATGTTCACACCGCCAACATATTGGAACAAAAGCTAAATGCAACAAGTATATGTTATAAGTGTATGTGGTGCGAGTGTGAGGTGTGAGTGCGTGTTTGCTGTTTTTTTTCTCTGCTGTCCATGGTCTTGATGGACCATGGAACAGCATTCCTGCTATCCCCATACAGTTACAATAATGTTTCATTGCTATGACAACAGCAGTGAAGCATTATTGTATGTATAATTTATTATTTATTGCAAAGATCAGCTTCATTTTACATGTTTTTACAATGTCGGCTGTTCAGTTCATTCATTCAGCACTGTGCTACCGAGGGGGTTTTAACCCAGTGATTAAGGGGTTAATCAGACGCTGGTGTCATGACACCATCTGTCCAGGGGTTGTCCTCCACCCCTGGATATATGGTGACATGACATCATGTGTCTGAATGGGTTAATTATTCTAAAAAACGAGTTTAAGTTAATGTCGGGACAGAAAGAGCCATGATTTTTAAGGAGCTGTCCATGGTGCTGAAGCCCTGGCTTCATTCATAAACCCGACATAAACTTAAACTTGTTTTACAGAATAATTAACCCATTCAGACACATGATGTCATGTCACCATGTATCCAGGGGGGGAGGACAACCCCTGGACAGATGGTATCATGACACCAGCGTCTGATTAACCCCTTAATCACTGGGTTAAAACCCCCTCGGTAGCACAGTGCTGAATGAATGAACTGAACAGCCGACATTGTAAAAACATGTAAAATGAAGCTGATAAGTGTATCTTTGCAATAAATAATAAATTATACATACAATAATGCTTCACTGCTGCTGTCACAGCAATGAAACATTATTGTAACTGTATGGGGACTGCGGGGGGCCAGTGATTTTGACAGCACACGGCTGCGATTATCGCACCGTGTGTTGTGTGGGTGCGAGTTTGACTCGCACCCATATACTTTTAATGGCCCATCGCGCGAGGCAATCGCGGTGCAATCGCAGCATGCTGCGATTGCACTCGCATTGCCCTCGCAAAGCGAGTGTAATGCATGAAACTCGCATTGATGTGACCTGTATCATTGAAAGATACAGGTCCGAGTTTAATGTGAGTTTTTCTCGCTTTAAACTCGTGCGAGTTCAACGCCAGTGTGCCTCCACCCTAAGGACGAGATTTTTTTTTATTATGTTTTCACACATAAAATCATCGCATTTATATAGTTTTTTTCTTATGACTGTATGTAAAGTTATTAGAGAATTATGAGATAAAATATGTAGTAAAAGTGCATATTAATCCCATCTTAAATCTCTTACTGCAGATATGTCCTGCACATTAGTTGTAATGGTTAATGTAAGACTGTTCCAACTACTAATGGCAGCTCAGGAAGGAACAAGCTATATTCATTCATAATTCTTTTCTCAGTTTTAGTAGCAGGAAAGTAATACAGCTTTTAAAATTAATTCATGGTTATAACATTAATAGCTAATAAATATGTAGATACGGATGTTTGCGTGACCCACTTCTATTGGAAGCTTTCACTTACACTCTGCATCTTATAAATACGGTCTGACTTAGCTTAATAGAGGATCGTCATCTTTAGGCTAACATAAGACATTGTGTTGCTAAAGGAAAATATTCTGCATAAAGCCGACTATTGGGAAAACTACTGGAAGGCAAGAAAAAAAATTCAGATTGAATGTAGACATGCGGCTTTTTTATCTTCATTGCTGTGTAATATTATTCTTGTGAACCAAACACATTTTCTCGATCCCGTTTTTTCAGCATTTTATCTCCTAAGTCCTTTGAGAAGAAACCTCAAAGGACACTATTACCAATGGGAGGCACTATATGTTTATGATACCTAATAAGAATAGTTTATGTATATGCTCTGAAGCCCAACATCCTACAGCTTTAGGCTGGAGCCCTCCTTGATGGAGCAGTCAGCTGCAGATGCCTCCAAGGCAGAGGAGTCATTTGAAGCTTTTTATACCGGAACCTACAATGTTAATATATCAAACTGTCAGGATGTATAAAGGCAAACATTGCATTACATCCTCGGGCTCTTGGCCAGGAGGTTGAACCAACTGCTTTTTGCAACCTGGATATTGGAATCTCGAATCTTTGAGCACATCCCATCACATGCAATTATCTATTTTAAAGCCATTAGATTAATGGTCCGTCTGAGCTCTCAGTAAAGTTGTTACTCATACTGCTTGCCTTATTTCAGACTTACCCTGCAGGTTATATAAAGTACCAATTAAAGGGAAATATAAGCTGTTTTGCTCAGGGGAGCCCTTCAAAATATTGCAATTGGCTTAATCACCCACATTACCAAATAGTTAGATATTAGAAAGGTAATAGATTACTCTGATGTCAGGACAAGTCAACAGTTGCCAACGTTTTACTGTGCTGCTCAGATTGCATTAGTTTATACACAGCCCTATGCACTGGGTCTGCACAGCAATAGTCTCAGGGTACCGTCACACCTGGCGACGGCCCCGGAGATGTCGGCGGCGACGGGCGGGAGCGCGCACATTTTTGGCACCCCGCCAGTGTTGCCGCTCCCCATTTACACGGGGAGACATCTCGGGCGATTGGCCGGCGAGCTGAGAGGCGGCAACGCCGCCGGGGTGTCTCAAAACCCCAGCGGCGATGCAGTACAATGCCATCGCCTGTCAGCTCACCGGCGGCCATTTACATGGGGCGATGTGTCCACATCGCCCTAGATCGGCCGCCTGGTTTCAGAGCATTGCTCTGAAACCAGTCGACCAGTGAAAGGCGTTGCCATCGCCCTTTTACATTAGGCGACGCAGGGGCGATGTTGCCGCTGATAGGCCACGCCCCTACGTCACCTATGTAATCGGCGGCGATGTTGCTACGTGTGACGTGGCCTTCAGGCTGCATTCAGACTCTGTGGTTTTTTTTCTCTTCTGTTCTGCTACGTTTTTTGCTGGAAAACAGGAACTGACAAAAAAATGCACCCAAAAACGGAATATCCGTTTCCATTTTGCTGCGTTTTTGGGTGGTGCGATTTTTTACCCATAGACAATGGCTCCTATGTGAAAAGCGGATCAGAAAACTGACACACAAATTAACAGACCCTTTTCCAAAACGGAGTACTCCAAAAGTGAAAAAATGCATCACTTTTAAAGTGCCCTTTAAAGTGCCCTGTGTGAATGGCAAAAATGAAAACCCATAGACTTTGCTGATGTGTCATTTGAGTGATCGGTTTACTGCAGTGCACTGCAAAAAATAAATAAAAAACCGCACAGTGTGAATGTAGCCTTATAGTTCAGTGATATTACCCACCGCCTCACGACCAGCACCTCCCCCTCCTACTGTATCCCCACCCGCCCCTCGTAGATTGTGAGCCCTCGCGGACAGGATCTTCTCCCCTCTTGTATCTGTACGACCAAATTGTCCTCATTTATTGTACTTGTCCTTGTCTGCCCTTTTAGCATGTAAAGCGCCATGGAATTTAATGGCGCTATATAAATAAATAATAATAATATTAAGTCTCTCCTTGTTCCACTACTGCATGCATTGTGTATGTATGACTCTGTACTTTGGTAACCAGCAACAAGAAATGCTTCTAGAGCTGGGGTATTATTATTTATTATTATAGTGCCATTTATTCCATGTCGCTTTACATGTGAAAAGGGTTGTACATAGACAAGTACAATAATTATGAGCAATACAGGGAACACACAGCAGGAGAGAGGACCCTGCCTGTTAGGGCTCACAGTCTTCAAGGGATGAGTGAGGATACAGTAGGAGAGGGTAGAGCTTGTAGTGTGGTGGTTTAGTGGACTGAGGCTCACTGCAGGTTTTAGGCTTGTCTGAAGAGGTGGGTCTTCAGGTTCTTTTTGAAGGTTTCCAAGGTAGGTAAGAGTCTGATGTGTTGGGGCGCAGAGTTCCAAAGTATGGGGGAAGCACGGGAGAAGTCTTGGATGCGGTTGTGGGAAGAAGAGATAAGAGGGGAGTAGATAAGGAGATCTTGAGAGGATCGCAGGTTGCGTGTAGGTAAGTACAGGGAGACTATGTCACAGATGTACAGAGATGTACAGAGAATACAAGTTGTGGATAGAGATGAGCAATTTTTCCCCAAACATGTTCACCTATTTCAGAATAGGCACGAACACTGCAGATTTGGTTCAGGATCGGAAATCCGAACAATTTCTCAAAAAATTGGCAAACAAGGATTTGTTGGGGAAAAAAGTTTGAAATTTAAAATATCCCCAGGGGCTAAGGGGTTGGTATCAGAAATTTTTGATGGGGGGCGTGGCTTAACGCTGCACAGGAATAGCCGCCTAATCCGGGAGCTCCCGCTCACACAGGCACCAAAGCGGCTCAAACAAAGCTCCAAGACCGGGACCACCGCCCGAAATAGCCCCTAAACACGCGGGAGGACCGCGGGATCGCATGGGCAAAACTAGAAGCGGGAAACGCGACTCTCTGCAGCGCGTCACAGATTATTTCCCGAGCTCCAAGCCCGCTGAACTCGCTCTAAAGATGGCGCCGACCTCACCACGCGCGGCCCGCTCCTCTTCCAGGCGGAATTCTGTGGCTTCTTCAGCGTCGGCCAGCGGAGATCAGGAGGAAGCACCGGTCACACAAAGCAGCATGAAAGCGATGCTATCCTCCATGCTGGCATCCCTCCGGACCTCACTGCAGCAGGACATGAAAGGTATGATGGCTGAAACTAGGAGAGAGCTGGCAGAGGTGGGGGGAAGGACTGATAGACTGGAGAGGAAGATGGTAGAACTTGTGAATTCCCACAACAACTTAATAGATGCTCATGAAGTGTTAAAAGCTGACATTACTAAGATGCAGGCAAAGCAGCTAGATCTTGAAGATCGCCATAGGCGCAACAATGTGCGCATAAGAGGAATCCCTGAGAGTGTGCAGCCCAAAGACCTCCGCTCAGTGCTGCAAGAATTCATTATGGCAGCCATGCCTGAAGTGCAAAAGAAAGATATTATAATTGACAGAGTCCACAGACTGCCCAAGCCATCTCACATCAACCCCTCTCTGCCCAGAGACACCATTGCAAGAATTCATTTCTACGAACTTAAGGAAGATTTCTTGTACTGTTTGAGGAGCAAGCCGGCCCTCCCAGAAAAATTTTCCTCACTAATGGTATTCTCTGACCTATCTCCAGGCACATTAGCACTAAGGAGGGCCTTCCAACCATACACCTCTGTCCTCAGGAAACATAATATACCTTACATGTGGGGCTTTCCAACCAAACTTCTGGTGCGCAAAAACGACACCACACATGTCTGCCTGCTTCCAGCTCAAGCAGCTAAACTGCTAGCCCAGTGGGGCATGGGATCCCCAACAAAGACAGGGGGACACACACCTCCACCAGAAGCTCACAAGAAACATGTTGACCCGGAGTGGTCCACGGTCTGAAAGCACACATTATAGCCTGTGGACGGCATGCCGGTCCTTGGTTCTTTTTTCCTTTTCCCACTTTTCTGACTCTTGGGGCTTCTTCAACCCTCTTACTGAGCCCTTCCCGGATCCGGTCTGAACTCAAAACTGATATATCCAGGGATTACATCTGAACTCCTGGATTTTCCCCAAAGAATGTGTTATTGTCACTCACTGGACAACCAAGAATGAAGATGACCTCACTATTTTTGAGGTTATTGTTGATCTTTTGTTATTTTTGTAATTTCTCTAATCCCACTCCTCGGAGGATGACATATTGGTCCTTCATGGTGCTGGGCATTTTTTCTCCCTTTTTCCCTACAACCCTCCCTTGTTTTATACCCATCGTTCTCCCATCACCGTTAATGATGTATAAGAAAGATGCACCTACTCCCGCAGCCTGCTGGGACTGGAAACAGCGACGTACCACAAGCACATCACGTTTATTGCACTACCATGAGTATCTCTTTGATATCTATAAATGTTAACGGACTGAACTCCCCAGTAAAGAGATCCATAGCCTGGCGACATTTGCACAGATCTCACAGTGACGTTGTATTTGTACAGGAGACACATTTGTTAACAGAAGACAACAGTAGAATGCACTCGCATTTATACCCCCACCGTTTTTTTGCCAACAATCCCAAAAAAAAGGCAGGAGTGGGGATCTTTATAAAAAATTCTGTAGCATTTAAGTTAGAATCAGCTGTACCGGACCCAGAGGGCCGCTATTTAATCATATTATGCACTCTTAACAGTAGTCGCTATACTCTGGTTTCGATATATGCCCCTAATTCTGGTCAAATTGGGTATCTGCGGTCTCTCCTGGACAAAATACAGCTTCACACCTGGGGACACAGAATTTTATGTGGTGACTTTAATATTCCAATGTATAAGAGAATGGATTGTTCAGGGCCATCACATCCCCGCAGCGAAATGGGCCCACTAGTCGAAGAAAGTGGCTTACACGATATATGGAGATACCAGCACAGCGAAGAACGTGACTACACTTTCTATTCAAACAGATACCATACATACAGTCGTATAGATGTCATATTAGTGGATGACGCACTTTTACATACCTGTCAACACACAGATATAGGTAATATAACGTGGTCCGACCACGCACCAGTTTCATTAAAAATCTCTGACCCTTCAGCTATCAGACCCCCACACAGGTGGAGATTAAATACGTATTTACCAACCAACCCAGAGGCGGTAACAGACATAACAAACCAACTCAAAGAATACTTCCTAATCAATGATAATGGAGAAATACAAGATGAGGTTTTATGGTTATCTCATAAAGCAGTAATCAGAGGCTTACTGATTAAAATAGCCGCATACACGAAAAAGAAATATATGGCGGAAATGAGAACTACCCTCCACAACATCACAACTCTTGAAAAACATCACAAAGGGTACCTTTACACACGGCTACATTTGTAGCTTGTCACCAGGTAACTTACAGGTTGCAGTGAAATCATGGATACATGATTCCATTTGTACACAGCAACAAGATAGAACCATGTAACCATGATTTCACTGCAACCTGTAAGTTACCTGGTGACAAGCTACAAATGTAGCCGTGTGTAAAGGTACCCAAAGAGACCTCATGCTTGCAAACACTAAAAACATTATTAGAAACCAGAAATCACCTGCGTTCCCTTATGCTACAAAAAGCAGAAAAAGACCTTAAAAAATTAAAAGCAAACCACTACGGGATGGGGGACAGAGCAGGCACACTTTTGGCTAGGCGGGTAAAAAAAAGAGCCGCGCGGTTCAGGATACCCTACCTCATATCACCAGCCGGCCAGCAGATTCGTAACCCCATTTCTATAGCAAATCAATTTCGGACATATTATGATTCCCTGTACAATTTAAAACAAGATAAGAATATCCCACAACCCAATGAGAACATGATAAAAAATTTTCTAGACCAAATTAATCTTCCAAAATTAACACCAGACCAACTAAACAACCTAAACGCTCCAATCACGGAAATGGAACTTAATCGGGCACTAAACTCTACTAAAAAGGGAACTGCGCCTGGACCGGACGGTTTTTCCTTCCTGTACTACACACAATTCTTTCATATTTTGTCCCCGTATTTGTTGAGACTATTTACGTACTGGCGATCCAGGGGGGAGATTAAACGTGAAGGCCTAGAGGCAATAATAACCACCCTCCCCAAACCAGGGAAAGCGCCCACAGATCCAGGTAACTTTCGCCCGATTGCTCTGCTCAACTGTGACACCAAATTATACGCGAAGGTGTGGGCTACCAGACTGATGGATGTCCTTCCATCCCTGATAGACCCAGACCAGGTTGGATTTGTGCCAGGTCGACAAGCACGAGACGGAACCAGACGCCTTATAAATATTCTCGAATTAATGGAGAGATCCGACTCCCCCGGTGTGCTGCTGTCCTTAGATGCCGAAAAAGCCTTCGACAGAGTACACTGGGGGTACGTTGAAGCAGTTTTAAATAAATTTGGTATTATAGGCCCGATACAATCGGCCATAATGGCGTTATACTCTTCTCCTAATGCTTCCGTCTGTGCTTCCGGTTTTGTCTCAGATCCCTTGGATATCTCTAATGGCACTCGCCAGGGATGTCCTCTCTTTCCCCTAATATTCGCGCTGGCAATGGAACCCTTGGCAGAGCAAATCAGGCGAAACAAGGGGATTGAAGGAATTAATGTTGGCAATACGGTGTTCAAAATTGGACTTTACGCTGATGACGTCATTTTGACCTGCTCCAATGTATTGCCTTCTTTACAAGAAATAATGTCTGTTCTAAGGGACTTCACCGCGGTATCTTATTACCGTTTAAACATTTCTAAATCCGTTATATACCCGATACATGTGCCCACCCAGATGAGCGAGGAAATTCGACATCAATTCTCCTTCACATGGGCACATAGGGGCTTCAAATATCTAGGGATATACATAACCTCCATACAAAACATTGTTAAAACCAACGTGGATTTATTAGCAAAGGAAATAGGTAATGAACTGGACAAGATGGCCCCTGTATGCCTCTCCTGGATCGCCAGGATTCAATTGATAAAAATGCTCATACTTCCCAAACTGATTTATTTATTCAGATGTTTACCGCTATCCTTTCCAAGAACATGTCTAAATAGACTACAACATATTCTTAACAAGTTCATATGGGCGGGGAGACCTCACCGCGTGGCTCACAAAATTATGATTCTACCTTATAATAAAGGCGGACTGGGAGTTCCAGACGTCTTCACCAGGGGCGTAACTACCGGCATAGCAGACGTAGCGGTCGCTTTGGGGCCCGGCGCTTGAGGGGGGCCCGGACCCAGCGCCGCTACGCTGCTATCCGGTCAGCTACAGGCCCCCAGTGTGTATATACAGGCCCCCCACTCCTCCCTTCCTGCTGCACACGTCACCTGTAAAGGAATACATCATACTTATCCCTGCCGGCTGTCGCTGTCGCCGCTCTGCACCGCGCTCCGTCTTCATCCAGCTTCTTCCTGGTTGTGACGTCATTGCCTGCACCCGCCGGTCACAACCAGGAAGAAGCTGGATGAAGACGGAGCGCGGCGCAGAGCGGCGACAGCGACAGCCGGCAGGGATAAGTAAGTATGATGTATTCCTTTACAGGTGACGTGTGCAGCAGGAAGGGAGGAGTGGGGGGGCCTGTATATACACACTGGGGCCCTGTATATAGCCACTGGGGCCCTGTATATAGCCACTGGGGGCCTGTACATAGCCACTGGGGGCCTGTACATAGCCACTGGGGCCCTGTATATACCCACTGGGGGCCTATATATAGCCACTGGAGGCCTGTATATAGCCACTGGGGGCCTGTATATAGCCACTGGGGGCCTGTATATAGCCACTGGGGGCCTGTATATACCCACTGGGGGCCTGTATATAGCCACTGGAGGCCTGTATATAGCCACTGGGGGCCTGTATATAGCCACTGGGGGCCTGTATATACCCACTGGGGGCCTGTATATAGCCACTGGAGGCCTGTATATAGCCACTGGGGGCCTGTATATAGCCACTGGGGGCCTGTATATAGCCACTGGGGGCCTGTATATAGCCACTGGGGGCCTGTATATACCCACTGGGGCCCTGACTGTATATACCCACTGGGGCCTGTATATACCCACTGGGGCCCTGACTGTATATACCCACTGGGGCCTGTATATAGCCACTGGGGGCCTGTATATACCCACTGGGGAGGCTGCTGTATACCACTGGGGCTGCTGTATATACTGCTGGGGCCTGTATATACCACTGGGGAGGCTGCTGTATATACCACTGGGGCTGCTGTATATACCACTGGGGAGGCTGCTGTATACCACTGGGGCTACTGTATATACTGCTGGGGCCTGTATATACCACTGGGGAGGCTGCTGTATACCACTGGGGCTGCTGTATATACTGCTGGGGCCTGTAATAACCACTGGGGAGGCTGCTGTATACCACTGGGGAGGCTGCTGTATACCACTGGGGAGGCTGCTGTATACCACTGGGGAGGCTGCTGTATGCCACTGGGGCTACTGTATATACTGCTGGGGCCTGTATATACCACTGGGAAGGCTGCTGTATACTACCACTGGGGAGGCCTGTATACCACACTGCTGGGGGCTGTATACCTGTGCTGGGGTCCACCCTCGGCTTATACACGAGTCAATAGGTTTTCTCAGGTTTTGGGGGCAAAAGTAGGGGGGTTGGCTTATACACGAGTATATACGGTAAACTGGGTGGCGTCAGACTGTTAACACCGATTCGGTAAGGGGGTGTGTCTTGAAGGGGGCATGTCATTGGGGGGGTGTCTTGGAGGGGGCCCCGTTCAAAAGTTTGCTATGGGGCCCTGCCAGTTCTAGTTACGCCCCTGGTCTTCACATATCACAGAGCAGCGCTATTGGAACCAGCGCAAATGTGGTGGACAGGGAATACCAGCTTGATAGGCTGGTTACAAATAGAGACCCAGTTGACTCCGGCCAAATCCCTAAGGCTACTACTGGAAGCAGATCTGCTACATCTCCAGAAAAACAAAGAAAATCTAGCCACAATGAATGCTTTAGTGAGGTTATGGCATCTCCTGAGCAACACCCGCCTTCAGTTCCTACACAGATATATTTCACTTAACGCAATGAGAGTATGATACCGGATCTCAACCTTGCTCGTTGGAGGGAAGGCGGTGTAGCCACACTGAAAGATCTGCTAGACGAAAACGGGGTCAAAACTTTTCAGAACATAGCAAATACATTCACTCTACCGAACGCTCTATTTTACCAATATTTACAGATCAGACATCTCATAAATGCTTGCAGATTTTCTTCCCTTGATCCTAATCAGGCGGACTTTGCATTGCAGAGATACTTTAAATCTACATCTAGTCAACATGGAATCTCCATCATATACCAATCTTTAATATCCCCAACTAGAGACACCAAACTCCCCTACATGGAACTATGGGAACGTAGACTCTCATTTCAGGCAACCCCTGCATCTTGGTACGGTGCGGCCACACATGCTTCAAAATATACGTCCTGCCTCAATCATCTGGAGCAGGCAAAGAAGTTGCAATTGAATTGGTACCTAACCCCATTGAAACTGAGTAAATTTCAACCTACACAATCAGGAGAATGTTGGAAAGGTTGCCCGCAAGAGGGTAGCATGGAGCATGTGTGGTGGCACTGCCCAAAGGTGAGACAATTCTGGAAGGTGACAGAACAAATACTGCAACAGGTTACGGGCTTACACATCACCTTAACTGGTATAGACATCAAACAGTTCCCACCTCTCCTTAAACCCATTATCACCAATATGCTGATAGCCGCCAGGATGTGCATTACTAGGCACTGGAAGAGCCCAATAACCCCATCTAGAGACGAGCTTATATCCCTTGTTAACCTACACATGCAACATGAAACAGTCCTCGCTCATGACTACAAAATGAGAACTAAGAAATTAAGCTGGTGGGACCCCTGGACGACAACACAATTCATGGGTACACTAACTAATCAATCGTGATTTACAAATATAAACAAAACAGATATATGTGTTACTAAGCTGTAAATAAGGCACTAGATGTTACTCGCACGAAGCATATCGTGATGGAACTCACCCTTTCCCCCCTTTATCCCATACTTCCCTCCATTCATGCCTCCCATTCTTTTATGTCAATCCTTTCACTGTTTATGTTATATTTTTCTGAAAATTTTGGTACGCAAAGTAATATGGTGTAATGATGCACTGTCTTATAATGTATATATGATTGAAAACTTTAATAAAAACCAATTGTTTCAAAAAAAAAAGAAATTTTTGATGACCGGGCTAACAGAATGTTCCGGCCGCAGCCATCTCCGGCGCCACTGCTGTATCGCCGTGCCGACCGCAAAACACCGCCCGCCGGCCGGCCCATTCCTGGGGGGGGGCGGCCCTAGGTGTGGGCTATACCACCAGCCCAGGGGGCACTTGCCCCCCTGCCACCTGGGCCAGTCCGCCCCTGAATGTCCCTAAAACTTTTCCTGTTTGTTTGGGGCCAAAACGGGCGCCAGAAGACTCATTGGCCGGGAACAACACTTGCCATCAGGTATACTGGCTTGTATCAAGCTGTGGAATTTTTTGGCGCTGTAAATTAATTTTTTTAAGCTTCCTGGAGTTTGCAGGTGATTTCACACTTGCGGGGGTGTGAATTTTGGAGACATTGCTAGATGCAGCAGCAGCTGGGAAGTACAGGAGCTTACAATGTCCTTAAACATCCGTTTAAGAGAGTTTAATATTTTTAAGGGAATTCTTTTTCAAATATTTTTTTTAATTGTATTTATTACTATTATTAGTTTTTATTTTGTAGAGGAAACTTTTATAATTGCAGAGGGTCAGCAGCGTGTGAGGTCATCTCTTCTACAAGTACACTTATATTATAGCAATTCATATACATATAGCATATGACCATTATATCCTTCATACACATGTTCTCATAGGTCTGTTCATATAATACAAGAAATTAATGCACTGCTCCAATAAGGTTTTGATCAACAGAAAAGGGGTGCTGCTTGTCAACAATATAAAATAGGATCGGGAGAAAAAGAATTGACAGAGGCAACAGTACACCACAAGGTCAAAAAGAGTACAGACAATTCATCTTTATTAAGGTCACATGAACATACAGATTAAAAACAGTTAAAACCAATGCAAAACGACAAGTTGCATAGATTGGGAGGGGCCCCTGCTTATAGTGAAATAAGAAAGATACATCTTCAACACATGCAATACTGAAGTATAATTGGCAAACAATTGTGTAAAAACACTGTAAAGTGTTCGAGTTGTAAACCCAACAGTGCAATGGTAAGCCAGTATAAAACAGAATGAGGCTAGGGTCACACTTGCTTTTGCAATCCAGTTACTGGATCCAGTTTTTCATCCTGCAAACCTGATCAGGTACCTGACCCATAGACTCCAATGTTAACAATTGTTTGCCAAAGTGCAATCCGTCTACTGGATCCAGTTTTTGAGAAGTCAGGTTTTAATAGGGTCTGCAACATTTTTTGGCCTTTTAGCAAAACCTGATCAGTTTTTTAACGTGGACCCTATGGGAACCTGATCCAGTACCTGATGGTACATATAGGTATCTGAAAATGACTCCAAACAGACAAGGGGATAAACTGGATCCAGTAATGCATCCAGTTACTGGATGCAGGCTCCCAAGTGTGACCCTAGCCTGATTGAATATAGATTCTGTGCCTTGGCATCTGTGCCATTTCAAAGTGGCATTTCTAAGTGGAATTCAGAGATATACCAGAGATGGATCATGCTGTGATGGCCTGACCTGACCATACATCTTTTTCTTCTTCTTTCACAGGTACGGAAAGAGACTTCATAGTGACGTATCTAACCTCTACTGTATCCAAGCTGACTGTGTGCCCCTAATGTATTTTGATGGTACGGAAAGAGACTTCATAGTGACGTATCTAACCTCCACTGTATCCAAGCTGACTGTGTGCCCCTAATGTATTTTGATGGTATAACATATTCTCCCATCTACTTTGTACCCTAGAAATATGCTTTTTTTTTTTCTCCTCCTGCCCTTGTCTCTGTCTCCTGCTGATCCTGACCCAAACTTTCCTCTTAGCAGTAATTTTTTAATTGTCCCCTGGTGTGATGTATCCTTCTCCTCTGACCCCTCCCCTCCACATTCCTGGTATATTGTCTGTTGTTCACAAGAGCTTTAAGTAGCACGGTGTAAGGCATTCTGTGCCTTGGCATCTGTGCCATTTCAAAGTGGCATTTCTAAGTGGAATTCAGAGATATACCAGAGATGAGCCAGAGGTAACCAGAAGGTAACAACTCTACCCATCTACTACCCTTCAGTACTTTACTTAGCCCATTGCATCAAAATGTCGTTCATTTCAATGCTTTTATATCTATGTGCATTAGTCATCCACTTTTACCGCCCCATTCCCCCTCCATCACCCTTTATCCACATCAGCCCCTCTCTACTTCCCTTTACTATGTCCTGCTCCCATACTCTCTTCACCCTACTCAATAATCTAAGCCCGTCATATTCCAGGGTCTTGCCTCAACAAAAACAATGTCATAGAGCCAAACATTACTCCCTCCTTCTCTTTCTACTACTGCTTATGTCAGGCGATATTTCTCCCAATCCTGGGCCACCCTTTTCCAACTTCAACCCCCCCCACGCCTCACACAGAAATCCCAGTAACCTTATTAGCATTACCTGCACACCTCCATCTCCCTCTTTTAAATGTGCCCTCTGGAATACATGGTCCGCATGCAACAAACTTCCCTTTATCCACAACTACTTTCTCACTAACTCTCTTAACCTTTCGGCCCTTACTGAAACCTGGATCCAGGACTCAGACACTGCCTCCCCTGCTGCTATCTCCTACGGCGGTCTACACTTCTCTCATTCCCCGAGACCTGGAAACAGACGTGGTGGTGGAGTTGGCCTACTCCTGTCCCCACAATGTACTTTCCAGGTCATCCCCCCCACTCCATCACTCTCATTCCCTTCTTTTGAGGTTCACACCATTAGGCTGTTCCGTCCCCTCCCCCTCAGAGTAGCGGTGGTGTATCGCCCCCCAGGTTCAACCACCCACTTCCTCGACCACTTCTCCGCGTGGCTGCCGCACTTCATGTCCTCAGATTTACCAACCCTCATCCTGGGAGACTTTAACATCCCCATAAACAGCCTCAACTCCACATCTGCATCCCAGCTCCTATCTCTAACCACTTCTCTTGGCCTCTCGCAACTCTCAACCTCTGAGACACATAAGGATGGTAACACCCTTGACCTGATCTTTACCCGACTCTGCTCTACCTCCTCCTTAGACAACTCATCTCCTTCTCTCTTTGATCACAACATTCTCACCTTCACACTCACAAACCCTCGCCCATCACAGCATAGCCCGACCTATCACACATTCAGAAATCTACAGGCCATCAACCCTCACACATTCACAGACTCTCTTCTCTCATCACTGTCCCCAATCTCCTCCTTCTCCTGCCCCAATCTGGCTGTGAATTACTACAATGACACTCTCAAAAGTACCCTGGACCAAGTAGCACCCCTCACCCTCAGAACCTCCAAACACAGAGTAAAACAGCCCTGGCTAACATCACAAACTCGATTCCTCCAGCGATGCTCGATGAGTGCCGGACGCCTATGGAGGAAAACTCGCTCACCAGGAGAATTCATCCATTATAGATTCATGCTAAAAACTTACAACTCTGCCCTTTACCTCGCCAAACAGACCTACTTCACCACCCTGATCTCCTCACTAGCCAACAACTCAAAGAAACTTTTTGACACCTTTCACTCTCTCCTCAGTCCGAAAGTGCAGGCTCCTATCACTGACCTCTGTGCTGATGATCTGGCCTCTTACTTCACAGAGAAAATAGAAAACATCCGTCAGGAAATGAGCTCCCAACCTTCAAGTGTTTCTACTCCCATCTGTCCCCACATCCCCTCTGGCTCACTCTCCATTTTTGACCCAGCCACAGAAGAAGAAGTCTCCAGGCTCCTCTCGTCCTCACGTCCCACTACATGCACCTCTGACCCCATTCCCTCATACCTACTACAGACCCTCTCTCCAGTGGTCACCAGTCACTTAACCATAATCTTCAATCTCTCCCTCTCTACTGGCATCTTCCCCTCCTCCTCCAAACACTCTATTATTACTCCACTACTAAAGAAAACATCCCTTGACCCATCCTGCACAAATAACTACAGACCTGTCTCCAATCTCCCCGTCATCTCTAAACTCCTGGAGTGGCTGGTCTACACCCGCCTCACCCATTACCTCGCCACTCACTCTCTTTTAGATCCATTGCAGTCTGGCTTCCGCCCCTTACATTCTACAGAAACTGCCCTTATCAAAGTAACCAATGACCTTCTGACAGCAAAACGTAATGATGACCACTCTCTGCTTATCCTTCTTGACCTCTCTGCGGCTTTTGACACTGTTGACCACCATCTCCTACTCGCTATGCTGCACTCCATTGGCATCAAGGACACGGCTCTCTCCTGGTTCTCTTCCTATCTTTCTGACCGCTCTTTCAGTGTATCATTCTCTGGCTCCACTTCCTCCCCTCTTCCTCTCACTATTGGGGTCCCTCAGGGTTCAGTCCTTGGCCGTCTCCTCTTCTCTCTCTACACAGCCCCGATCGGACAGACCATCAGCAGATTTGGCTTCCAGTACCATCTTTATGCTGATGACACACAACTATACACTTCAGCCCCTGGACCTTACCCCTGCTCTAATAAAGAACACCAATGACTGTCTAACCGCAGTCTCCAATATCATGTCCGCTCTCTATCTGAAACTCAACCTTTCCAAAACAGAACTTTTCTGCTCCCACCCTCTGCCAACCTCCCTAAACCTGACATCTCTCTCTCGGTGTGCGGCACCACGATAACGCCCAGTCAGCAGGCTCGCTGTCTCGGTGTTTTGATGGACACTGATCTCTCCTTCACCCCATACATACAATCTCTCACCCGCTCCTGTCGCTTGCACCTGAAAAATATCTCCAGAATTCGCCCTTTCCTCACCATGGAAACAACTAAAACCCTCACTGTGGCCCTGATTCACTCCCGCCTTGACTACTGTAATTCTTTATTAGCTGGCCTCCCTCACAGTAAGCTTTCCCCTCTCCAGTCTATCCTCAATGCAGCAGCCAGGATCACCTATCTAGCAAACCGTTACTCAGATGTTTCTGCTCTGTGCCAGTCAGTACATTGGCTACCCTTACACTATAGAATCCAATTCAAATTGCTCGCTGTCACCCACAAAGCTATTCATGGTGCGGCACCTCCTTACCTCTCCACCCTCATCTCTGTCTACCACCCCACCTGTCCCCTTCGCTCTGAACGTGACCTCAGACTAACATCGGCATTAATCCGAACCTCCCATTCCCGACTCCAAGACTTCTCTCGAGCTGCACCAAAACTCTGAAATGCTCTACCCCAAGAAATTAGGACCATCCACAACTTGCATAGCTTCAGACGCTCCCTTAAAACACACCTCTTCAGGGCGGCCTATCCTTCTCCCTAACAGTAGTCATTTAGACATAAGATATTCATTGTTATAAGCCCCTGTACTTTGTGTTCCCATCCCGTCTTAGATTGTAAGCTCCTTCGAGCAGGGTCACCTTCATTTTCTGCCTTTTTTATTGTATTTCCTAAGTTGATTCTATGTTTATTGTATGTAACTACTGTTCTGCATTACCTTTCTGTACCGTATATTTTTCTTATATGTACCATTGTACTGTAAAGCGCTGCGGAATATGTTGGCGCTATACAAATAAAGTTTTATTATTATTATTATTATTATTATTAAAAGAGGCTTCAAATATCAAACCACTATATTGTGATGCCATCACACATTAATGCATGTTAATGAAACAATGACACAATCTGTGGCAAGGAAATACACAAGCCCAAGCTGTAATGTGTTAAATATTAACCATCCTCACCCAGTTACATGGAGTGTCCCAATGTGGAGTTACCAAAACAAGTCCAAGGATCCTAACTGAAGGAGAGCTGGGAATGAATGGAGATAGCAAGCTAGGTGCCATAAGAAAGTGACCAGGATATAAGCAGGTACGCTGGGGCCCCCCAATGTGCAATCACTATTTCATGTCATTCTATATCTATACTATACAGATTTTTGGCAAGTGCACAACTAAATTGGTTTGACTAGGGTCACATTTAAAACTTAAATTGCATTCACCGCATCCAGATCCGGATGCGGTGAACGCAATACTGGTCACACACATTTTTTTAAAAAAATGTGTGCAGAATACCGCTCTGCAGTAACCGGATTGCTGTGTTTTTGTGGCGCCATGCATAATGCCTTGTTGTATGACCAAACAACTCAATCTTTGTTTTATCAGTCCACAGGACCTTCTTCCAAAATGAAACTGGCTTGTCCAAATGTACTTTTGCATACCTCAGGCGATTGTGTTTGTGGCGTGCATGCAGAAACGGCTGTGTCCATTACTGTGTCCATCAGTTATTACATATATCACACTGAAATAGCTGTTGCAAAAACCCAATTTTAAACAAAAAAAAATGAGTAAGATTAAGAGGGGTGCCCAAACTTTTTCATATGACTGTAGGTTGTGCAAGAGCAGGGCATGTTCTTTTTAATAATCATTTAATCTTTGTGTGTCAAGTGTCTTTGGTAGTAAATATTGTTCTGTATTGTGAGAGGACTCAAGTGGGTCTTGAATTGCGTTACATGTTCTGTGCAGAAGCTAAGCGAATATATTCATCAGATTTCCTGAATTTTGTCCAGGGGGCCAAATCCTTCTGAATTTTTCAATCGAGAAATATGCATGTGCAGCTAACTCTTCAATATGGTAGAGTTGGTCTACTTTCTGCAGTCAATCTGCAACTGTAGGGCACTGCCTTGTTTACCATAGTGGTGGTGTTAAATGTTTTGCTGCTGCCAAAAGAAATAAAAGTAACGTTTTGTGTGTGGTCTGTATTGGGTTATCTGCCCAGTTGAGACAGATAAGGCTCATTGCACAGCAGTGGACAATGCGCATATTTTAGAGAGTTGTTTCCCAAAACGGCGTAATCTTATCACATGTCCACCAGATATGCAGTAAAGACCCAGTCATATATAACGATATCGTTAGAGAGATCGTTGTAACTGTGACGTTACAATGATCTCTCCAGCGATGTCGTTCTGTGTGACACTTTGCAGCGATCAGGCCCCTGCTGTGAGGTCGCTGATCGTTGCAAAGTGCTCTGGGTCATTTTTTGATTGTTGGTTTCCCACTGATCAGCACACATCGCTGTGTGTGACAGCGAGAAACCAGCGATCAGTGACCTCACTGGGCTGGTTACTATGGTAAACATCAGGTATCCAGGCAGCGCGCGCTGCCTAGATACCCTGTGTTTATCATAGTTACCAGCGTTCTCCCTGCTTACAGGCAGCTCTTAGCAGGGAGAATGCTGGTAACTATGATAAACAGTGGGTATCCAGGCAGTGCGCGCTGCCTGGATACCCGCTGTTTATCATAGTTACCAGTATTCTCCCTGCTTGTAAGGCAGTGCTAAGCAGGGAGGACGCTGACATCGCCTTCAGCGATGTGGGAGGTGGCTCCCAGGTCCCTGATCGCTGGGGAGATCTGCCTGTTTGACAGCTCCCCAGTGATTAGGTAACGACGCTCCAGCGATCCCGGGAGGTCGTTATCGCTGGAGCGATTGTTATGTGTGACAGGGCCTTAAGATTCCAATGTCTTTTTCACAGTGCCAACATGTTGGGGGATCACTGTTGAACCACACGTGTTAAAGCTGGGGTTGTAAACCATCTGGTGACAACCTTATATGAATTTTCTTGTACTCTTGCGCACCAGGATGGTCCAAATGAGCGCTACATACTCATTTGCCAGTCTCAACTTTAGATCTCTTTCCCATATGAGAGAAAAGCCCTTTTCATGGCTATGGAATCTGGCATTAAAAGCTGGCATAGTTTGGTCAAAATTCCCCTCGGGTGCCTGGCTTGTTCTATCATTGTTTCAAACTTAGTGAGCTTCCTGTATGGAAAGCCATTTGGGAGATAGCTGATTATTGCTCTTTTCAATCTAGAGTAATGAAGAAAATGTAGAGTGGTCAGGGAGAATAGTCTGTATATCTGAGAATGTGAGTAGTGTGCCATCCACTAGCAATGTTTCCAACCTGGCTCTGATTGTGTGTCAAAGATCTAATGCTTTGGATCCGGTATGATTCAGGTATAATCCAGGTAGATCCATAACTCTTACCAATGGAATAGTTTGCCCAGGCATGTAACTGTTGGAATATGTTTAGTGCAACAACTGCATTCCTGTATATGTAAGTGTTCTATTGCTAGGTTTGTGCATTGTCTATAAAGTTAGATTAAAAAAAACTCTCCCAGAGAGCTAACACACAGGAAAGACCATGTGACTGTACTCAATTTCCTGTGTCTGTGCATGAGAGGAGAAATAGCCTGCTGATGTTGCACAGAGACACTTAAGGTATGTATATTCCCGATTCCACAAAGCCTATCATATCTGTACCTGTTTATAGCTAATTAAAGCTCCTTTCTGTTGTCAACACGCTTGAGAGTATCCTGAATGATCCACTGCCAGCAGGTTATGGGCCCAGCGTGACACAGAACTCCAGTAGTGACACAGAGCACAGAGTGACACAGAAGAGTAATACAGCAACAGAAGCCCATAGCTAAAGCAGCACAGAGCAACAGAGAAGATGTCCACTAGCAGGAATCACTGCAAGTTCTCAGTGCAAAGTCTCACCAATCAGAATTATCAATCCTAGAAATTTAAGGTGAACATGCTGCTCATAAAAGAAGGTACGTGGAAATATACGCTGGAATAAGCGTCTCAATCATTACCAGATGATTAGCTAGAGAAGGATCAGAAAGCACAAAGCACTATCTCCCTCAGTGTAGATGATGATCAGATTGTGCATATATGTAAGTATTCAACTGCAAAAGAGATGAGGGATGAATTGCAGAAAGTGCATGAAAGATCAAATCTCAGCAACAAGCTTTATCTCATGAGAAAGCTGTACCAGTCTAAGCTAACTGATGGCCAGAATATGCAGGACTATATAAAAAACACTCTAGAGATTGTGGAGAGTCTCAGGAGTACTGGAGAAGAAAGTAAAGACTTTCATGTTGCTGCACTACTACTATTAAGTGGTCTTCCAGAAAGTTATGATACACTTGTCAATGCACTAGATGCATGGCCAGATGATGAGCTCACACTAGAATATGTCAAAGGCAATCTTGTAGATGAATTCAAGCAAAAAATGAATAATGTAAGCAGCAGTAATGAATTCAGAGCAGAAACAGCATTGAAGACACAGGACTTTCCTAAAAATAACAGCAATCTGAGAGAAACTCGTGAATGTTTTGTCTGTAAAAAGCCCGGCCACCTTAAAGCAGACTGCAGGATTTGGAAAGCAAGAATGAGTCAGCTACAGTGATTAAAAGGTGACAACAGCTGTAAAGGAAAAGTCTGCATGTGTTGAAGCTGCATTTAATACCAGTACAGGCTCATCTGCAAAGCATATATGGTGTATAGACTCTGGTTTTAGCAGCCATATGAGGAATAACAAGGATCTCTTCACTGACATTGATGAAAGCAAGTCAGAAAAGGTCATCTTAGCTAATGGTCAATATATGACTTCAGAAGGAGTAGAAGATGGCTACCTCCGCTGTCCAGTTTCGTCAGCACAAAGCAGAAAGATCCCAGTAAAGGATGTTCTCTATGTTCCCAGTCTTGAAAGCAATCTTCTGTCTGTAAAGAAGCTTACGCAAACAGCGGATGTAGTTACTTTTAAAGACAACAGCTGCATTATATCAAAGAAGGGTCACACTCTTGCAGAAGGAAAAATCCAAAATAAACTTTATCAGCTAAAATGCAAAGAAAAAGTGTTCAGTGCTAGACAAGATCTGCATAAGAACTGTATCCATGTATGGCACAGACGTCTTGTGCATAGAGATCCAGAAGCAGTAAGGAAGCTAGGTCAACTAGCAAATGGTGTTGAAATCAAGCAATGTAGTCAAATGGTGAAGTGCACCAGCTATCTTAAAGGGAAAATGACCAGAAAATCCTTTCCTAAAATAAGCACAACTAGATCTGCACAGCCACTGGATTTGATACGCACAAATGTTTGCAGTCCAATGAGTGTTCAAACTTCAAGCAAGAAGAGATATTTTCTCACATTTATTGATGACTACTCCAGATATGCAGTTGCCCACCTGCTTCACAGTGAGGATAAAGTTCCACAGAAACTTGAAGAATATCTTGCCTTAGTGTTTAACAAATTTGGAAGAATGCCAAAAGCCCTGCGTGCAGATAATGGGACTAAATATACAAGTAGTAAGGTGCAAACCATTTTGAAAAAGAATGGAATCGTGTTCCAGACTACCATTCCATACAACCCAGAGCAGAATGGCATTGCAGAAAGAAAGAACCGCACTCTCTGTGAAAGTGGAAGAAGTATGTTGTTTGATGCAAATTTACCTACAACATATTGGGGAGAAGCCATCATGACAGCTTGCTATCTTCAAAACAGACTGCCAGGTAAAGCCACAAATTAAACTCCATATGAGCTATGGAATTGCAAGAAGCCTAAACTGAAGCACCTCTGGATATTTGGAAGCAAAACGTTTGTGTATGTTTCCAAGGAAAAATGTTCTAAGTGGGAATCACATGCAAAGTAAGGAGTCCTGGGGGGCTATAGCAAAACTCAAAAGGTATACAGAATTCTGGACCCAGAGACCAACACAGTAACAATCAGCAGAGATGTAGTGATTGATGAGAACTCTGTTTCACTTAAATTCCATGAAGTTACATCAGTCATTCAAGCTAAGAAACAAGAACAAGAATTTCAATCACCAAACCCAGACACTGAAAAAGGAAACACTGAAGTCTGGATAAGCTCTGAAGCCAGCAAGGAAGAAACAGAAGAACCAAGTCAACCTCCAGTTAGGATATCAGAAAGGCCAAACAAAGATCTCTCAGCTAGACACTTTTTTTTATATACTCAGAACACTTCCTGAACCAGAGCCACAGTCATGGCAAGAGATGCAAAAACTGCCTGTCCACAAGAAGCAGAAGTGGATAAATGCCACTAATGAAGAGATTGAGTCCCTTTACCAACTCCAGACATGGGAGCTTATGGAGCCACCACAAGGAAAAAGAGCTATCGGATGTAAGTGGGTCTTCAAAAACAAATATGACTCAGAAGGTAAAGTTCACCGGTTTAAGGCAAGATTGGTCGCAAAAGTATAGTGAAGATTATGATGCTATATTTTATCCAGTTGCGAAGCAAACCACATTCAGAACTTTACTGTCCGTAGCTGCAGTTCAACAGATGACAGTGAAACATTTTGACATCAAAACAGCCTTCCTACATGGTGACATTGAAGAAGAGTTGTACATGAGACAACCCGAGGGATATATTAAAAAGGGTGAAGAGCACCTTGTTTGTAGAATGCAAAAATCTCTCTATGGACTTAAGCAGTCGGCAAGAGCAAGGAACTAAAAAATGAACAAAGTTTTGATGGATAAAGGATATAAAAGGTCTCAAGCTGATCCATGTTTGTATACAAAAATTGTAGCAAAGGAGTGGATGTATGTTCTCCTATACGTAGACGATGTAATCATGTCTCATCGAGATGAAAGGGAAATTACAAAGCCAAGTTGAAATTTTCAACCAGCACTTTGAAACGAAGGACCTTGGAAATGTGACGTATTATTTGGGAATTCAAATCCAGAGAGCGGAAGATGGGAGTTTTCTTCTCTTTCTTTTAATGTTCTTTTTATTAAACATTAGAAATACCATATATAACAAACATTTTTTTTTTGTATAATAAAAATTATACATACTATAAGAAGAATTGTAGTCTATTAAACAATTACAGTTTAGAAAAGCATGGAGAAAGGAAGGTTAAACAATTTTCCTATCAGAGTTAAATCTGTTAGTCAAATGAAGGGTAGGTAAAAAGAGAAGGTTCAAAAGTTGGGGGGTAGTATGTTAAGGCCACGTTACACACACAGATATCTGTGATCAACATCTGAACAAATCTCTGGTTGCAGTGAAATCATGGACACACTGTTCCATTTTGTGGCTGTGTACAAAATGGAGCAGTGTATCCATGATTTCACTGCAACCAGAGATCTGTTCAGAAGTTGGTCACAGATATCTGTGTGTGTAATGTGGCCTTTATAGTGATAGTAAGGTGTCTTTATGAGGGGTAGTATATGATACTCCACGGACATGTCGTTTTGTTTCTATAATTTTAGTATTTTCCTTTCTGAAATGTCTATATCCGGAATATGTTATGTTAGTTCACGTCACAGTTGATGTTTGAGCTGTCATGAGGGTCTCTATGAATTCTGCCTTTGATCTACAGTACAGCCACGGTGACCATGTGAGTTCAAAAAGAGAGTAGGAGCTATAGGATAGGGCAGCTATCTCCGCTGTATGATATAGAGAGTCTATCTCACTTATAACCTGTGATTTTGTGGGGATTTGACTGGAATTCCATCTAGCCGCAATGAGGAGCCTGCTTGCCGCAATTATGTTAGAAGCTAATCTCGAGGATGTTGTATTGTTGGCCCATACGGGGAGGTTAAGTAGTGCAGTAGATGGGGTTAGGACTGCCTCTTTATGTATAACCTCAGTTATTATTTTATCTTCCAATAGCATTGTATACTGGTGCATTGCCACCAAATATGTAGATATGATCCCACATGTAAACCACATCTCCAACAATTATCCGTCACACTATTACACCATTTATGCAGAAGTACAGGAGTGCGGTACCAACGAGACACCACTTTATATGAATTCCCTGTACCTTTACACAAGGTGAGGGACCATGAGATCTGTGGTAAATCTGTTTAATTTGAGTTTCTGTAAATCTGATCTGTAAATCACGTTCCCATAAGCTCAGGAAGGCTCTTTTGACGTGTGCTTGGTCGTTCAATAAAAGTTTATATAAAAGGGATAGCAATCCACGAGGTTCTTGTATCTGTGCACATAAATTCTCGAAGAGAGTTAAGGGTCTGACTAGAGAAGTTTGTTTTATATGTTTTCGAACATAGGTCTTCAATTTTATGTATTGAAGGATAGATACTATTGGGTATGCCATCCGATTGTTGTATTTCCTTGTGAGAAAGAAGTGCTCCATCAGAGAACACCCGTTCTAGTGGGATAGCAGGAGAGTGTGTTATGCTAGGGTTGATATCATTAGTATGTAGGGTGCTCGTCAAAAAAGTGCCCACAATATCTTGAAGGGTTAGGATAGGTGACAGAGGTGGGATTAGTGTGGTGTTTCCTTTAGCCCAAACATTGACAACTGCTTTAGTTAAAGTGTTGGTAAAGGGAAGAGATTTGTCATGAAAATCCATCATTAGTGCCAATGGGCGAAGGGGCATAGGGGCAGTTTGTTCTTCTAATGACAGCCATAATTTCTGAGGAGGTTTACGAATCCACTCTACCACCCTAGTCAGCATAGCTGCTCTGTAGTATCTGTGAATGTCAGGTGCACCCATGCCTCCCCTGTCTCTTGGCAGTGCTAGTGTTTGGTAATTTATCCTGGGGTGTCTATTTTCCCATATATAATTAATGAAGAATGAATGGATTTTTTTAAGATACGAGTTGGGATACATATAGGTAACATCTGAAAGAGATACAGAAACTTTGGTAGTATTAAACTTTTAAGGAGATTCTTTCGTCCGATCCATGAGAGAAATGGGGCTCTCCAGGATTTAACCGTTTCTATTGCTCCTTCCAGTGCCGGTAAAACATTAAGGTCTAGTAGCTCTTTAGTCGTACGGCCTATTTTAATACCTAGATAGGTAATATATTTGGATGGCCATTTGAATGGATATTTCATTTTATAATTTGCTATGGAGGTTTCAGCTACATTCAAACTCAACGCCTTCAACTTAGAGAGGTTGATTTTATAGTTTGATAAACATCCATATTGGTCTAATATCTGCATCAAGGCAGGGATGCCTCTGTCAGGGTCAGATAAAAGCACCAATAAATCGTCCGCAAACGCCGCTGACTTATGGTGTGTCTTTTGTAATTGAATGCCTCGAATTTCCTTACTCCGTTGGATATTCCGCAGTAGTGGTTCCATCACCAGTACGAACAAGAGTGGGAACAGAGGGCATCCCTGCCTCGTACCATTTCCTATCTCAAATGGGTCTGAAAGCATGTTGTTGACCCGTAAACGTGCCGAAGGGGAGGAGTACATTTTAAATATAGCTTCTATAATCTGGAGAGGTATGCCAAAAGCTGTAAGGGTACCCCTTAGGAACGTCCAGTCCACCCTGTCGAAGGCCTTCTCTGCGTCTGTGCTTAAGAGAACTAAAGGCTTATTACTCAATGTCGCATACTGTATTAAGTGCAAGATTTTGCCGGCATTGTCCCTCCCCTCTATCCCTCTCACAAATCCCGTCTGCTCTGGAGTGACAAGATAGGGTATCAAGCCTGTTATGCGCCCTGCTATTAAACTAGCAAACATTTTCAGATCAACATTGAGCAGGGAGATGGGCCTGTAACTTCCACATAAAGTAGAATCCTTGCCCTCCTTATGAAGAAGAGAGATGTGTGCTTCAAGGGCTTGAGGGGAGAGAGATACCGTTGAGAACTGCGTTGCACATTTTTAATAAATGTGGACTGAGTTCTGTAAAAAAAGTTTTATAATAGAGTGTTGTGAAGCCATCTGGGCCAGGGGATTTCACCTTGGGGCTCCTCGACAGGATGGACTGGAGCTCTGAGTAGTCAAAGGGTCTGGATAACCAAGATTGCTGAGCAATTGTGGTAAAGACAAAGACGTCAAAAACGTCTCTATCTCCTTCTTCTTCTGTGTTATCCTCGCCTCCGCTCATGAAGTTTTAGCTGACATAAGTTTTTATAAAAAGTTAAGAATTCATCGACTATATGGTTATAATTTTGTGTTGATTCTCCCCACTCCCTCACGATTTTATGGATGAATGTACGGGATTGTCTGCGTTTTATCAGCGAGACCATTAGTTTTGAAGTCTTGTCTCCATGTACCAGGATTGATTCTTCCAGGAGGAGAAGTATTTTGCTGCCTGTTTATTAAGTAGAGTTTTCAAATGTTGTCTATACTCAGTTAATTTAGTTAAGGTTATTGGCATTAGCGTTTTTTGGTGTTGTGATTCTAGTTTGCCAATTTCCCTATAGATAGTTTTCATTTCAGCTCTCCGCTGTTTATTAAGAAACGAAGCAGCTGAAATAATTGTTCCCCTGATCGTAGCTTTATGTGCTTCCCAAACTATGGTTGGGTCTACATCTGGAGTATTAGTTATAATAAAGTAGTCTGTTAAAGCTGTCCGGATTTTACGTTTGATATCCTCTAGGTTAAGAAGAGACTCATTTAATCTCCAGGTGCGGACTGTGGGAAAGGGATTTCCAAATTCTAATTTCATCGTCACCATATCATGGTGAGTATAAAGCTGGAAGAATATTAACATCAGAGATATTAGGGAGTAGCGTCCTTGACACAAACAGATAGTCCAGACGGTGGTAGTTATTGTGTGGATGGGAATAATATGTGTAGGCTTTGTCCCGAGGGCGGAAGTATCGCCATGCATCTATCAACCCTGCATCTAGGAGAGAAGACTTAATGCGGGCTAGGTCTTGCAATGAAATATTGCTTTTTTCCGGAAGATGTATCCAATAAGGGTTCCATTACTACATTTAGATGTCCCCCCAGCACGACAGAGCCCTCTGAAAATAAAGAAAGTTTACGGAGTGTCGGGAGTTTTCTTCTCAATCTTCTCAATCAAGTTCTAAAATTTCCGCAATCCTGAACCAGTTTGGAATGTCAGAAGCTAAAGGTGCGTCAACACTAATGAATCCGTCCTACTTAAAGTTGGAAGAAGAAGATCTGCTACCCACCAATAAGAATTACAGACAAGCAGTGGGGGCGCTTCTGTACATTGCAACCACAACTTGTCCAGATATTACAGTCGCAGTTGGAATTCTCTGCAAGCCATACCAAAGAGACTGGAATGCAATTAAGAGAATTCTACAATGTCTTAAGGAAACTCAAAGGCTAAACCTTAAAGGGAACCAACCACCTCAGATGACGTGTATAAGCTGTTAATACATGTCCCTGGACCCTACCTACACCATTGCAGCTATCTTTTTGCTAAGAATATTGATAACAGCAAACCGAAATAAACAGTTTATAAACTTACATGGCTTTAGTACATGAGGGCGTCTCCCTTGGGCTCCAGTACGAGAGGGCTGTGTCTCCAGCAGCTTGAGTGGCTTTCCTCCCCCTCCCTCTCTGTTTGCAGGACGTCACTGAAGGACGTGATATTATCTTTCTGTGGGCGGGCACGGACGGGAGCTGGCTTGCGTGCCCGCCCACAATAAGATAATATCACGTCCTTCAGTGACGTCCTGCAAACAGAGAGGGAGGGGGAGGAAAGCCACTCAAGCTGCTGGAGACACAGCCCTCTCGTACTGGAGCCCAAGGGAGACGCCCTCATGTACTAAAGCCATGTAAGTTTATAAACTGTTTATTTCGGTTTGCTGTTATCAATATTCTTAGCAAAAAGATAGCTGCAATGGTGTAGGTAGGGTCCAGGGACATGTATTAACAGCTTATACAAGTCATCTGAGGTGGTTGGTTCCCTTTAAGATATCTGCGTCAGGAGATCTCACTCTCAGAGGTTATGTGGATGCAGATTGGGCTGGAGATACAAGTGATTGGAAATCAACAAGTGGTTACTTGTTCAAGTTAGGAGAAAATTCAATTTCTTGGTCCAGCAGAAAACAAGTGTCAATTGAATTGTCTCCTACAGAAGCAGAATATGTGTCAGCTGCTTATGCAAGTCAAGACGTTATTTGGTTGAAACAAATTTTGGAAGATTTTGGCAAACCACTAACTCAGCCAACAGTTATATATGAGGACAACCAAGGATGTATTAAACTTGCTAGCAGTGAGAAGATTAGGGCAAGGACTAAGCACATCGATGTTAAACATCACCACTTACGTGACTTAGTGGAACATGGTGTACTAGAGTTTGTTTATTGTTTATGACAAGATGTTAGCTGATGGTATGACAAATTCATTGCCAAGAGCCAAATTTGAGGACTTCAGAACCGCAATGGAACAGGATAAGTAGTTGTTGAGTGGGGATGTTAGAATATGTTTATTGCAACAACTCCATTCCTGTATATGTAAGTGTTCTATTGCTAGGTCTGGGAATAGTCTATAAAGTTAGATGAAAAAAACACTCCCAGAAGCTTACACACAAGAAAGACCATGTGACTGTACTCAGCTTCCTGTGTCTGTGCATGAGATGAGAAGCAGCATGCTGATGCTGCACAGAGACAATTAAGGTATGTATATTCCTGATTCCACAAAGCCTATCATATCTGTAACTGTTGATAGCTAATTAAAGCTCTGTTCTGTAAAGACATACTGATAGGATATTTAGATTGTGAGCTCCAAGAGAGACAGCATTACTCATGTATGTAAAGTGCTATGGAATTAATAGCGCTATATAAATGAATAAATATTATTATTATATTATTCTGTTGTCAACACACTTGAGAGTATCCTGAATGATCTGCTGCCAACAGTAGCACATGTTTAATGATTACATTGTGCACTGATAGGTCACATATAAAGTTTCAGCTGACATGTAGTTCAACTTGTATGGGAATTGGAGTCATCTGTTCTGCAATGCTTACTGATAGTTTTCGTTGTGCACCCCTCACGTAATCTATTAATGTGGATAATATGGCTGCTGTATGATACGTTTGTGGGTCCGGTACTCCCATACCCCCTTTGGTTCTTTGTAGCAATAATGTGTCGAAGCTGAGTCTCGTTTTTTATCTCTTCCAGATGTATTTACAGAACAGCGATTTTATTTGGGCGAAGAACATTTTGGGCACATTTATAGGAAGCATGCGTGATATATAACTAAATTTCGGTAAAATAAAACTTTTTAGTAAGTTTTTACGACCCATCCATGACACAAAGGGTGTGTTCCACGAGTTGATAGTTTCTAGTGAGGATTTGAGTAGCGTTACAAAGTTCAATGACACTAAGGAGTGCCAATGTGGGCTCAGCTTCACTCCCAGATACGTGATATATTGTTTTGTCCACTTAAATGGAAACCTGGATTGGAGTGCAGTCGATGTAATAGTAAGATTGTTTAAACTCATTGCCTCAGACTTATCTGAATTTATTTTAAAGTTGGAGATGGAGCTAAATCTTTCAAGTAACTCTAAGACAGTTGGGATTTCTTTCATGGGATTTGTTAGCAGTAAGAGTAGGTCATCCTCAAAGGCTGCCGCTATATGAGGCGTTCCCACAATGTTTACCCCATGTATGTTTGGGTGCTGTTTAATGCATTGGATTATTGTTTCTATGACAAGGATAAATAAAGACGTCGATAGTGGGCACCCCTGCCGATTACCATTCTTGATATCGAATGGTGCAGATAGATCTTCATTGACCCTCATTCTTGCAGGTGGGCCTGTATACATTTGTAATATGGCATTGATTATTTGATTTGGGAAGCCGAACCTCCTCAGCATCTCTTGCATGTGTATCCAGTTCACCCTGTCAAATATTTTCTCTACATCTGTAACTAACAGTATTAGGGGCTTGCGGTGTGCAATGAAGTATGCAAAATGAATTGTCTCTGCCTTCCCTACCCTTCACAAGGCCTGTCTGTTCTGGGTAGATAGAGAGGAGGTGCTGGGGGATGGAGGAGAGAATTGAAAGTGTTGAATAGCTGTTTAGGGTTGTGAGACAGGAATGATATGAGATGAGAAGTAGGTTTGTTTTGTGGCGATGAGTGTTGACTTCAAGTTGCTGATGGACTGTTTGTATCCATGAAGTGCTAAGTGGAGTGGTATCTCTTCCGTCTCCATTCAGTGACCCTAGAAGCCCACCTCAGTTCTTTAGTCAGGCTGGTGTACCTGGATTGCCTGTTGATTATGCGAGTTTTGCTATATGTGAGGGGAGCAGCCGAATAGAGAGTTATAGTTATTGTGGTGTTATATAAAGTGGCAGCAGCATCTGTATCGAGTAAGGAAGCTATGTCTGTGAGAGGAAGAAGGATCTCAAAGAGTCAGTGTAAATCAAGGAGTTTGAGATTTCAGTGAGGATGAGTGAGTTTGTGGAGTTGGGAGTTGTGTACTAGAAGAGGAGAGGTAAGAGAATGTAAGTAAGATGTGGTCAGACAGGGTGAGAGGTGAGTTTGAGAGATTATATAGGGAGCAGAGGTGGGTGAAGATAAGGTACAGTGTGTGGCCATCATTGTGAGTGGCTGAGGAGGACCATTGATCAAGGCCAAAGGAGGAAACTAGAGATAATAGTTTAGAGTGGGAAGTGTCAATGGGGATGTTGAAGTGAGCGATAATGATAGTGGGGATGTCAGTGGAAAGGAAATGAAATAGCCAGGTGGTGATTTGGTCAGGAAAAGTGGTGAATTTTATATTAGTATTAATTGTATCACTCAATACTGAGCAGAAGGATGCTAACACCCCCCCTATACATCATATGAGCCCACACATAGCCCCCTATATAGAGCATGAGCCTTCACATAGCTTTCTATACACAATATGAGCCACTACATAGCCCGCTATATACAGTATAAGCATCCCACTTAGCCACTCTATATACATAATGAGCCCCAACATAGGCCTCCTGTATAAAGTGTAAGCCCCCTATAAAGTGCCTTGAATAAATATTCATTCCCCATGAACCTTTTCCCATTTTTTCAACTTTTGTTGCATCAGACCAGAACACCTTCCACAAACCATGTAGGGGACACAGCTAACGGGAGGAAGAAGGTGTTTTTGTCAGCTGAGACAAAAGGTGAACTTTTGTTCGGCTAAATGCAAAACGTTATGGATGATGGAAAATTAACATTGCACATCACCCTGAAAACACCATCACCACTATCAAACATAGTGGATAAAACATGATACCATGGAGATGCTTTTCTTTAGCAGCAACTGGGATGCATGTAAGTGTAATGGCCACTTTACACGCGGCAACATTTCTAGCTCATCCACAGGTAACTTACTGGCTGCAGTGAAATCATGGAGACATGGTTCTATCTTGTTGCTGTGTACAAATGGAATAATGTCTCCATGATTTCACTGCAGCCAGTAAGTTACCTGTGGATAAGCTAGAAATGTTGCCGCGTGTAAAGTGGCCATTAATGGGAAGATGAATGGAGCTAAATCCTGTATGAAAAACTATTAGAAGCTGCAAAAGACATTCGACTAAGGCTAGGGTCACACATACAATCCGTTTTTTAGAGTGTTTACCATGATAAATCCATATTTTCTAGCCTGCATTTTGTGCCTCCTGTGCCCCTGAACGTTTTTTGGACTTAGTCATTTTTCTTAAAAATACATGTGCGTTAACGCATGGTACCTATATGTACCATGCGTTAACGGATGCGTTTCCCATAGGGCCCCATGTTAAAAAACGCTATGCATTTATTTACTGCACCCGAAAGCGTTGCATGCAACATTTTTTGGAAGCAGGAAACAACAGCATAGTGTTTTTGAAAAACGCAGTGACACTGAAATGCCCCGTCTGTTAACGGAATCTGGTTTTGGACTTAGAAAAAAATGTCCAAAAATTGATGACAAAAACGGATCCAGGGCAAAACGGATGGCATGTGTGACCCTAGACTAAGGCATAGGTTTACCTTCCAGCAGGATGACCGAAAACATCTTGACAGAGCTACAATGGAATGATTTACATCACAATATGACCTAATCACAGTCCATACCTACATTCCATTGAGCATCTGTGGCAAGACTTGAAAATTGCTGTTCACATACGCCCTCCATCCATTTTCACTAAGCTAGAGCCATTTTGCAAAGAAAAATGGGCAAAACTCATAGACACTAAATGTGTAAAACTGGCAAAAACATACCCCAATAGACTTGCTGCAGTAATTGCAGCAAAAAGTGGTCCTTCAAAGTATTGGCTCAGGGAGGCTGTATGCAAATGCACATCACAGTTTTCAGATTTATATTTTTAAAGTATTTAGAAAACCATGTATCATTTCTTTTACACCTCACAAATACATGATACTTAGTGTTGATATATCACTGAAAATCCCAATCAGATACTTTTAAGTTTGTTGTTGTTGTAATGTGAAAAAAATGAATGAAAGTTGATCAGGAAAGAACACTTCCTCAAGCTACTGTATGTAGTATGAGCCCCAACATAGCCCTCCTATAAACAGTATGAGTCCCCATTTAGCCCTAATTGTACAGTATGAGCCCCAATATAGTCATTTATATACAGTACTAAATGGGTGCCTCATGCTATCGCATTGGGAGGACGATGACATCACGGTGGGGCGGATTCTGTGGCACTAGAGATGTCAGCCATCTTTCACCCTCAGTGCACTCTTCCCTATGTCCACTCTCTCTCCCCTATATGCAGTCTCTTTCTCCCCCTGTGCTGCCTTCTCCCCTCTGTGCTCTCACCATTGACCTGTTTCCCCCACTGTGCGATCTCCCCTCGGTGTGCTGTCTCTCCACCTGTGAGCTGTCTTATCCCCTCATGTGCTCTCTCCTTTGAGCTGTCTCCATCCTGTGCGCTCTCACCCATGTGCTTTCTCTCCTGCCATGCTGTCTTCTCCGCTCATGTGCTCTCTCCTTTTAGCTTGCTCTTCTTGTGCAATGTCCCCCTGGGCTTTTCTCTCTCTTCCACTGTGCTGTCTCTCTTACCCTTCTGTGCTGTCTCCCCTTGTGATGTCTCTACCATGTGTGCTCTCTCTTCTTCTGTGGTGTCTCTCCCCACTGTGGGCTTTCTCTCTCCCCTGTGTGCTCTCTCTATTCTTGTGCTGTCTCTCCTCTCTGTGGGTTCTCTCTCTCCTCTTGTGTTGTCCCTCCCCATTGTGAGCGTTCTCTCTTCCCTTGTGCTGTCTCTCCTGACTTGGCTATTTCTCCCCCCTGTGTGTTGTGTCTCCTCTTGTGCTGTCTCTCCCCCTGTGGGTGCTCTCTCTTCCCCTGTGTGCTCTCTCTCCCATTGTGCTGTCTCTCTCCCATGTGCTCTCTCTCCCCTCTGTGTGCTTTCTTTGCCCCTCTGCACTCTGTCTCTCCTTGTGGGCTGAGTGTGAGCTCTCTTTCCTTCATGTGCACTGTCTCTTCCTGTTCTGTCCCCGTCTGATGGCTGTAAATCTAAGCCCTCTAATTACCAGTCCCTTAGATAATTGTATGCTCGTCCTGAGTGGCCAGCATGTCTCTAGGTGGGGTGGGCACTCCCTAAAGACATGTTGCCCACAACTATTATTAATATTTAATCTTTTATTACACTGTTAACACTTTCTTCATCCCTGTGGCAGACAGTGCCTGATTTATGAACATCAAACTTATTTCTGACTCATAGAATGGTAGAGTTTTAAGGGACCTCATCGGTCATCTATTCTAGCCAGAAACAGAGGTCAAAGCAGTATTCACAAAGCATCATAGTTACAAGCATAAAATTTAAAAAAACTGTTTGCAGACAGGCCTTTTTTATTTCTCCAGGCGCGCAGCCTGGCTCAAAAGGGCTTGGTTTGCGGAGGTGGGAGAGGTGGAAAGAACACTATGGTTTGCTTTCTTAAAAATGCAAGACTTCAAGTGGCATCGACAAGCAGTATATATGGCATGTTGTGTAAGCAGTGGTCATGGGAAGGGAAAAATACGGGGCCAGCGCGTTGGTCTAGAGATATCATGGACGGAGATATTCTGGAAGCTACGACACAACAAAGGAAATTCACACCATACAGTAGCTATACAGATATGGCTTTACTAATTCTACATAGATTTTACATCAACCCACAGATACAGTCAAAGATGACACCTTATATTTGCATGCTCTAAATGCGAGACAAGAAATACCGCTCTTTATCATCACTAGTGGGGACGTACAGTACAAACATTCAGATATTGTGGTGCAGCATACACGCAGAATTACAGACACTATGTGGCAACACATTCTCACTTATACCACAATGGGCCATTTTCAACATTTTAGATGATCCCCAACACCTAAACACATAAAGGCTACATTGACAATCTGGGCTGCAGCCACAGGAAAGAGAATCGTACATCACTGGCTGAGTCCTCTGGTACCCTCAAAAGAGCTTATACACTCTAAAATAATGTTCCTCTTCAAGATGGATTGGCTGGATACCCTGACACTCAACAAAATATTGACTGGGAAATTTCTAACCACTTGCTCATTACTGATACTGAAGGGACAGTTTAGGTGCACACCGATCCTGCTTCCTAACAGTCTGGGCATATCATTTCTACTTGTATGATTGCCCTGTTGTGCTGTTATGCTTAGCAACATCTTCCCTGGTTCCTAAGGAGGCACATATAGCTCTCGACAGCCAGGCAGGACGTAAGACCCGAGCACTCATCTCCTAGTCCTGTGGTTAGGGATATTTCTTTGTGTGCATATGCCTTTAGGGACTACCCAGTAGGAGTACTAGGTGGAGGATTGGCAACTGAGAGATTGTGCTTTCCAAGCCTGAGTGAGTGTAACACTTATGACATGCAGTGACCACTGAGTCCTAGATGCAGCTTGAAGTTTAGGCCTTTAGTGAAGAGGCCAAAGATGCAGTGCACGAAGGCAGAAAGAAGAGGACTGAATGGAGAGCAGTGAGTCTGTCTGAGAAGATGTGCGATAAGGTGAATATTGATAAAAAAAATAATAAATTGACACATCTCCAGCCGCCTCACTGCTTGCTGCTCGCCATTTGCTGCACTTCTTTCCACTGTCACACATGGAATCTCTTTCCTCGTCACGAGTCTAGGCCATGGCCTCCAGCAGTGTCGAGGTCTTAAAGGTCACTGCACATCATAATGTCACAACACACATCTTGGAGTTATGAAATTGCGACCTTACAACATATAGTGACTTCCAAGGCTTGTACAGTGCTGAAAGTCCTGGCTTATAGTGAAAAAGCCTGAGATGTGGAAAGAAGAGGGCAATATGGTGCATGGTCTGAGAGGCGAGTGATAAGGTATTAGCTTTCTTTTTTTCATTGGCCTCATAAGTGTTCCAACTTACATACAAATTCAAATAATGAACAAATCTACAGAACCTATCTAGTTTGTATCCCAAGAACGGCATGTGTGTAGTACGTTGATGAAGACAAGGACAGATTTAAGTTATTGTAATGTTTCACATTACGTCTTGAGAGTAAGACAAGGAAATGATGAGTCTTGCAAGTCCCCCATACAAATGTACATCTCTATATAACTATTACATGAGCGCATTGGATTTCACAGCTCTCCCTGCCAGTTCTAATGATTACTTTTTGCTTTATGCATTTTGCTTGAGAAACATCTTGTTTTTGTCAAGCTCCTCTCAGAATGATATGAATGTAATTAATTTAGCTGGCATTTTAATCTTACAAACCAGTGGTGACTTTTATAGTTTAAATCAACTTATGTGAAGCTGACATTAATCAGATACAGCTACCGAGAAGAGAGCTGACTTCTCCGGTTCTCAGGAAACTGTCCCTTTAGCTATTGGTAGGAAGAAAAAAAAAGCTTTGATGATTGGGACCTCCATGATGGCCACATTCTACTATTGTGCACTTCAGATAAAATTGATTTTTCACATCCGCAGCAGTAGCTGGTATTACATTTACTGGGCAAAAGTATTCTACAACCTGCTAAAAGCAAAGACTAATTGTCAAATCTAAGACATTTAATTTACTTGGGTCTTTTATAAATGACTCAATAGCTTTTAGCATCAAGTAAAATTATTGATCCATCTCATGTCTCTCCATTCTTGGGATGTAAAGATTTACCAGGCTATTTATGAGGCCTTTTCCTGGCTCTTTAAGTCACTTTGTGACAGAGTCATCTAAATGAGCCTAATCTATCTTGTAGACATTGTCAATGTTGTCTTAGCTGAGCTGTCCAAATTCAGAGCACTGGACCTTATAAAGCCAATGATTAATTACAAACCTGTCAATCACTGACAGTAAATTTCACTAATTAAATGAACCAAAATTAGTGGGTTTCTTTCTTCAGTGTCACATTAAGGCATAATACACATGGCTTCATAGATAATTTGGGGACAAAGATGTATCTAAAAATGTCGGTCTCTGCTGCTCAATTCTCTTAAGGCAGCGTCACACGCAGCAACCAATGCTGCGATGTTGGAAGTGATGCGCAGGTGCGCGCTCGCTTCCAACATTGCAGCTTGGTGTCACATGGCAAGATGTTGCCGGTGACGCCGCGGCAACGTGGGCAGAGCCATCACTAGCTGGGCTGGGATCAACCCAGCGAGCGATCCGCAGCAATGCTAAGGAATAGGCTGGGTTGCCGCCAACATCACTATTGCGGTGTCATACAGCGCGATCCAGCCTAATCGCTGGGGCCAGATTGACAGGTTTACGTTCATCCTCGTAAACCTGTCAACCAGTGACCAGCGATATATCGCAGTTGCGTCGTGCTGTCACGTGCTGTGTAATATCACTTTAGCAGTGTATTAAATAAAGGGATGGTTAAAAATAAAAAATAATAAATCCTCACCTTCCGGCGACCACTAGTGTCCCACTCTGAGTGTAGCTCTCCCGGCCATTCAAAGACCTTGCATGATGTCACCGGGAGGGGTGGGGCAACCCTATCACATGACCGCATCAGCAAATCTGATCACTGCTATAGTGATATTACACAGATTTACCATGGGTATAGAGCAGCGCTCCTGTTCTGCACATGCTCTGTACCCTGGAACCGGATCTGGGAAACGATTTTGTTGATTCTCGGATTTGGTGCCATAGGCCCCCATGATAAGTGTGTCGGACAGGTCTGTCCTGTTTTGTCACCGGAGCCCAAAATGGTGCAGACATTGTTTTTGGGACTGGTGAAAAACAGGACAGAAACGAATCCTGCACCGGATTCACACAACCGGATGGCCAAATAGGGACAATCCGGCACCTTAGGGATGTATGGGGGTAAAAATGATCCTGTTCTGTTCGTTTCAAAAACAAACAGAGCAGGATGGTAAAAAACGTAGTGTGAAGCAAGCCTTAAAGTATTGTATCAGGACCTTTCACCAAATTTTTCTTGTTGGACTGGACACACGTTATAATAGTGGCTGCAATGTGAAATACAACTTTATTTTTAAATTAAGTTTCACTTATCCATTGTGGAGATTTAAGCAATCAAAATATTTGGCCCCTAAATGAGTTAATTTTCATCTAAGCAGGTGTTATCAGAAAGGTTTCATTTGGGGCGTGCAACTCTTCCCTACATAAGATTTTGCCAAATAATGAGCTCATTAATTGACAGAATCATGAATTTCATCTTTTTAGAATCTCATGTTAACAGGGTTTGTGCCACATGATTGGATGATACTTCGCTAAACCCAATTGCTGGTGTTGCTCAGAAAGAGAGTCAAAGTCCTATTATAGAACTGACACACACCATAAGAAAGAGGATACAGAGGAGATTGTGTACATGCAAAAATAATTTTTATTTGCCACAAGAAATAGTGATCGGATTACCGACGTTTCAACCCTTATAATAGAGTCTTCATCAGGGAAATATATTCTATGTACAGAGCAGATAAAAAACAGCATAAGTATACATCAAGCAGAATACTGAATACATCATACAAAAATCAAAGACATTCTCAGTGTTATCTAGAGATAGTTTATTTTTTCGTTGTTATTTCCTAAGGTATCGTACCCAGTCGTTGTTGTGCAACGTGATATCATGGGTGAGATATCAAAACTGAGTCTCTGAGGGTTCGTGGTGATTCTGTGGTCAGACACAAAAATATCTATTGGGCCGCTTTACACACACCAACTTCTGTGACCAACTTCTGAACAGATCTCTGGTTGCAGTGAAATCATGGACACATTGTTCCATTTTGTGGCTGTGTACAACATGGAGCAATGTATCCATGATTTCACTGCAACCAGAGATCTGTTCAGAAGTTGGTCACAGAAGTTGGTGTGTGTAAGGGCCCTTTCACATCAGCGTTTTTTGAAATTCGCGGCAGATGCGGTGAAAAAACCGCATCTGCCGCGTTTGCCGCATAACCGTTACACTTGCGGCGCGGTTGCGGTAATCCCCATAGAAAGTATAGGGGGACTTGCGGCAGGTGCGGCAAGTGCGGTTTTGCACTTGCGGCAGGTGCGGCCGCGAAAAAAAACGCGGCTGACTGCGGTCTTTTTCGCGGCCGCACTTGCCGCAAGTGCAAAACCGCACTTGCCGCACCTGCCGCAAGTCCCCCTATACTTTCTATGGGGATTACCGCAACCGCGCCGCAAGTGTAACGGTTATGCAGCAAACGCGGCAGATGCGGTTTTTTCACCGCATCTGCCGCGAATTTCAAAAAACGCTGATGTGAAAGGGCCCTAAAGCGGCCCTATTAGAGAACAGAGCAGTGATCTATTTTGCATGCAGACTATGCCGTGCTGCAGTGAAGAGAATAAAAGGGACGGGAAGAAGAGAGGATACCCTTATTTCTGGTGCACCTCGTATGTTTTGGGTCCAGATCAAGAGGATCCTTAAAGAGTCCTGAAAAGTCTCTGCTCTGAACTGTCGAATAGAAGAAACAAGTCTATGGTCATGGGTAATGAAAAGTAGAAAGGGATTATGATAAGGAGACAGAAAAAGGTAACAAATTTGACCTATGTGGCTCTACATTTCAGTTACATCTCATCATGCAGTTCTGTTGCCCTTTGTTATGAACTGTCATATTTGACAGGCAATCTCAGTCTCTGAGACCATAGAAAGGGAAAGATTATAAGCACTATCTGATGGGAGTCATATAGGTATGCTATATATCGTGACCTTTCATACCTTTTAGACACTATGGCTATCTCTCAGTTAGGTTCTCAGATTGTGAGATGAATATAAAAATGTAACTGAACTGATCTAGAGAGCGACACACAGGTGAAGAAAATACTGTTTCTGCATACCTTATGGGGAAAGAGTATTCCGTATGCTGCCTCAACCTGAAAGATCTTGTTAGGTAGATGCAAGCAAGGGATGCAACCAATGTGTACAATGTGATGCATGAAAGAAAAGTGTAACAGCTGTGAAAACCTCTGATATTGGACTTACCTTCTGCAGTGTGGTCTGTGGGGTTGTGGAGGCAGACCATGAGGACGGCTGTGCCTATTTTTATGTGAGAAGACCGGAACCTGCTATAATTGCCCAAAGGTCCGCATCTGTAGCAAGACTTCCAGGTTTGACGTTAGATTCTCGAAAAAGTGATCACAAGATTAGTGCGCGTGCATGCGCAGGACAGTGCGGAAGTGTGGTGAAACGCATAGGTGAAACGCAGAGACACTTAGAAGTGCTGTTAAGTGGTCGTATCTCTGTATCTGCATTCGCAGAGTGCAGAAGGTGTAATATCCATTTATTAGTTTTCAAAGACTCTCTGTAAAGAGAATGAGAAGAGAGTTCAAACAAATGAACGAATTTATCACAATGAATACATTGGCACATGAAATAATATGTTAGAAAACCAGCTCTAATGTATAATACAGTCAAAATTGATATATGTTACCATTGATGCCTATTGTGTATCAAATGGTTTGGTAGTCATCCAGGATCACGTGAGCACATACCACCCGTTTTCTCATCTCATTCGCAGCAGGGTGCTCCAACACTGGCCACTACTGGCTAATACCTACCATTCGATACCAGAATTTAAAAACCCTCCGCTGTTTTGCAACAGACGGGCAAGCAACCTTAGGGACCACCTGGTAAGGGCTGATGTGGAATCAACAAGAACACTGCAGAGACAAACCCCAATTAGTCTTCTCATTCTCTTTACAGAGAGTTTTTGAAAACGAATGCATGGATACTATACCTTCTGCACTCTGCAAACGCAGAACACAGATTCTGGAGACCCCGCCATTCTCCCCCCTGCAACCCCTGTTTGTAAAACAAGATGACCGTTGGTAAATAAAAGCTGATCAGTTATCCTCTGGCCGATAAGTGCTACTTCACTTGATAACGCTAAACCGGAGGTGATACTTTGAACCGGAAGTGTGCACCAAGGGAACAAACAAGGAAGTGTGGACAGCGTGGACCTGGTTGGTGGTACCCTGCTCTCTCCGTAGACGGAACGGCCGATGGTGGTGCCCGACTTCATCTATGAACCATTAATGGCAGACACTATAACAGCTTTTAAAAAAGAATTGGATGATTTCCTCAGCAAAAATGGCTGTGTGGGATATAGATGACAGAGAATGTATGATTGGTGAAGAAAGGTTGAACTTGATGGATTTAAGTATTTTTCAACATATGTACCCTATGTAACAAAGTTTCCAGTATTGAGATTCATGCAAATTTATTTGCTGAAAATAGATTTTTTGGGTAAAATTTGGCAAATTTTTATTTCAAAAGATCATCTAACATTCTTGTATGCACAAGCGCAACTTTAATGAAACAGAATCTGTTATGGCATTTAAATGAATGGCCATATTGTGTGTGTGCACAGTGTATATACAAACCTGTCTGTGGCTGGCTGTGACCTGTACGGGAGCAAGTTAGAAATGCATTAACCTTTCAGGAAATGTAATTATCTTCAGGCACTTTAGTTTTGTTTTATTTAGCAGGCACTAGAGTAAAGGCGTTCTGCTTGATAAATTGCACATAAAGCTTACAGGGTGCTCTAAAGAGATCAATGATATTCCATCTGTTACATAGCTTCCCAATCAATTCTGTGTAAAAGTCAAAAAGAAAAAGTCTACAATAAAAATACATATAACTTATAATATTTGCTAAACAGCATGTAAGAATTGAAGTACGTGCAATATTTGATTATCTGGTTACACTAATATTGTGAGTGTATTAGAAGTCTTCCCAGCGAAAATAAGTCCATAGCAATCTAGTTGTAGTGTAATGCGGATATGTTTAAATTAGTGATGGGCGAGTCCTAAATTACTCGGAATCGCTTGACTCTAGCGAGTCCGAGCCCGGGACTCGCTACTCGTTGCGAGTCTAGCGAGTCCAATGTTAATGAATGGGGAAGTGAGTAATAGTGAGTAATGTGCGATTTACAAATCGCAGATGTCTCGGAAAGCGCTCGCATTGCCCACTCGCAACAGTTTTTTGCTGCTGTGTCCGTGTCTGTGGTTTTTATCCAAATTATATGATAACAAGAGAACTAGAGACAGGGTTTAATAAAGATATTGTCCCATCCCTGTCTGTAATGTGTGTTTTATAGACACTAGGTGTGGGAGAACACTTTTTTGTTATTTTAACAAATATTTATTAAAGGTTATATTTTAAAAGTGCACCATAAGTAAGAAATGTGTCCGTGTCTGTGTAGCAGCACACTAGTCCCTGCAAAAATTATTAAGTGCGCACAAGTAGTCGCACAAGCAGGTGGCGTACGTGCTATTTGCAGGTAGGAGAGCAGCAACGCACTGGTCTGCCACAGAGAAAATAAAGCTGAAGGGGTTATTATGACCCAAAATCTATCAGGTGCAAAAAAATAGGAAATAGTACCTCAGCTAAGCCTCTGACTTCAGCTATTAGGACAGCTGAGTGATGCTGGGTTCACATTTGCGTTCCCCTCCGCAGCGTTCTGCAGAGGGGATCCGCAATGTGACCGCAGCGGCCGCGAGCTCCTATCTTTATTATGGGAGTGCACGGTGCTGCGCTTGACCGCGCATGACCGTGTGCACCCATTCACTCCTATATGTGATCTGTGCGCAGGCGGACACCTGCGCACAAATCACACAGTCTCGTCCGCACCAGGGACGCGACATGTTGCATTCCTAGTGCGGACGAGACTGTGTGATCTGTACGCAGGCATCCGCCTGCGCACAGATCACATATAGGAGTAAATGGGTGCGCACGGTTATGAGCGGTCAAGCGCAGCACCGTGCACTCCCATTATAACGATAGGAGCTTGCGGCCGCTGCGGTCATATTGCGGATTCCCTCTGCAAAAGGCTGCGGAGGGGAACGCAAATGTGAACCCAGCATGAGAAAGCTAAGCTATGAGGTCGGTCCTGTGTGCACTGTAAGGCTGCTCCTCCCTGCCTGCCTGCCTACAGTCCTCTACACAGTACTCCTCTGTCCTCCTGGTAGCTCTCACAAGAGCTGTTTGGGTTAAATATAAGGAATTTTTAAGTTTCCCTACACTGACTGACACTCCCTATGATCTGCTCCAGCATCTACCTCACCCTGCTCTAGGTCAGATCTCACAGGAATGTGGAGAAAATGGCGGTGGCAAGGCTTATATACAGCCTCGCCTCTCATACAGGACATAGGCATCACGATGAACAGAAGCCAATCATAGTCCTGCCACAACCAACATGGCTGTGGCATTACTGAATATGATTGGCTAACATGCTTGTCCATCTTCACAAGTTTTCTGACCTAACACGCTAGGTTGTCTCGGAAGCTTTGTCGGAACATAACAGATTCTGTATTCGCGAGTCCCGAATACAGTATACAGGTCTCGGATTCGTAGACTCGCTCAGACTCGGATTCGTAGACTCGCTCAGACTCGCTGCTGACAGCGGGTATCCGTGAAGCGGTGCGATTGTTTAAACGATTTGGGGAGATTCAAGTTACATAGCGATGTGATATAGTGAGTCTAGCGAGTGAGAAAAAGTAAACTCTGACAAAACTAGGATTGCCATTGACTTGCATTGGACTCGATACTGTGCGAGTAATCGCTGGGAAACTTGCAGAGTACCGAGTCCTGCGAGTCCCTTACTACTCGCCGAGTAACGAGTCCTAGCGAGTAGACTCGCCCATCCCTAGTTTAAATACTTGAAATGAAGCCATCATTTTAATTTTTATTTCATGAATAGCACACAAGAAAATAGGTAACTTTGTAATGTATGTTTTCATATAAATCTGCGAGTTTGCTCAGCACTGCTAATCACTCGGCTGACTATTACTGGTGCTTGAGCAAAAGCTCAGGTCACCACCCGACGTTTTGCAGCCACTAAACATGTGGGAATTGCCTGCCAATCACAGTAATGATGTAGCCATGTTGGCTACTGACATTGCTGTGGCTGGCCGAATTGCATCATCAGGTCTATTATGAGACCTGGGGATGCGATGCTCGGCCCACTGTAGTTCAGGGAAAATTGAGGTAGGAGGGAGAGCTTGGATTAGAGCAGGCATGTAGGCAGGGGTTTACATTTGCACCCTTTAGTATCTTTTATGTGGCAAAAAATGGTGTTTTTTGCCTGTTTTTACATAATAAATTAACAAATATTTTTAAAAAAGTCATGGATTCACCCCTATTTTGATAACCAACCAAGGAAAAGCAGACAGCTGCAGGCTGGTAATATCAGGCTTGGAAGGCCCATGGTTATTTGGTCCTTCCCAGCCTAAATATACCAGCCCGTAGCAGCCTTAGATTTGGAGCATCAATTAGTTGCGCCAATTCTGGTGCGTCACTCTGGTTCTTCCCAACTGCCCTGATGTGGTAGCGTTCAGGGTAATATTTTTGGGGATTGATGTAAGTTGTGTAATGCAAGCTGCCAAAGGGTAGCAATAGAGAGGCATCTATCAGACATGCCCATACTAATACTGTAATTGTAGTTAAAAACACACACACACACAGGAAAAAATAGTGGATCCACTGGGCTAAAGCACGATCTCAACTTGGAGGAGCTTGACTAAGCAGTTACCCCATATTCCCTAGAGCCCCCAATTGTGAGGTTAGACTTGTACTGGTGGGTAGCCGCCAGGTGCCACTCCAGTGCATCATGGTACCTCTACAGCTGACTTTAAGGGAGTCATGGATCCAGGCAGGGACAGTCTCTAGGTAGGTGCAGCCTGGACAGCTAGATGCAGGAAAGTTCAGTCTCTAGGTAGGTGCAGCTGGGATAGCTGGATTCAGGCAGGTACGTTCTCTGGGTAGGTGCAGCCGGAATGGTAGGATGCAACGGGAACAGCAGTAGGCTGGTTCAGATTGTGCAGAGGGTACAGAAACAAGGCTGGTTCTGGCCGACTCAGAGAGTAGGGCAGCTGGACTGGGATGAAAGTACGGCAACATGGTTGGTACAGACAGGTGCAAGCAGGTAGAGCCTTACAAGGAACAGACAAGAGTCAGGCAAGACATTGGATAATGGATACCGCAGGAGTAATGGGGACCTCACAACTAGCAGCATGTCTATAGGCATAGACCACATTGCTCAGGCACTTCCCATATGGGGAAGGAACCTAAAATACTCTGTGCTTCTCACCCATAGGCTGAGAATAACTGCCAGGTAGGACGTGCTGGTTCTTTAAGACTGCTGAGTGTGTCACATGCGTGACTTAAGCATGCCCCAGGGAGACCTGTGCTGCTTGTGCAGGTCCCGGGAGAAGGAAACAGGAGATGGAGTCCGGTCAGACATCGCGGAACTGCTGGAGAGGGTAGTACGCTGTGGACACTATTCTCCCTGCTGTGGAGATGCATGTACCACAGTGGGCAATACAAGTGTTTCATTTGCATAAAAACTCCCTTACATTATCTCTTGTTCACCAATTTATTTTAAAAAAGCCATGAAGATCTGACTTAATCCATGGTATAGTGGTCCCACAACATCCCCCGAATATGCACTTCAACCTACGGAGCCTCTGGAGTCAATCTCAGTCAATTCCAGACCTGGAGTTTCTCACAGGCCATGTTGTCAGTAACTCAGTGACCTCCAGAGGTCCCTCACGGATGTTTTTTTTTTTTTTAAATAAATTGTTTAATTTTTTTTTTCTTGTGTGTGTTTGTTTAACTTTACACTTACTAGGCTAATAAAATTCTAGGTCTGGAGCTGACTGTGAGGGACCTCTGGAGCCTCATTCTATGAAAAAGGCTCCAGAGTTAGAATACAGATTCAGGGGTCGTCATGGGACCACTACATAATAATAGATTACATTGGATAATCATTGTTTTTTTGTTTTTTTTTAATAAATTGTTTAATTTTTTTTTTCTTGTGTGTGTTTGCTTAACTTTACACTTACTAGGTTAATAAATGGGTTGTATGATTAACCCCTTTCCATTACTAACCACTAGACTTGATGCCAGCATATATGTTGGGAAGGGCCAAATAACCATGTGCCTTCCCAGCCTGATATTATCAGCCTGTAGCTGTCTGCTTTACCTTGGCTGGTTATCAAGCCGTTTTTTAAAATGATGTTTTTTTTTTTTTTTTTAAATATATGGTGTGGTATCTATTTTTAATAATCAGGCAAGATAAAGCAGGTAGGTCTGCATTACCTTGGCTGGTTATCAAAAATGGGAGGACCCCACTTTTTAAGAAAAATTATTTAAATTTTTACTTCTCAGCAGTGACCTGTGAGTCAGTCTTCCCCATGCTATTGCCATTCCATATTTAGCAATGTTTCCATCCATTTCTTTTATTTTATGACCCCCCTTCAGCCCTCCAAGGGGGATTTACCAGAAAAATTCTGAAGCTGTGGCTTCAGCACCATGAGAGGGGACAGCTCCCCATAGACAGTAACAGAGCGTGGGCTTTTTCTCTGAAGTTATAAACCCGACAGTTCTTTTAACCCATTATACATAAAAATTAACCCCTTCACACACATGGTGTAATGACACCATGTCTGCAGAGAGTGAGGACACTCTCCACATACATGGTGTCACTACACCAGCTGCATATTAACCCCTTCAGCACTGGGTTTAGAGCCTCAGCATCCTCTGCGCACACATGCGGCACAGAGGATGCTGACGGGGTTAATCAGTAAAATAACCCCAGAATACATTATTTAACTACAATCATCATTGTCTTAGCTAAACATCTTGTACCGCTGCTGTCACAGTGCTACAAGATGATAGCTTACTGTACCCACAAAGCGGGAAATTTAAACTCTGTGGCTTTGACAGCCAGTGAGTTTCTATTCCCGACAAATGCTGTCTGCGGTCCTTCAGGACCATGGACAACATCACAATCACGCACCACACACGCACTCACACCTCACAATCACAGCACACTAACATACATACAGCCAGCCACACTCGCCACACGCACCATACTCGCACCACACACACCCACAAACACGCACAGCACACGCGGCGTTTTTGATGCATGATAGTGTGCCTCCACCCTAAGGTGGTTAATCAGCGTTCATTGCTATTCCCAGTTGTCTTGGGAGGAGTGGGGAGCTGCACCTGCTGCATCAAGAAACAGTGCAGGTCCCTGGGCCCTCCAGAGAATCCTTCGGTACACCAGTGGGACAGTCCGACCCTGCACACAGTAATCATATGGAGGAGGACACCAGTTCTATAAATATGTTCTGCAAAAATTATAAGTGAATACAATATATAGTTCCTTGAAAAAGTATTCATATCTTGTGAACTTCTACACATTTTTTTCATATTACACCCACAAACCTAAATGTATTGTATTGGGATTTTATGTGATATATTAACAAAAAGTAGCAAATATTTAAGAAGTGTAAAAGGAATTACCGTATATGATTTTATAAATATTTTAAACATACAAATCTGAAAATTGTACATTCATTAGTATTCTGTAATCCTGAGGCAATACTGTAGGACCACTTTTTGCTTCTATTACTGTAACTTTGCATATGTAGAGGCTGACATTTTTGCCTATTCTTGTTTGCAAAACAACAACACAAAAAGAAACAGAGGAAAAAGGCAAATTGGACATAATTTTACACAAAACTTTAAAAATGGGCCAGACAAAATTGTCGGCACCCTCAACTTTATATTTGGTTGCACACCCTTTAGAATACATAACTGCAGTCAATCGCTTCCTATAACCATAAACTATAACCATAACCATAAACAAGCTTCTTACACTTCTCCATTCGAATTTTGGGCCACTCTTTTGTAAACTGCTCCAGGTATCTCATATTTGAAGGGTACCTTCTCCAAACAACAATTTTAAGATATCTCCACAGTTGTTCAATGAGATTTAAATCCAGAATCATGTCTGTCCACTTCAGACCTCTCCAGCACTTTGTTTCTATCCATTTCTGGGGGCTTCTTAAAATATGTTTGGGGTGATTGTCCTGATGGAAGACTCATAACCAAGAACACAAACGGAAGCTTTCTGACACTGGGCACTACATTGCGACCCACAATCCTTTGGTAATCTACGGATTTTGTGTTGGATTGCACACAGTCAAACCCATCGGCATCTGCATTATTTCATCTGCGTCACATCTACGGTAGTTGCTGCTGTTTTGATTGGACAAAATTTCCTTTTTAACCACCCCTACATTACATGGACACCACTCCCTAACAAAGGCAATGAGCCAAAATATGTGTCGGGGTGGATGCCATTCCTTTGAGAGCAATTAGGTTCTATTTATAAGTAATATGTGAGCCTAAGAATACAAATAGTATTGTGTCTAATACTTACATGCTAGTTTACTGCTGATATAGCGCTTCCTTCATTTGAGAGTAATGTGTACTAATATGTTTGTATGTGGAGATATTGGTGTGCTACTTGGACATATACTTGACACATGCTGCCCCCTATTAAAAAGATTTTTTTATTATTTAAAGTTTGTGTTATTTTCTTTGTATGTAATGCACACTCTCACCCTTTTTAGAATATTTAGTCTTTAATAAATTATGTATTTTATACAGTTTAGTATGGACTTTGTTCTTTTTTTATTTCTTTTGTGTTTTGATATTGTATGCGACTTGTCCTTCCTATATACTAGTACGTATTACAAGAAGTTAATTATAGTGTCAGTTACACATCATTGACTTCCTATATTAGTATGCATGTTTTATTACTGAGTTTTTTATATATTTTTTCACCATACAGTGGATACTGTCATAATCCACCACTGTTATCTTTTGTGGATGTCCAGGCCTTTTTGAGTTCCCAAGCTAACCAGTGAGCATTTTTTGTGCAATACACCAAACTGTAGATTTGACAACTCTTAATGTTTCTGCTATCTATGTCTTAGATTTCTTTTTTTTTTCAGTCCAATGATGCTCTCTTTCACTTCCATTGAGAGCTCCTTTGACCACATATTGTGTGTTCACAGTAACTGCTTCCAAATGCAAATGCTGAACCAGCAATCAGCTCCAGACCTTTTCCCTTCTTAATTAATGATGGATTAACCAAGACACAGCCCATTAAATAGCTTTTGAGATAATTCTCCAATTACCTTTTGGTCTCTTGATATTTTGTTCCCAACAGAATACAGAATAGAAGATTAACATTAAACATTTGTCCATCTGTAAAAGAAAATTTCATTTAGAAATTGATGGCTGTAAAACATCTAAAAAAAGTTAGAATAGGGCCATGTCATTGTGTAGCATTCCTCTTCTTCTTACAACAGTTTGTAAATGTCTGGAAAATGAGAAGACCAATCGCTTGAGTTTTGGGAGACTAATGTTCTATTGTTGTCTAAACAATGAGTGGCCGATAGCGGCACTCACTCGGATGTGGTTGCAGTTGAGGCTGGTTCATTGTAAATCCATGGGGTTACAGTGCAGGGAGGGGGGTAACAGGACGACAGTCACCATTTCGCACTTAGTAGCGCTTCCACGAGTCCTGAGAACAATGTCATATGATGTCACATGATGTTTTGCTCAAAATTCCCAAAGTGTGATATGGGCATCTGGTTCTATTAACACTTCAAATTCTGATACTCCACACAGAGGTTTCTCTCATGCTTCTGAGTTCCATAGGGAGGCTTGGGTGTCAACTAGCTGTTTTCTGATTAATGATTGTGTTAGCAGGAGTTAATCTCCGTATGACTCCTTATTATGGTACCTCTAGGATCACGTGTTCTGGGAGACCTATCACAGTTGCTCCCTGCCTTTTTAAGATGGTGGAATCTGTTCTCTCATGCTGACTATATATTCAGTATTGCTCCAGCAATGCCAATTCTTTACTTGGTGTTCCAGTAATCTGGTATCAGTTGTGACTTGTTTGGTGTTTGGTGAAAACTTTCTTATTGTATTTTTTTTTCCTGCTTGTACTTGTTTTCACCTTTATTACTTATTGTATTCTCCCTGTGTGTTTGTGATGTGAGCTTGTGTTTTAGTTTGCCCCTGTCTGTCTTTATCTATGGGTTCCTTAGTTCCAAGCTCCAGGGGAGGGAGAGTGGGAATCAGCTCAGGGCTTCATAGGAGCAGGGCCAGGGTGGAGACTCAGGCCTCTTCACCATCAGAAGTACCCCTGAGTTAGGGCAGAGACGCACTCATGCGAGCTGCATACGAGTGTCTCGCATGCATCTTGCGTGAGTCACCTGGCCTGAATGAGAGTGTGGAGCTCCATAGAAACACAAGAGGCCGTTCCGGGTGACTCATGAGAGATGCATGCAAGACACTGACATGCAGCTTGCATAAGTGTGTCTCTGCCCTCAGGGGTTTAGGGGCAGATCAGGTGCTCCAGTTTCCCTTTTCCCCACAGTCCTCGTGATACTAAATCATTGTATTATTTTTCTTTACATTTTACCAAGTATTTCAAAGTATTATATATATGTCAAGACCTCCATCCTCATATGTTCGCATATTTTTGTTACCACAGCCCATTTTTACATACGGTATCCAACATATCTTTTCAAGACAATAAATTCCTTTTTACTTAGTGTGAAGAATCAATATTCTGTATGTGTTTTGCTCTCAGTATCAATTTAACATGCATACATTTACTCTGGCATTGAAAGCAGCACAGAATAGTGAACATTATGTATATTTTCATACATTTGGAATGAGAAGTAAATATTTTCTTTGATGGTTTTATCTTGATTTTGTGCAAACTACATAAAATTGATGCTATATTTTCTTTTATCATAGCTTTGCCTTTTACTGAGGATTCCACATACCTTCACTACCTGGATGAACATAATGATATATTGATGCATGCATAATGTTTAGAATAAAATAGGTTAGTTTTTCTTGAAATATCACCAAACATAAAGCAATATGATGGCTTCAAAGATGGTCACACTTCATCACTTGGGCTTTTTGGGTTGTTTCTTATTTAATTCTGTAAAAAAGTATACAAATATTGCTCATAATTTGATAATCATTCCTGAAAGTGGCATAACTTCAACACAGTCAAAAAGGAAGCATTACATCGACAGGTATTGATATTAAAGGCGAACTCCGGGGAGATAAAAAAAAATGTTCTATCCCTGCCATCCTACATAATAAAGCTGAGCTGGGCACTACAGTTCTAGGACCTATAGATCGCTTATAAATCAATAATATCATATCTGCTTCTTAGCTCTCACCCGTCCCTTTGGGGACAGAGAAATTCAGTCATGCTTATTGCTAAAGTTTCAGGGGACAGGAAGCTACCAAGTTGATATGGGGGAGGGGAGAACATGACAGTGCTGAATCAATCAATGTAGTGTATTGCCTCGGCTCCTGGCCTGATGCATGACAGTACACATTATGCACCATCATATCATTGTATAACTGAAGATCACAGCATGTATTTATATCTGCTTGGTGACATGCTTGCTATTTGAAGGAAGAACAGCCCTGCTCATACATTACATAGGATATATTTACTTGAAAAATGTATCTTTTCTGTTCAGGAAATATCATTCTTGGGTTTCATTGTGTCAGCCTCCAGTTTTAAGATGGATCCTGGGGAGGTTCAGACCATCATTGATTGGGTTCAACCCAGCGACCTCAAGGCCCTGCAGCGCTTTTTTGATGTTCGCAAATTATTATAGAAGGTTTATTAGAGGTTTTTCCCAAATTGTTAAGCCTCTTACGGACCTCGCTCGTAAGGGGGCGGACATACCACCTGACCGAGTAACATAGGAGGCAACCAGAACCCGGAAGAAGCACCGTTGACTGCGGTGTTTGCAGCCTATTCCAGCGGACAGGAGCACCGCCAGACCCCACCAGGACTATATGATCTTAAGCATTAATGTCAAACCTTGACAATTGTTTGTAGATGTTTTTATGCAATTTGATATTTTATAAATAAACTTCAATTTTTTTAAAGAAACCAGCATTCTTTTATAAATAGAGTTTACAAAGGGTACGGCAAGTTTTTACCACGGTTTATATATATCCTTTGAAAACCCTCATAGTTCCTGCCAGAATCATCATATAATACCAAGGTGATTGTTAGAGTGTGTGCTGGGTCTGTCTATTATTTTAATTATAAGCTATAAAATTGATCTTCCTTTGAGCAAGTTGAGAATCTCGAGCATTACATTTGTTTGCTCTATGAAACTCTCAAAATGGCCAGAAAAAGAGAACTCTCATGTGAATCTCGACAGTCTATTCTTGTTCTTAGAAATGAAGGCTATTCCATGTGAGAATTGGCCAAGAAACTGAAGATTTCCTACAACAGTGTGTACTACTCCCTTCAGAGGAGCGCACAAACAGGCTCTAACTAGAGTAGAAAGAAAAGTGGTAGGCCCCGCTGCACAACTGAGCAACAAGACAAGTACATTAGAGTCTCTAGTTTGAGAAATCAATGCCTCGACAGCTCCTTTACTGGCAGCTTCATTAAATAGTACCCGCAAAACGCCAGTGTCAACGTCTACAGTGAAGAGACGAATCCAGAATGCTGGCCTTCAGGGAAGAGTAGCAAACAAAAATCACTAAATCACTGGCTAATAAAAGGAAAAGATTTATATGGGCAAAAGAACACAGATATTGGACAGAGGAAGATTGGAAAAAAGTTTTATGGATAGACGAAAGTTTGAGGTGTCTGTCACACACAAAAGAACATTTGTCAGACCCATACCAACTAAAAAGATGCTGGAAGAGTGCCTGACGCCATCTGTCAAGCATGGTGGAGGTAATGTGATGTTCTGGGGTTGATTTAGTACTGGTAAAGTGGGAGATTTGTACAAAGTAAAAGGGATTTTGAATAAGGAAGGCTATCACTCCATTTTGGAATGCCATGCCAATATACTGTGGACAGCGTTTGATTGGAGCCAGTTTCATCCTACAACAGGACAATGACCTAAAGCACACCTCCAAATTATGCATGAACTATTTTGGGAAGAAGCAGGCAGCTGGTATTCTATCTGTAATGGAGTGGCCACAAAATTGTCTGGGTGACCCCAAACATTTGAACAACAGTGTATGTGTGTTTACAAATGGTTCACTAAATCCCAGGAACTAGGTACTTCAGAGTCATAGGTAAATCATATTTGTAAACAATTAACCAGGCTTATGCTTTTACAGGGTGGGTCATTTATATGGATACACCTAAATAAAATGTTAATGGTTAGTGATATCAATTTGCTGTTTGTGACACATCAGTATATAAAACTTTTCCAGATTGGTGGTGATTATGGCAGCCATTTTGGATACAACTTTAAATTATTTCAATGGGAAGAGGGTCATATGAAATTCTCAATAGGTTTGATGTTTCACAAGAAAAACAATGGTGTGCTTGGTTTTAACATAACTTTATTCTTTCATTAGTTATTTACAAGTTTATGACCACTTATAAAATGTGTTCAAAGTGCTGCCCATTGTATTGGGTTGTCAATGCAACCCTCTTCTCCCACTCTTCACACACTGATAGCAACACCACAGAAGAAATGCTAGCACAGGCTTCCAGTATCTGTTGTTTCAGATGCTGCACATCTCTTATCTTCACAGCATAGACAATTGCCTTCAGATCACAGCAAAAATAAAAGTCTAAGGGGGTCAGATTGGGAGACCTTGGTGGCCATTCAAATGGCTCACGACGACCAATCCACTTTCCAGGAAACTGTTCATGTAGGAATGCTCGGACCTGACACCCATAATGTGCACCATCTTGTTGGAAAAACTCAGGGAACGTGCCATCTTCAGTGTATAAAGAGGGCAACACATCATCATGTAGCAATTTTAGATATCCAGTAGCATTGAGGTTTCCATTGATGAAGAATGGCCCCACTATCTTTGTACCCCAGATACCACACCATACCATTAATTTTTGTGTTCCAACAGTCTATTAGGGATCTATTCACTGTGGGTTATTGTCAGACCAATAGCGATGGTTTTGTTTGTTAACTTCACCATTCACAAAAAAGTTTGCCTCATCACTGAACATAATGTTCTGAATAAACTGAGGGTCCTGTTCCAATTTTTGTTTTGCGCATTCTGCAAAGTGAGTGCGCCGATCTGAGTCATCCTCGTTGAGATGCTGCAGCAGCTGGATTTTGTAAGGGTGCCATTTGTGAGTAGCTAATATCTGCCAAAGGGATGTTCAACTGATGCCACTCTCCAGTGACATGCGGCGAGTGCTACGCGTGTGGGCTCTTGCTGAATGAAGCTAGGACAGCCACTGATGTTTCTTCATTAGTGATAGTTTTCTTGCATCCACATTTTGGCAAATCCAACACTGAACCTGTTTCATGAAATTTGGCAAGCAGTTTGCTAACTGTAGCATGGAAGATGGGTGATCTCGTAGGGTGTCTTGCATTGAAATCTGCTACAATGACCCAGGCACTGCTTTCACCAGACATCAACACAATTTCTATCTGCTCCTCACATGTTAATCTTTGCGATATGTTAATGGCTGTAAACAAAAAAAAACGTGTAAATACCTCATGAAAGAATAAAGTTACGTTAAAACCAAGCACACCATTGTTTTTCTTATGTAATTCTCAATAGGTTTCATGTGGTACATGACCCTCTTACCATTGAAAAAATAAAGTTGCATCCAAAATGGCCGACTTCAAAATGGCCACCATGGTCACCACCCATCTGGAAAAGTTTCCCCCCTCTTATATACTAATGTGCCACATACAGGAAGTTGATATCACCAATCATTCCCTTTTTATTTAGGTGTATCCATATAGATGGCCCACCCTGTATTGTTTAAGCACTATAAAAGTTGGTAGGATCATGACAGAAGTTATCCAGTGCTGACTTCTCAGGAGTTTCTCTGGCAATTAGTGGACAGTTGAATCATAAACTCCTTGATAAAGAAGTAATTTTGTGTAGCTGAATTGCAAAATATTAAATCGGTCAGGCAGGGTACTGTACAGGAGCAGCCTTTTTTTTCAGTCTCCACACCTCCGTAAAAGATACAATGCAAAAAAAAAAAAAATGCACCCAAAATGAAAAAAGTTACAGATTACCTGTCACCCCTTCCCCGTGGATGAGAATCTAAGTCCAGCACTGAATGCAGCATGTCTGCTGCATTCAGGCAAGGAGTCCCCTATGGCTCTGTGGGGCTGCTACCCCGAAATATAGGCTTTTAAAAATTTACAGTAATTTTCCATGGAGGCAGGCCCTTGTCCTTGAGGCAGCTCGTCCATGGGGGAATTTCACACCCCCTGCGCCTCTGTGTCGCCCATGTCCCCGCCTCCTCCGCTCATGCCATTCTGAAATCCTTGCTCTGCGCGTCCTTGTGTGGGTGATGCAACCCAGGGTGAGGTTGAGGTGCATGCCCCGCCTCCCGCTATGATGTCCTCTCATTTCCCCGCCCTGCTCAGTCTTGTGCTATGGAGCAGGGCGGAGAAATGAGAGGACATGATGGTGGGAAGCGCTATGATGTCCTCTCATTTCCCCGCCCTGCTCAGTGTTGTGCTATGGAGCAGGGTGGGGAAATGAGAGGACGTCATAGTGGGAGGCCGGGCATGTACCTCAACCTCGCTCTGCGCTTGCGTCACCCACACAAGGACGCGCAGAGCAAGGATTTCAGAATGGCACGAGCAGAGGCGGCGAGGACATGGGCATCACAGAGGCGCAGGGGGCGTGAAATGCCCCCGTGGACGAGCTGCCTCAAGGACAAGGGTTCGCTTCTATGGAAAATTAATGTAAGTTTTTATAAGCCTATATATCAGGTAGCAGACCCACAGAGCCATGGGGGACCCCTTGCCACAGTGCAGCAGACATGCTGCATTCAGTGCTGGACTTAGATTCTAATCCATGGGGAAAGGTGACAGGTCCTCTTTAAGTCAAAAAAACAATTTTAATTTTACAAGTTCCAAATTTAAAAAAAAACAACAACACAAAACTACCAGTTTGGACTTACCATACTCACACTAACCTAGAGAATCATACTGCTAGGTAATTGTTACCCACCAATGGAAACAATACAAAACTGAAAGAATAATGTCGAAATTGCATTTTGTTATCACCATTTCACATTACTTAAATGTTTTTTTCCTCTGTTTTCTAGTATATTGTGTGGAAAAATGAATGGTATTATACAAAACTACAATTCGTCACGCAAAACCATCCTGACAAAGCGATGTGGAAGGAAAAATCAAAAAGATATGACTCAGGGGAAAAGGAAAGTAAGATGAGCAAAAACGATATGGTCCTGACCGGAAAGGGTTAACAGTACCTCAAAACTTTCAATTTTGTTCAGCCTTATACCTGGATCAAGCTTTAGATGGAGCTTATTTCTCCTTTGCCATTTCTCGCTAAGCAGGAGGGTATCTCAGAAATCACACATCGCTATATTCTATTTTCTTCCTGTTTGACAGGAATGTTCTTCCACAAAGTGACACATGGAAAGTATAACTACAGGCGAAGATTTGATTCACCAAAGTAGCAGTTTAATCAGATAGACAGACTTTAGCTACTAGCGCCATTTAAGATTGAAACATACTGCTCAGAATTCACACTGATTTATGACTCATCTTGCTAATGAAGTCTTTAGGTCTTGGACATTTTTAATTAAAGTACGATTGTTAAAATAATAACACTTTTTTTATGATCCTTGTAAATCATTGCTGAATTAAGTTACAACCAAAAAGCTAAATGCAAATGTTTTGAAAAGTTTTGGAAAAGTCTGCATGGAATGATAATTTTCTACGTGAATTCTCACTTGTAGTCACTGCTGCACTTTGCAGGTTTACACAGCGCCTGCGACCTGGATGCTACTGCGCAGGGCACAGTCTGCAACCTTTTCGAAGCATTTTAGATTTTTCAACACTTTGATCAAAATTTCAGATTATTTTTTACAACTATGGCTTTAAAGTGGAACTCCGGGGAGATCATTTTTATTGTACCGTCCCTGCCCTCCTATATGATGAAGTAGAGCTGTACACTACAGTTCTAGGATATGTAGATTGCTTATAAATCAATAAAATCATATCTACTCCTCAGCTCTCACCCCTCCCTTCAGGGACAGAGAAATTCAGCCTCATGCTGTTGTTGAGAGCAGGAGGTATGTTGGGGCGTGGACACTGGGGGCTCCAGGATCTTCTTACATTCCTGCCCCCTCACATTTCTGTATGAACAGGGGGCCTGGCCATTTGCTCCATGGTCACACTACAATCTTGCCCCTTTTTCAAGTTTAGATACCTAATTATCTCTTAACCTTAGCAGAACCAGATGGATATGTTTATGATGGGAATCCAGGTCAGGTGAAAAAATTAGAATATCATCATCATCTAAATAAACCACAATAAATCTCCCAATATAATTAGAAAGAATATCATTCATAAAATTCTGAAAAATCGCGGGAGCATTAGTTAAACCAAAAAACATTAATGAGATTTTCAAAAAGACATTCAGATGTCAAAAATGCTGTCTTCCACTCATCACCCTCACGAATACGTATCAGATTATATGCCCCTCTGAGATCCAGTTTGGAAAACCATTTGGCACCCGAAAGCTGATTATACAGATAGGGGACGAGTGGAAGCGGATAGGTATTCCTAACAGTTATTTTGTTTAGTTGAAGGAAATCGAGGCAGGGACGAAGATCGACATCTTTCATTTTAACAAAAAAGAAACCGGCAGCTACCTGCGATGAGGAGGGCCAGATATGACCGTAAACCTTCAGCAATATAAACCTTCATGGCTGTCCGCTCAGGACCAGACAAGTTATACAAGTGAGCCTTGGGCAATTTGGCATTGGGAAGAAGATTAATAGCACAATCATAGGAACGGTGAGGAGGTAAGATCTCAATCTCTTTTTCTGAAAAAACATCTCCAAAGTCAGGTATTCCAGAAGACCCTCCAGACTAACGGAGAAAACATGCACAGATTTAAGACAGTTTTCAACACAATAAGGACCCAATTTAAAAATATATTTAAGATTTCAGTCAATGATTGGATTATGCATACACACTCAAGAAATACCCAACACAATTCCAGCAGGTAAATTGTCCAAAACATAGCAAGAGATTAGTTCCATGTGAAGGGACCCCACCTTGAGTATGAACTCCACAGTAACAAACTGAACCAAATTCTTGTGCAAAGGAGATCTATCAATGGCCAAGATTTTAATGGGGTTTACTAACTTAACTGTCCATAATTTTAACTTCAGAACTAGTACTGAATCAATGAAATTGGTTTTGACAGAAAAGTTCAGCATTCAACAATACTTTATCGGAGGAGTAAAAGGGTACCTGGAAGTCTGAGTAACCTCCTTGACAATCACTCAGACTTAGGCATTCCCGACAGCTTGTTCGCTGCAGGTCTTGTCAAGCAATTCTTTAAGAAATGACCAGCTTGGCCACAATAGAAACATAGTCCAAGTTCCCAACAGTAACTCCTCTCATTGATCCTTGAACTAGCAGCTCCAACCTCCATAGGTTCCATTTCAGGGAAACGAACCGTGGGCCAGATGGACGAAATGGGACCTCTTCTTGAACCTCACATCTATCTCGCATCCTTCGATCCAAGCAAATAGCCTGAGTCATGGCCTCCACCAAACAATCAGGTGGAGCATGTAGAGCCAGAGCGTCCTTTAGAGCCTGTGAGAGACGCATGAGGAATTGGCATCTGAGAGCTTTGTCATTCCACATGACCTCAGAAGACCACTGCCGAAACTCATTACAATAGTATTCTTCTGTGCGGGTGCCCTGTGACAGATTCATGATCCTTGTCTCTGCCACCTTGACCCTGGTGCAGTAAGCAAAGGGTTAACAGAAGCGAAATCCAATTCAAGCCGAAGTCAAGAAACAGGAGAGACAGAAGCAGAGTATATAGGTTAAAAACAGAAAGAGAAGTCAGGTCACTAACAGAGGGTCAAGTCCAGGTAAGAAACAAAGTCAGGCAGGGTCTGGTTCAGAACACAAAGAGATCAATTCCTACACAGCCAAAAGCAAATGTACAATTGAACCAGAGGCTCTTAATTAAGTGAGCTGAATTCAGGTGATTGAGGCACAGAGCCAGCCCAGCCTAACAGTCTCCACAAACCTAGAACAACACAGGCAATGTGGAGATCGTGACATCAACATCATACACTATTTCGACACAGTATTTTGTTACAATGACTGCATTCTCAATTTGTATATTCAAAGTAAAAATCACAGTGGTCACTTATTATGTATAAATCAACATCAGATATCTCTAAAATAAACAACATAACAGAGCCAATGCAATGTACATTGTCTACCTGTCTAAACAACAGACATCACAAGGGCCTGTGTAAATGAACATACAAGTCTCTTAGTGTCAAAGTGTATCAATGATGTTACACTGCAATATATAGCACATGGATCCAGACAACCATATTTCATATTTGGAATACAGTACACCCTTGGCTAATGACCACACTATGGCAAAGCATATGAATGATATGTAACAATATGTAGGTTTGGCACCCTACAGTTCGGTTGCCACAGTAACACCTGGAGCAGGGAAGTATTTCCACATCAGGTAAGCCCACACACAACATCTTCCACCCCAGAACTGAAGGGGAAGCTCTACTTGACGACTTCAGGCAAGGTCCCTATAAATTCAGGCCCGGGGGTGGAGTTAGGCAGTTCAGTACGGAGCAGTACTGAGGAAGACATCCTGGTGAACGGTGCAGCGCTAGGCTCGTGCCAGTGAGTGAGCCTGACCAGCGTGAGGGACCCAAGAGTGAGGGTCGGAGGCGAGTTAGCCAGGGGGAGCGGAACCGGAGTGGTTCGCCCCAGAAAAACTACGTCGACAGCCCAGACACCGGAGTCCGAGACTGCACGGGTCCAGTCAGCCGAGCAGTAAAGATTGGAGGCCAGGAAGACTTCAAGTCTCTTGGCGCAGCAGCACTTGAGGCAGAGCCCAGGACCGCAATGGATACAGCGGTGCCCACAGCAGAGCTCTCACAGCCTGCCTTTCAAGTGAGGACTACAAGAGAGGGTCAGGGCCTAGCTTCAGACAGCCCAGGACTAAAACACACGCATAGCGTAAAAGGGAGGCCTCATAACTCATTGGATGTGGAGATCCCGAACTGCTCCCAGACCACACGGATGGTACCCTGGACTTCACTTTCTCATCACATCAGTAAAGGTACGAGCGCAACTCTTATTAAAGCCCTTGATCCTGCTCCCAGAATAGACAGTCCGCCATCTCAATACTTCCACAACTGCCCAGGGAATCCCGCTCCACCTATGGGCAGCGTAACCATCCTGCTGTTCCACCATCACCCCGGAGGTCTGTCCCACAGCGCCAGTAACATTACCGGAATCGTAGGTGGAGTCACGGGTCATCTTTTATTTAACTCCTATTGACTCACACCCCCTTTTAGCGAGCACCAGGGCCACGGGACCGGGCAACCCCGTGAACTACAACGCCCGGGACCGGGTAGCCCCATGGCCCTGGGGCGGGTCATAAGCTATAAGATATCCATATTTTTATTGGCAATACACTCTTTCAAAGTAAATTCCCTCTAGATGGTAAAATAACACCACTAGACAATGTTATTCCCCTGTGAAAGTGCCCTAGAAGACAGTATCCACATTTTTCCCTAGAAAGTAATAATGCCCAGAGTTTAACCGTTTCACAATGCACTGAGCGACTCTGTAACAATAATGCTTCCTAAATGCCCACTTACAATTTAATAATGTCTCTGGAGTCCTCACATACACTGTTCCCCTCTACACAGCATATTTCTCCACACCGCTCCCACATAAACAGCATAATTCAGTTGAAATCATAAGTTTACATACACTATATAAAAAGATACATATGCATGTTTTCTCCCAATCTGACATGAAATCAGAATACTGGAGCAGGGGCAGCCGGCCTCCTGCTGTGACATCACCGCCTTTTCCCGCCCTGCTCCATGTTAACCATGGAGCAGGGCGGGTATAAGCGGTGATGTCACTGCAGGAGGCGGGGCAAAGTGGCCAGCACTGCAATAAGCTCTGTGTGCTATGCAGCAGACGAGGGAGACAATGATTGGCATCAGGGAGGTGGCGGAGGGCAGATTAAACATACAGGGGGTGTGAAACTGCCCTTTGGCTCCAGCCACAAGCCACCTCCTATTTGGCTCCACTATGTAAGTTTTCAAAGTGTATTATCTCATGGTACAGGGGGGCTCAAGGGCTGGGGGACCCCTTGCCTGGATGCAGCAGACATGCTGCATTCAGTGCTGTAATTACATCACCATGGATGGTTGGTGACAGGTGCTCTTTAAGGGACTTGAATTTGTGATCATTTATGCTATGCAGAGCTTCGCTGGATGACTAAGATGGCGGCCATGGGGCGTTCAGCAGACCTCCTGTAGTCATTGAAACCAGTTTCTTGAGATTGCAGTGACTGACAGTGGCGTCTATATGGCCACTGATGTTCGAGATGGATGTCAGTAATGGAAGAAACCTATATGATGCAGCCCTTAGTGACCTATGATGAAAGTGTACATCACAGGTCATGAGGGGGTAAAGAAACACATCATATATGCAAATTATTTATTTTGACATTATTTGACGGCAGTTAATACTTTATTAACGTTATCGTGGATTTATTTTAAAATCTTAAACATAAATGTAATCAGCAGAGTTTCTCAATGAAATTATTTATTTAGGAGTCCATCAAGCCTCTAATGAAGAATTGTGTGGTCTCCTTGGCAGAAGCCTGAATATATTTTTCCTATTGCAAAGCAACTGAGGCCAGCAGATATCTGACAGATCTCCGTACTCCTGTGGAGACCAGATGTGTTTACTATTCAGCAGAAATGATTAGTGACAAATGTAGATAAAACCGTCTAAGCTTCCACTCCCAGCAAAGATGGTTCCTTCTGTCTAGGGTTGTGATATATATGTTTTACTTTTTTAACTACAAATTAAGACATTTTCTTTCCCTCCATGAGAATGTTATTCAACTATGTATAAGAACAAAAGAATGATCTTGGACAGTCTCTCCACTACTCAGTGTATTCCAGGCACAGTGCTTCTTCCAAGTGTAGCGTCACATTCTTTTGCTGACAATGTGGGCTTTGTCTGTTCCCCACACAGTCAATTAGATTTTCCAATCTGTATCTCACAGAGACTGTCCAACCTTGGTAGCCCCCTCAGACTTGCTGGATTTGCTTCAGGGGGGTCCCTGGGACCAGTATCCCATCTGTTTCCCTTGTGCCTTGTGCCGCTAAGGGTACCATTACATGCGACAACGTTTCTAGGAATTTCACTGGCAACTTACTGGTTGCAGTGAAATTATGGACACATTGTTCTATCTTGTTGCTGTGTACAAATGGAACAATGTCTCCATGATTTCACTGCAACCAGTAAGTTGCCAGTGAAATTCCTAGAAAAGTTGCAGCGTGTAAAGGTACCTTAAGACTTACTTATTCACACAGGTTTCACATACATGGCACCCCTCCCTCCTCCTATCTCTATAAGTTAGTCTCCATCTTTCTTATCTCCTCTTTTGGCACTTGCAGAATTCTTGAGCAGCAACTACACCACACCTATTGTGGAAAAAGGGAGGAAGGATCAGCAGATTCTTAAAATAGTAGATCAATCTTTACTCATTGTGAAAATACATTGAAATAGATATCCAAATATTAAATTGAATTATTCCTCTGACGCATTTCTACGACTAAGGGCTCACAGCCAGAAACACGTCAGAGGAGTGACATGATTTGAATGTTTGGATATCTATTTTAATGGATTTTCACAATGAATAAACATCGATCTATGATTTTAAGGATGTGCTGATCCTCCCTTTTTTTTCTTCTTTTCTTCTATTGATACCATGGTCAAAACGGTTTGGATCTATGCAAAGTCAAGTCAAGTGGCAGTACTGGCTCCTATATAAGCGTGGTGAGGCACATTCTAGTATTTTCTTTTTTTGTATCTTTACATACCTATTTTGGTTTGGTATTCCTCATCAAGTATAGTCATACATTCAATCTTCACTCCATAATTAACCTGTGGTGGTACACCATTCTTACTCACGTCACAGGCTATATCAGGTAGCATAGCTTTTACCAGCTGCACCTACTCTCTCCAAATGAACTGACCTTGAGTGGAACGAAAGCCTTTAAGTCCTATGAAATCAAATGCATCTTTATGCTATCACGCTCTCAATAAGGATTCATTCAGATATGTTTTCTCCATATTCGAAAAAATGGATCAATTATTTAGATCTAAAAGTGAATGAAAATCAGACTGCACGATTTTTCATGGACCCATAGACTTGCATTACCTCAAATCAAAATTGGACTTGTCTCTGATTTTCCGTGGACTGTTTGATCACTGACATGTGAATGGCTCCATAGACTATTACAGGTAAGACTGCTATCTTTGATGCGTAATTAGGAGGTCTGGGGTCAGCTACCAGGAGGGTTAGTAATAACCAAAAGGAGGTAAGACAAAAGCATAGTCAGAACACAGTCCGAGGTCAAAATTCCAGGAAGATAGTGGATAAAGACAAAGGGGCTAGGCAAATGGGTCATAAGCGAGGTCAGAATTCAGGCAATAGCAGATCAGAGACTGAGCACAGGATCAAGGTACACAGACACCACCGGGCTTAAAGCTACAACTGGCAGTGATCTGACCACTGGCAGCCAGTTAAATAGCCAGATAATCACGCTAAAGGGTGACACCTGGAGAAAGTCCAGCAGCCCCAGCCCATGATAAGGCAGTATATCAATCCTCAATTTGCATGGGAATGGCCCTAGTTGCTGCAGTCCAAAATTGGGCAACTTTGCTGTCATTCAGAATTTTGAGAGGCCATCACACCCCTGATATCTATTGAGCTGATCTGTCACTCACAGTGTCCTTATGGCACAGTGAGTAGCTGATTCATTACATTTTCTTTGAAAACTACTTCATATTGTCTCAGAGCCATCCAATCACACATAAAGGAATACCATCTAAAACCACATGGCTAGGTGATACTCATGACACACTTCCCAATATTGTGCAAAACAGTATTCAACACTTTCATGACTTTCACCGTACATGCACGATTGGAAGCATGGAGCAGGCACATGAGGAGAGCCCACCCCATCCTCGGCAAGTAATGTCTGTGTATTACAGCCAGGACCTGCCTTTAACAATTGCGGGTGGAGCAGAGCACCACCCATGATTGTTAATCTGTTAAATCCCATTCGGCAAGCCCATGATATAATCATATGTACTGATAGGTTGCTATGAAAGCAGACCTCTGTGCTTGTCATACTGTAGCAGTGCTCCTTTCCTGTGCAGACTGCGAATTTTACTATATACAGCAATGCTGTGGCACAAATGATCAGATAATTGCAGATTCATGACCTCTAAGGGGACTACTAAAAATAATGAAAAGTAAAAAAAAAAATTTTTTTAAATATGAACCCCCAAAAACATAAAAGTTCAAATCACCCTCCCTTTTGTTCCATTATAAATAAGATAAGAAAATATACATATGTGATATTACCAAGTTTAGAAACTCTGAAGTATCAAAATGTAAAAAGAACACAACTGGTAAACACTGTTTAAAAAAAATCAAGACTGATAAAATTCAGGAAGGGGGGGGGGGGGAGTGTCAGAAAAAATGTTGTAACAGGCAAGCAAAAATTTCATATGAGTCCCAAAACAGTATCAATTGATACAGCTATCAATCCAAGTTGGCAAGTCTGCCCTCCGCTTGACCTATCCTCTTTTCCTGATTATGTCTTACGTGCGCATGGGATTTCATCACTAAGAGTCAAATGTGATTGATGTAGAATTCTAGTATATTTCCTTATTACAAGGGTTTTTATGGATTAGGGAAGGGGTTTCCTGTCCCAAGGTCACTCATCATTAGACAAGCATCATATATAGTCACATCATCTCATTAATCTCATTAATATTCTTTATCACAATATACATATGTGGCACCCCTACTGAACGGTTGCCACAGGAACACCTGGTGCAGGGAGGGATTTCCACATCAGGAAAACGTACATGCAACACCTTCCACCCCAGACCTAAGGGGGGAGCTCTACTTACCCACTTCAGGCAAGGTCCCCTATAAATTCAGGCCCCAGGGAGGAGTTAGGTAGTTCAGTATGGAGCAGTACTGAGGAAGACACCTGGTGAACAGAGGCGCTCTAGGCCCGTACCAGAGGGAAGCCTAGCCAGTGTAAGATACTCAAGAGTGAGGGTCGGAGGCAAGGCGAGGAACAGAGAGTGGGGGCAGAGGAACCATACCGGTTCACCCCAGGAAAGCACCAAAGCAACCCGGTGCCCGAGTCTCCATGGGTCCAGTTAGCCCAGTAGAGAACACTGGAGGACCAGGGAGACTTCAGTCCCCTGGTAGCACTTGTAGCACAGCATCACACAGAACCAGGGACCGCAGAGGAGACAGCAGGGCCCAAGCAAAGGTTCACCTTGCCTGCTATACAAGTGAGGAACACAAGGGAGGTCCGGTCAGGATTCAGACAGGCCAGGACATAAGGTACACACACACAGCACAGAAGAGGCCTCACAACTCATCGGGTGTGGAAATCCTGAACTGCCACCCGACCACCTTGGCTGTACCCTGGATATAACCTTGCTCATCACATCAGTAAAAGGTGAAGAAACAACTTTCAGTGTGTGTGTGTTCAGCATTGCGGCCTAGATCCTGCCCTCATATAGACTATGTGCTAGCACCTCTACCTGCAGAGCCGCCTCCCTGTGTGAGTTCTCTATTCTTCCATTACTGCCCCAGGAACCCCACTCCATCTACGGGGAGCGTTGCCAACTAGCTGCCTCATCACCATCCCCGGAGGTTTCCAGTAGCACTGGTATCATTACCGGATACTGTGCGTGGCGTCACAAACTCTTTTATTTTTAAAACCCCTTTTTAGCGACCTCCAGGGCCACAGGACCGGGCACAGGCTGCCCATGACATCCCCGTGAACTACAATGCCCGGGACCGGGTACCCCAGGGCCCTGGGGCGGGTCACATATTGCAAGCTTAGGGACAATTACTTAGGCAAATATCGCAATGTCCTATACAGTTTGCACCGCTTATGGTCTGCCATGTTTGGACTATGTCCAAACTTGAGAAATACTTTTTTCTATGCAAGTTAGAAGCAATACAGATTATTCTCTGCAAATACATGCATTTTCTAATAGTAATTGATCTAGCAATAGCCATATATGTATACTGTATAATAGGCAGTACAAGCATCGTGGTAGGTCTTTGGATATTTTCATATAATCTATCTATATAGTGCATATCCACAACACAATGAAAACTTTGTCTCAACCCATCACATCTCTATCAACCAAAAAATAAAAAAGGTTGCGTGTCTTGGAAAATGGTGACATACTCCCCAAAATGTATTTAGCAAACTTACTATCTTTTTTTATTACCACACTGTAATAGTACTGAAGAAGATAATCATATTGCGAGGTTATTCTTACCACAAAATATACACCGTAAAAGCAATTTCCCAAAGTACACGTCAAAATTGTGTTTTTTCACCATTTCTCACCATTTAGAATTTTTGCCCATTTTACAGTATACTATGTGGGTGGTAATATGAATGGTGTCATTAAAAAGTACATCTCGTCCTGCAAAAAACAAGCCCTTATATGTCTAAGTGGACAGGAAATGAAGCAGAGTTATCACTCTGGGAACGAGGGGAAAAGAATACAAAAACGCAAAAAAGAAATTTGGCCCCGTCATGAAGGCATTAAAGAGGTAATATGCCCAACACAAAATATACTAACATATGCTAAATAACATGTCAGTGTGCCACTGAACAACCCAACGGCAAAACGTCCAACCGTCTATTGCAAGATTTCGGGAACAGCCTTTTTCACCCAGTTATACATGATACATTATATCAGTTTCATACTATGTATTACTATCATACATAATAAACATTTCTTTGAGCCTTTTTGCATTAGTATGGATGATCAGTGACCCATTCTTCCAAAGCACTGACATGTTTTCAGCATGTAGAATAGGAACAGATAGAGGGCATCTCCTCCAACAGATTGATGAAGCAGAAAATCACATACTCTGATGCTGTTTGGTGAATATGAATCTGAATTGAAGGCCAGATATAAATGACAGAATTGTAAAATAACATAGAATGGTGGAGCCGGGCAGTATGACAAGAACGCCTAAGGGAATGTATTAATGATAATAATAAAATGTTAATTAAATATGGTACATGCCCAGAAACAAGAGGCGAGCAATAATCTATTAATGCACATTGGGAAAAAAAGTTAAAAAAATTAAATATATCAGTCTATTAGGCTGCCTTCAGATTTGCAGATGCCTCCGCAGCGTTTTGCGGAGGCATCTGCAAGTATCTGCATGAAGACCGCAGCCCCTATGTTTATAATGGAGCGCACGGCGGTCTGCAGATGCTTGCAGACCGCCATGCGCTCCCATTGCCCGCCATATGTGATCTGTGCGCAGGCGGAAGCCTGAGCACAAATCACACACTCCCGCCCGCACCAGGGACGCGACATGTTGCGTCCCTGGTGCAGACGAGAGTGTGTGATCTGTACGCAGGCATCCGCCTGCGCACAGGTCACTAATGGCGGGCAATGAGAGCGCACGGCGGTCTGCAAGCATCTGCAGACCGCCGTGCGCTCCATTATAAACATAGGGGCTGCGGTCTGCATGCAGATGCCTCCGCAAAACGCTGCGGAGGCATCTGCAAATCTGAAGGCAGCCTTAGACTGCGATGGATTATTGACAGAGGATAAGAAGAATTAAATTTGTAGAAATCAAGTCACAGCCTCTGTTAGGCTAGGGTCATACTTGGCTGCATTTTTTAAGGTTGTTTTTGACAGGCTAGGGTCAAACTTGCATTGTGGATGAGTTTTTCCCATGAGTTTTTCACACTTGTATTTTGCGAAAAATGCATGCAAAAACTCATCCATAGGCCCCAATACAAAAAACGCATGCCCCAATGCCAAAAAAGCATGGTAAAGTGTCATGAGTTTTTTCCATGAGTTTTTGGCTGAGCACCAAAAAATGCATCATGATGAGTTTTTTGGTGCTTTTTCAAAAACGCATGCATTTTTGTAACATGGGGCCCTATGGGAATCGCATGCAAATGCGCATGGCACTAAATGGTACCATGAGTTTTCACATGAGTTTTTTAAAACTGCTCCAGACCTAACAGCAAAAACGCAGGCTGTCAAAAGCAACCTTAAAAAACGCAGCCAAGTGTGACCCTAGCCACAGCCTGCGTTTTTGACCTGCGTTTTTGCTGTTAGGTCTGGAGCAGCCTTAAAAAACTAATGCGAAAACTCATGCGGATTCGCATGTGATTCCTATAGGGCCCCATGTTAACTAACCAGATCAGTTTTTTTTACTGCACCCACTGCAGTCACACTTTTTTGGCATCAGGTTTTGGACTTAGAAAAAAAAGTGCACAAAATGATGCAAAAACCGGATCCAAGGCTTAAGTGTGACCCTAGCCTTAATTCCCATTGATCATGTTTCTCCAAAAATAAGACAGTGGCTAGGGTCACACTTTAAAGTAGAATTGCGTTCACCGCATCCAGATCCGGATGTGGTGAACGCAATTGCGGTCCCACACATTTTTAACAAAAATGTCTGGAGGGAACCACAATTCGGGAACCGGATTGCTCAGGATGTGCAATCCTGAGCAATCCGGTTACCGTACAGTTTGCTCATCCCTGCTGCCACAGGGATGAGCAAACTGTTATCAGTGTTGTAAAAGATAAAATGTTATTAATAAATGTGGCTATAATGTCTCTAGGGAGTGCCCACCCCCCCCTAGAGACATACCACCCACTCAGGTGGGCATATAATGATTTAATTCCTGATGTACAGTAGCCAGCTCCTGTCGGCTCCTGTACATTTTTATGAATGAAGCTGCTGGCTCCTCTGTGCGCAGCGCTCATACTATACCTAATGTATATACTATGCTATATGTATATATACTATACTATACCTAATGTAATGAAAATATTTCATTCCTTTTAAAGACACTAGAACTATCCCTATAATACTTTTAAAAATAACCAGTAGGCAACCAAAACTAGTACTCAAGATGAAGCCAGGATTCGGTTACCTACGGACTCAAATTTTTCCAATCTTAAAAGGTAAGTTTTTTCCAGATTCTTGTGGCAGCTCTTTAAGCAGCTTTTATGCTGATAGTGACGAGTTTGATCTAGATACAGAAGAAGAAGAGGAAGATACACAATAAAAGAATGATAAAATACATATTTTCAAAGTTACTGCATCACAAATTCCTTTGAGAGCTTTGGAGATCTCAAAATCAAATACTTAACTGAAATAAATAGATAAAGTGGTGTATGCATTACAACACACCCAGGAGAAACATCGAGCACCACTCGCATTTACAAAGGAAGATAATTTATCTTTCTCCCAAAAGAATGGCCAATACGGAGGATCTATAACAAATCAGACCTATCCAGGAAATACAATCTAAAAATAAGAGGAATCATGGAAAAAATAGCACCCTCCAGTTTGATTTAGAAGATCACAAATATGGCTACCCAGATCATTCCCGAATCTCTTAGCAAAGACATTGTCATTGAAGCATTTAGGTTCCCTAAGCCACTACATCATCTTGGTAAAATCCTTGGATAAATTATTGAATTATTGTTAAATTCCGTTCTTCGCACATCAGAAACAGATTATTCATCTTCACTAAAGACTGCCCGAAACTTCCAGAGTCTTCCAATGACATCCTCTTATTCAAAGATCTTTTCACATCAACTATTCAATCCAGGAAATCCTTCAGAAAAATAACACAATAATTAACCTTGGAATAGATCAAATACCAATGGATCAACTTCAACATTACAAGTTCATCAAGGTGTAAGGACTATCTCAATATCATCTCTGATGATGGCCTGGATTTCGTCCAACAACAAATGGTATATCTACTGTCAAGTGGCAAGAACAAGTTTAAATTTGATCTTCAATGAACGACGCTTCCCAAATTAAGGAATACAAGTAACATGGAACCTTTTCCTTCTCTAAATTTCTACTCACAGCTGACAAGCAAGGATCACTCTATATAATTTCCAGGATTTTTATTCCATTTTAGGATACCCCAGTGGATTTGGCTCAATCTTTCCCACAGCAAGCTAGGACAGGTTCTCAACCATGACAAGCATGCCCGCCATCAGGGCGTGACGGCCCTGACTCCAGTGAGGGGCCCGGGGATCCCCACAGGGGGCGTGGCCATTTTCCTTAGGGAGAGGGGGGCCTGGCCATGCCTGTAGGGGGCGTGGCTGTATGCATCATTGAGTGAGGGCCCGCCCCCCCGGCCGAGCCCGCCCCCCTGGCCAGCCAGCATCATGCGTCTGTGCTCTCCTCTGTGCACAGCGGCGCGCACAGCCTGGCACAGCCCATCATTCCTGCTCCTGCCCTCAGAGCCAGGCAGCAGCCACAGTGACTGTGAGTCAGTCACTGTGATGTATATCGCTGGGGCCCGCCCATCCCCGCCCGACCAAGGTGAGGCCGGAAGTGGTACACCTGGTGGAGGCCATACGCCATTAGCCCCCGGCGGCCGCAGCCCGCAGTTCTCAGCTGATGAGCTGAGCTGAGCTCCACTCTGTCCGCTGGATCATCATAAGCCTCTCAGGTACCGTCCAGGGGCCTGTGGGGGTCTATGGGGCCCCTCTGTCCCTGGCCCAGGGTCCAGCTGTTGGGGCCCGTGGGGGTCTATGGGGCCCTGCTGTGCCTGGTCCAGGGTCCAGCTGTGGTGGGTGGGTGCCGTGGTGCCTGTGGGGGTCTATGGGGCCCCTCTGTCCCTGGTCCATGGTCCATCTGTTGGGGCCCGTGGAGGTCTATGGGGCCCTGCTGTCCCCGGTCCAGGGTCAAGCTGTGGTGTGTGGGTGCCATGGGGCCTGTGGGGGTCTATGGGCCCCTCTGTCCCTGGTCCAGGGTCCAGCTGTTGGGGCCCGTGGGGGTCTATGGGGCCCTGCTGTCCCTGGTCCAGGGTCCAGCTGTGGTGGGTGGGTGCCGTGGGGCCTTTGGGGGTCTATGGGGCCCCTCTGTCTCTGGTCCAGGGTCCAGCTGTGGTGGGTGGGTGGGGCCCGTGGGGGTCTATGGGGCCCTGCTGTCCCTGGTCCAGGGAGAGGATGAAGCTGGTGCTGGGGCCCCGTCGGGCCGGGGGCTGCAGCCTGCAGGAGCCAGGGCTAGTTGAAGCTGTGGAAGTGGGTAGGGGTCTACGGGGCCCCGCTGTCCCTGGTCCAGGGTCCCAGGTCCAGCTGTGGTGGTGGTGGGTGGGGTCCATGGGGGTCTATGGGGCCCTGCTGTCCCTGGTCCAGGGTCCAGCTGTGGTGGTGGGTGGGGCCCGTGGGAGTCTATGGGGCCCTGCTGGCCCTGGCCCAGGGACAGGGTGAAGCTGTGGGGGTCTATGGGACCCCGCTGACCCAGGGACAGGGTGAAGTTGGTGGTGGGGCCCCGTCGGGCTGGGACGGCCGGGGGCTGCAGCCTGCCGGAGCCAGGGCAGGGTGAAGCTGGTGCGGGTGTATGGGGCCCCGCCGACCCCGGGTTGACGGGGTCTGCCAGGGCACGGTGATGCTGGCAGGTGTATGGGGCCCTGTGGGGGGGGGGGCTGCTGGATCCAGGGCAGGGTGATGCTGGCAGGTGTATGGGGCCCCTCCGGGCTGGGGGGGGTCTGCCAGGGCAGGGTGACGCTGGTGGGTGTATGGGGTCCCGCCGGCCCCATAATCCACCAAGGGGAAAAGAGTGCGCTCATGGTGTGTAGGGGGTTCTGGTTCCCCCCCAGAGGGATAAGAGTCTGTGGAGATGGTGTGGTTGGAAAGCAGCATATACCATAATTTGGCTTTATAACACGCTCCCCAAATTTGGTGAAGGAAAAGACAGAAAAAAATAATTCTTAATGTTGAATGGGGTCCGTCTTATAATGCCAGTGTCAGTCTTGCGTCTTAGGCTACGTTCACACATTTGCGTATTTTGCTGCGTTTGTTTGCACGCGCTTTTTGCCGCGTTTTTCAGCCGCGCAAAAAAGCGCAGCAAAATACGCAGGGGCTTTCACACACTGCGCTTTCTTTCCCCCAGAAAGCGCAGTGATGTCACAGAGGGGAGGAAGAATCCTGCTTCCTCCTCCCCTCTGTGACAGCTGTGGCCGCCCCATTAGACTTCACAGTGTTAATACACACTGTGAAGTCTAAATTAAACTAAAACAAGTGTGTGAAAAATAAAAAACAATGAATACTCACCTTCCGGTGCCTTCTCCCGGTGTCTGGTCTCCGGTTGTAAGTCAGATCTCGTCTGACAAGACCTGTGGTGATGTCAGAGGGGGGCGTTCCCGGGCACTCGCGGTCATGTGATACCACATGACCGCGAGCAGCCAATCAGCGATGGGACCGCCCCGGGAACGCCCCCCTCTGACATCACCACAGGTCCTGTCAGACGAGATCTGACTTACAACCGGAGACCAGACACCGGGAGAAGGCACCGGAAGGTGAGTATTCATTGTTTTTTATTTTTCACACACTTGCTTTAGTTTAATTTAGACTTCACAGTGTTTATTAACACTGTGAAGTCTAATGGGGCGGCCACAGCTGTCACAGAGGGGAGGAGGAAGTTGGATTCTTCCTCCCTCTGGGAAAATACGCAGAAGTAGCTGCGTAAAGAATTGACATATCAATTCTTTACGGAGCTCCGTTTTCTCCCGGAAAACGCACTGCGTATTTTTACGCAATGTCTGCACTACAAAGTGAATTTCCCATTCACTTTGCTGGCAGACAAAAAGCACATTGCGTATTTTGAAAAGCGCGCGTAAAAAAACGCGGCAAAATACGCAATGTGTGAACGCAGCCTAACATACAGTATATATGCCCCATGGTATATATGTCCTCCATTCTGAACCTGCCATGGCTTACAAAGGATGAAAAAGGGGGTTGGGGAAAGGTTGTGCTGGTGCAGGAAGCAGGTTTGCACGGACCATAGGAGGGCCACACTGCGGGCCCAGAGCTGCGGGGGTGTCGCGGCCATTTTCCATATGCCTGCTGGCATTGCCAAGCTGGGGCCCAGTCTCTATCGTCCAGACTTCCAGAAAAAAGCCGCGGAGGCGGTGCATGCGCAGATCAAGATCTGCGGCCGTTTTTGTAAGCTTGTGACTCCTGCAGAGCACGGCTCACCCCCAGTCTGTGCCCCCTAACACTCTGCTGTGCAGTGCTGTATATGCTCTGTGTCCTGTTTAAATACCAGTCTCTTATGTTATGTACGGTATTTGATTTACAAAATTTATTATCACAGAGTTAACTGCGCTCAAGACCAATACAAGCCTGGAAGATGAGTTATCACTGAACATCGCAGGACACAGAAGCAGCTGCAGCCGACAAATTAGGTGAGGTAATTAAATGTAGCTGTGTAATTTTCCTTGGGATGTGCGGTCCCTGAATGATGATGGCAGAAATTTCCAAATGTCCTCCCTACAGGAATAAGGTTACCCACCCCTGTACAAGGTAATGAATAACAGCACCAGTGTTGTTCTGCCTCAGGCTGGCTTCACAGCACGTTTTTTGGTATCCTCTTTGGTCCATTTTGAAAAGGACAGAACAGGATTTCTTTTTTGTCCCCCATGCATTTCTATGATGCCAGATTGGCCATAAGTGTCCATCTGTTTCTGTGAATTAAGTGTAGGATTCGTTTCTGTCCTGTTTTTTCCCAGCCCCAAAATCAGACAACTGCACTGATTTTGGTCTCCGGTGAAAAAACCAACACAAACGAACAGTCCCGGATCCGACCCTGTACTTTTGAAGTAACATTGGTTATAGGAATCACTGCACACGTACAAGGGAAATAGTGCTTTTTCGTGAGAATTTTATTTATAGTGTTCGCTCACTGCAACAAGGTTATGACGTTTCGGCCCAGTATGGGCCTTGATCACATGGTCGCTTGATTTGGATGAAACCAAGATCTAGCCCTTATGGTACCTTTACACGCCGCCACAACAGGATGGATACAATCCGCTACAGGCTACAAATGTAGCTTGTCGAGCCAATATCGCCCGTAGTAGCGGCGTCTGAAGACGGGACGACACAGCCGGCTACAGATACCTCTGTATCCGTGCACTGCCCATAAACATATGGCAACATTGCCGATTGTAGCGAGCTGTATCGGCGTGTAAAGAAGCTACAGAAGGGAACTCTGGACACCCGGCGATGTAGCTGCAATGTGGCTAAGGCGTCACCCATGCTGCGTGATACCGCGCCCCTTCAGCGATCATTGGTGGAAGATGCTGCGTTACGATTGGCCCTTGCCTCACAGCCCTCCATCTTGGATGAGCTGTCCCTTCAGCACTACACATACGCGCCGTATGCACGATCAGATAGTAGTACAATTACGCGGACACACACTTGAACGTAAAATCATAAATGGCCCATGATGTACATACAGTGTGCACATCATATCAACATGAAAACGAATAATGCGGGACACAGCGCACAAGTGTGTGTTACGTACCGCTCTGGCTTATTGCACAGCAGCTGCCGTAGAAGTGTTCCGGGTCTGGCAGTGCGCGCAGCGCGCACACAGATGCACACAATCCCATACCACATCGGAGGAGATTACCCAGTAGACAGATCAGAGCCGTGTTGTACGGACTGCACTGTGTGTCTTCTGCAGTAGGGGCCGCATAAGTGTGTCGGCCGAGTCACTGCGTGTTGGCCTACTTATAAAGGTGCGTCACCCCCACAGCGGTCGTAATGACGTCATGACGTTGGTTTCATTTTCACTCTGCCTGCAAGGTGCCAGCCCCGCCTCTGCACACACCATAGCAGTCATGGCAGCCGTGCACCGCGCCGCAACATGGGGGATGGCGGAGCTGATCATCCTCATTGATCATTGTGACCGTCGGGACTATTGGGGCCACCATCACCACCGCCACCCCAGGCTGCGCAATCGGTGCACCGTGCGGCGGATCCAGCGGGCCCTGCTCTGCAAACTGGGGGTACAGAGGACAGTAAAAGCGATCCAAAAAAAGATCGCTGACTTGAAGCACAAATGCCCAGGTCGCATACTGGACATCCGTGCCAGGATTGGCAGGCTGCGTGGTGAGTAATTGTTGCCCCAAAACACACACCGCCACATGTGCATGTCCCACAATACACAAAAAATGATGGAAACATATGACAAGGGACAGTGTGGCCTACACAATCAAACACATCTTCACAGTGTTGTGCTCATCCAGTCAGCCCTAAAAATGGCTCACACGCACAGTACATGCATGCAACATGAGTGTATGCATCCAGCATCACCTGGTTGATGCTAAGTAAGGCTGGGGTCACACACACAGATATCTGCCCACATATTGTTTGCACATCTCTGTTTGCAGTCAAATCATGGTCACATGTTGACATTTGGAGACAGCCTCAAAATGGAACAATGTGTCCATGCTTTCACTGCAACCAGAGATCTGTCAACAATATCTGGCCACATATCTGTGTGTGTGTGACCCCAGCCATAGCCGTCAAATAAATACCCACACAAGCTCTTTGTAGGACAACAATGTGTAGGCATGATCTTATTACGTCTTTTATGTTCAAATTTCAAACTAGATGCTGAATCCTCATCAGAAGAAGGGCCCCATGCCCCACCCCCAGGTGGCCCATCAAGAACCCCACCACATCAGCCTCAAGTGGCACCCTTGTCCCCAGGGTCAACACCTTCCCCCGGGCCTCAGGAGCCAGACGTCCCGTCAACCACCGGGACAGAGGACGTGGAGGACCAGTCCGCACCTGGCAGCCCGCTGGAGTGTGACCAGCTGTCCCCATCTGCCTGGCTGCTGGAGGAACACATCAACTCCCCACAGGAGGGCGAGGAGCAGCAAGTACCTGGCGGCCCAGAGGAGTCTTTGCCCCGTAGCCCAGGACCACTGTTACCCCTGAACCACATAATGTGGCCACGGAGCCCCAGCCCGGGAGTAACACCACCTCCCACTGTCTCCAGCTCAGTGGCGAGTCCTGGGGTGACCATGTCCCCACACAGTGACTATGGTGGTAAGTGTGTTATGTTGCCACACACACCCTGCACACTGTTGCTTCAATTTCATCTGGGGCCAAACAATTTATGTAAACAAAGTAAACCATGTTGGTTCTCCCTTTTTCCAGATGGTGAACGTGCGGGCTCATATGGATGGAGCTTGACCCCATCTCCCTCCCCGTCTGATGGTGAACTGGATTTGGAGGAACAGGGTAAGTGGATGGTTGCGGCCAGTCATGACTAACCATCAGCAGTGACGAGTGTGTAATAAAGTTTGTGTTTACTCCCAATACAGGTGCCCCTACCATGGAGGAATTCATCCAGGCCCATCAGGCATTTGTGGCCCGTTTGACCACGGCTCTACAGCGTGGCCTGCAGGACCTTGGCCGCCTGGCTCAAATGCTGGCGGACCTACACCCACACCATGGTTCACACCCATGAATTCGAGGGATGCATTGTATCCTGGCCAAACATGGCCCCACAAACAGTTGTCCTTGTTGGACCCTAAAATGTTCACACGTTGGCTTGTTGCCTTGCAAAAGTGAAAATATTGGGTTTTTTTTTTATTTTTGGCCCCCGTTGGGCTCTTTTCTTATAGTGTCCCACATTGGGACCATCACAAGTGTGGACTGGCTAGCCCCATCTGGCCTACAATCCCTATACTGTCCCACATTGGGACCATCACAAGTGTGGACTGGCTAGCCCCATCTGGCCTACAATCGCTATACTGTCCCACATTGGGACCATCACAAGTGTGGACTGGCTAGCCCCATCTGGCCTAAGCCTTCCTTGTATGATGGCAAATGTCTGTGACACATGTATGTTTACAATACAATGCTGTTCTAACTTTGTTATACGCTCCTTCATGTGACCTTACTAATATTTGGTGACCAAACCTCACCATAACCTAACTATGTGAGGCACATCACAACATCCCTTTGTGAATGTGCTAAGACATTCCAAATGAACCGATGGTGATCCTGCTGAGCGAGCACTGGCCCATATTGTGTGGCTTGGGGAAACCTATTATTGGCCACAATTACATTCACCCCCAAAAACCCACACAATCCTTATTCTGAAATGAATACACAATTGTGTTAATAAATAAAATTTATTCCAGGCTGGAATTTAAAATAAATTACAAAGAATAGAATTTTAGTGGGAAAAAAAATAAAAAAAAAACCCAGTAATTTTGGCCAAAAATCAATCAACAAAATATACATATAAAACGCAATTCCTGAAATTATAAAGTCCAGACTGCCAATTCTGTGCATTGGCTACTAGTGTCCAAATTACTCCTCTTCTGTCGGCTCTGACAATGCCGCATCCCCCCTCCTCTGAGGGCAGCCCCGACCTGCCCCAGAACGTCTGGTTGAACGACGATGTGTTAAGGGGGGATGGGGTGACTGTGGCGGGGCCGGTCTTCTCACGGGCCGAGATGGGGCAGCTGGTGAAAGGGGCCACAAGGTGTGTTGCATGGGGGAGGGGACGTGGCAGCCCCATTGAAGGGCCCCATCATCGGCAGCATCAGCGGCATTGTGGAACACCCTCAGAAGGATCTTCTTCTGGAGCGGCTCCATCCCTCGCATTCTGTTGCTCATGTAGAGGGCGTCGGGGTCCATGTGGGTCCGTTGTTCATCCAACAACACGCGTCGGGCCCAGGTCGCCAGCTCCGTCTCAGGTGGTGCAGGACGTCGGCGGCGACGGATCCCGGAGCTGGGACCTGGGCCTGGACCCACATCACTCGCCGCGCCCTCCTGCTCAGCCCCAGATGTCATGGGCTGAGCATCATCAGCAACAGAATCCTCGGCAATGGAGCCGTCCTCTTCTGGGGCCTGTGGGTGGGGAAAAAATAAAAAAAATACCATTAGTGGAGGCAATATCAACTGTATACATTCACAACAGGACTCTATATACCACTCCCACACACACCAAGGCCAACTAGCAGAATGGAAAATGAGGAATAACACAGTAAAGCAAATAAGGTTCAAGACCCCAACACCAGTGGTTCTCCTGTACACTCACCTCGACCATTCCAGGAGCTCAGCTAAATACATAATTAGTTGTTTGTCACGTAGCCGTAAGCCAATATTAGGACATGTCACCACAACACCTTGATACTGGGGGCTGTGCTGGCCAATGACACATATTGGGCACCTTCCCATTAGGAGTCCTTTATGGTGAGAATCCACCCCTCACTCAATTACCTTTAACCCACTGGCAACAAAGCCAACACACATGTGAGACAGCACCATTTAGTACATGGTACTATGTGGCTGTTTGAGAACAAACCACCTGCTATCTTGAAACCCTTAAATAACTAACCTAAACATACCAAGATGTTGTGGAAGAAGCAACATTGCAAAAACGGCTGGAAGCATAGAATAGAAAAGTCTGGTAAGTCATGGAAGGAGGGCAGATAGATTGACACCCCAAGGTGTGCCGCAGCAAGGAGGTAAATATGGCAACACATTTGGTGTGAAGGATTTATAGAAGCACACATGTGAAGGAAACATTGTGGGCCACCACTGTCACACAATTACCCACCTCCTGTGGCGCAGGTGGTGATGCAGCCGGGCCTACATGGGACGCAGCAACGGGGCAGTTGGTGGTCGTTCGATGCGGGCGAACCTCGCCCAGGATGAAGGTGAACAGGGGATAGTACCATAGGGTAGGTGATGGTACCTCCTCTGCTCCAGCCCCTGAGCGACGACGCTGGTACAGAATGTGAGCCCGCATGAACGCCGACCTCATGTTTTTGATCTTAAGTGCCACCATAGGCTGGTCCCACGTCTTGCCTACCCTTGGCTCCAAGCGATTTGCCAGAGCCACAAGACTCCTGTAGGCCTCGGCCCTCGCTGCCCGATTTTTATATTCGGGCAGCGAGCTGCGCCACAAACATTCGTGCCGCTGATACTCCGTGAGAAGCTGGGTTTCCAATTCCACAGTACCCGTCGGCATCTGCCGATGAAAAAATAAACAAAAAAAACACAGTCACAACACAAGGCATACCGACATTTGAAAACTTGCCACAATCATACACATAATCATTAACTTTCTACAGTGATCATCTATGCAGCTATTTTGTGGAGTGAAACTGGCCATGAGTGGGCCATTTTCTCAATCTCAGACCGCTACTAACTCAAAAACACATGTATGCAGCCATTATCAAGCACCGGATATCGGTGTCCACCTACAGATGTTTCAAACATGATTTCTGTCCCCAATGTACCTATTGCAACACACCTTGACACGGTGTGTGCGTACATACCTGTAGAGGGCAACATGTGACCTAACACGTTGTGTGCTAACTAGTACCTGGCCAGTGTCCACAATGGTAAGGGGTCACTATATCAGAAAGGCGGCCTGGGTGTGTGCCAACACTGCACATACTACATGTAATGTGCACCCAGATGATCATGTAGGTGTTCCTCCAGACGTGGAAGTTCCATTTTAACACATGTACCCAACATCCCTGGAATGTCCGCCACAATTCTACCACCCCTGAAATGTTGATGTGAAGTACCAGCCAAAGAAATAACAGCGTGCTCTTTGACCATTGCCACAAAGCAGAAGGTGCAATACATACTTACACTACATAAGTAGAGGCACTACGTGGCTACTGGGCGACACAGAATAAGGTTCACATATTGAATATTACGTGGTAAATATTTGCATGCCGCTTCAAACATGGCCATACACACATCGCCTAAGCTGCCTGTGCCAGAACCAGCTGCGTTCATTACATTTTCTTACAAACCGCTAAAGAGGCTTACCGTCAGAGCAACAGAAGTCAAACAGGACACTAGTAGCTCAATGCACATCGACGTCTGGACACGGAGCAGTGGCCATTGACCTGCCTTTATAGTCCGGGACACCAATCACAGCGGACACAATAATGCACATCCTGAAGGGGCACCTGGGTGCGGATTTGCCTTCCGCTAATTGGTGGAGATCGCTGAATCGTGATAGGTTGGCGGCCCTTTAAAAGTTGCCCATCCCGCCAAACATTACGCTTGCTGTCCAGACCCATTAGGTAAGTTTTTGTGGACACATATGGAATTGGCGCAGGGTGGGGTGCATATGTTGATGTTCTTGGAGAGCGCCGGAGACTGGTGTAGCGGCCGATATAGGGGTTTGTATTGTAGGGGACGACATATAGTGTAGTGTGTGGGTTAGGATACGGCATTTTGTGTGGCCCTTGACACTTTTGTTGAGATACATTGCTGTGTTTGTTTGCAGACAACATACAGGAGAATGGATGCATGACTGTAGACGGAACTGTGTCACTCATGTCGACTGGATCGATTTCTGCATACTGGTTGTGGCCAATGGAGACTGTGTCCAACGGGAATGGGATGAGACAGGGCTTTGAGGTGTTGGGCGCCAGACATGGCATACATGTGTATGTAAAATGACACCTTCAAAAACCAATTACACCATGGGTAACCATCCGCAGTCATGTGCAATGTTGTTTGGTTCATGTAGCCTTCCTCAACCTTCCATATCGGGGTACGTCACATTCGTTATTCTTCTCATTTTTACTGTAATCAATAGACATTATGGGCTGTGTAATGGATTATGGGACCTGTTTGACCAACATTATTGGTGACACATGTCCCTTTCTAACTCACCTAGGTGCAGATGTGTGAATTTTGGGAGCTCCCATTGACGTTGATGTAGAGGAGGCCACTCTCAATCGCCGTGTGCCATGTTGTTTGGGGTGACTACTGGGTGTTTGCCGTCCTTGCTTCAGGGTTGTGTTTTGGGCCCACACAACAGATCCCATCATCTTGGCTATAGTGTGTAATCGAAAAGAGGTGTGGCTTGCTGAACCTGCTGACTTGCCCACATTTTGGTCTATGTACTCATGTTGTGTATTCTCATCTACAGGTGCTGATATTGAGGATGCAGAATATCCATGACCGCAATGTTATCGTGGCTCTTGCGTTGGTGGAAGAGCAAATGTGGTATCAGGATCGGTATGAAAGGTTGATGAGGCGCAGACAGCGGCGGATGTGGACCCGTGATTGGCTTCTGAGGCGGGAAACCCGGGGCCACATGCAGCTGTTGCGGGAGCTGGAGCTTAACTGTCCTGATGATTACCGAAACTATCTCCGTATGCCCGAGGACTGTTTCACCTTCCTATTGGAGCGTGTAGGGCCAATGATAGCGCGTCAGGACACTATAATGCGACCATCAGTATCAGCTGCTGAGCGGTTGGCGATCACTTTGCGGTTCCTGGCTACAGGGCAGTCCATGACATCCCTCACATACGTGTCACGTGTCTCCCTGCCCCTGCTGAGCCGCCTGATCCCTGAAACGTGTTGGGCCATCTGGAGAGCTCTGCAGCCAGCCTACATGAAAATGCCATTAACCGCTGCAGAATGGCTGGAAGTGGCCCAAGGGTTTGAAACCCGGTGGAACTTCCCCAACTGTGGCGGGGCATTGGATGGTAAGCACGTGAGGATTACCAAACCTGCCCACTCTGGCTCTTTGTATTACAATTACAAAGGGTATTGTAGTATAATCCTCATGGCTGTAGTAGATGCCAACTATGAGTTCCTCTACGTGGATGTTGGAATGCCTGGTCGCAACTCAGAGGGGGGGGTGTTTGCCCTAAGCTCCTTGGCAACACTACTAGGGAATGGTGGGCTAAACTTACCCTCAAATGAGCACACGACCGAACATCTCAACTTTGCGTTTGTGGCGGATGAAGCATTCCCACTTCAGGAGCACCTACTGCGGCCATATCCCCAGAGGGCCCTTACTTCTGCGAGACGCATTTTCAACTACCGGCTATCCCGGGCCCGCCGTGTAGTTGAAAATGCGTTTGGGATAATGGCCAATAGATTCCGGATTTTTCATACACCTATACATATGAAACCGGAGTCTATTGAGGCGGTAGTGGTGGCCTGCTGTGTGCTACATAACTTCCTGCGTCGTAGGGATAGGGCATCATACACGCCAGGAGGTTATGTAGATAATGCAGACGCTACAACAGGGGAGCTCCGTCCAGGGTCTTGGCGTGATGAGGCCCATGTGATTGTGCCACTCCAGCCGCAGAGCCATGGCCGCACTCGGCAGGAGGCCAGGGACAGTAGAGAAGCTTACTGCTCCTACTTCAATGGGTCTGGTGCAGTGAGCTGGCAGGACCAGGCCATATAATGTGGCTGGCTCTGGGAGTTGCTTTTTGTGTTTTCAATGGAGGTGACAGCAGGTTAGCTGCACCCCTTTAATGTTTGGTTGACCTTTTCCATTCTCTTTGTTTGCATTATGTGCATGAGTTTTCATTATGTAGTTATTTAGTTAGTTAGTTTAGGTTATTTTAGTATTTTTTCCATCCACAGTTTGCAATGTGTGGTGATTTGCTTATCCATTGAATTTCCCTGATGAATGTCACCTGCTCTTGAATTCGACAATGTTTTTACTTTATGTATATTTTGTTTGCACAAGACAAGGTCAAGATTCATGCAATATATTAAACCTTTTTCTGTTGGATCCAACATCATCTGTGTGAGCCTGATTACTTGGTGGAGGAGGGCAATGTGATGCAGGGTTGGGTGGGGGCCTGGGATGTCATAGCCACCTATTGGCTGGGATTGTGCACACAATATGTGTGGGTAGCCATGTTTTTCGGAAAGTCTTTTGCCCAACAGTGTTTGTGGCCATTGTGCGTACATGATCCTTTATTTTGTTGTAGGCAGAGGGTCCCCTGCACACAGCACATTGATGCAGGACATATTCTTGTCAGGTGTTTGCTAATACACTGTCACACAGATCTTTGACTTGGTGCCTTGGAAGCTGTTCCACTACATTCACATCTGTCAGCACATATATTAAACCCCATTCAGCCTGTATACATACACATACTTCGCCACAGTTGTCACAGATTTTTGACAGAAAACGCACATACTGTCTTTTGTAAGACGCTAATGTGTGGCACACAAACGCACCTCAGTTCAATCTGCACACGCGGCTGTCACAAGCGCTGATCGTGCGTGACACGGCAAACACTTGTACTACGCACACATAGCCCCGGACCGCTACTTTAATACACACGGGATATGTGACTGGCCACCGCTCTAGCGTGACCCATTACCATCGATTTGGATGCATTCGCCAGGCTCCGCCATGTCACAAGCGCTTATTCCGTGCCACACTCCGTTCACTAGTACGGCACGTCTCGGCCATCTGCCCTTTCCGTCGTGCCCAATCACAACTCCGTAGTGTTGGCCAATGGTTGTGGTTTGGGCGCGGCGTACAGGTCTGTGGCACGCCTATTTGTTTTACGTCCTGCCTTTGTTGCTCCCAGATCACTCTGTGGTGGCTGTGTGTAAAGCTGGTACGCTGAGCTACAGACGGCTACTTGCGACACCCGGCGATGTATGTAGCTGTAGATGTAGCGTAGCGTAGCGCACCTTGTGGCGGCGTGTATAGAGGGTGCGGTTCCCGTTGGTAACCGTTCGGCCGTGCTCGTGCACGTCAAGTTGCCGTTGGTATCCATCCTGTTGTGGCGGCGTGTAAAGGTACCATTAGGAACTGCTTGCTGTGGTAGTTTTGCAGGGTAAAACCCCTTCTGATCCAGTTGACGTTGTGCCCAAGGGGAGTGAGTGCACCTGGTAACTTTTGCAGTCTGGTCACTGTTAAGGGATAGGCCAGGCTCAGAGCTGTCACTCTGGAAGGGAGGAGCGGCCTGGTGGACAGGGTTTCCATATGAGATGTTCAAATAGCAGTGGCTATTGGACATCTCATGAAGAAAAAAATCGTTGGATCGTTCATGCCAAGATTTGAGATTCTGACCTCAAATCTATCGTTCATCGTCCAATTAACGCTGCAGCAAACCGCAACATTGGACAGTTGACACCATGATAAACGATCTCCTTCAGATTTCTCCAATTCCTGCCGCTGTCATGTACCAAAGTTTATTAAAAACTAGGATACGGCCGTGATTTTACATGTAAAAGCCGCTCCAGCAGCTCTGTGCTACATGTCTGCACAGAGCTGCAGGAGCGGGTATATAACGCCGGTGTTTAATGGGTTAATGTTTGTGTGCCACATGGCCCCAGAGAGTGCCCACACTCCCCTGGAGCCATGTAGCTAAAAATATTGGCAGGGCTGAGGTTATTTCATGTACTTTGCAGAAGTCGCACACTGGGGGTGTGGCTTCAGTGGGGTGTGGCTTCAGTGGGGTGTGGCTTCGGTGGGGTGGAGCCTAAGGGGCCCCACAATTTTGCCAGTGAGGGGCCCCGAAATTCCTAGTGGCAGCCCTGATGACAAGTGTGGCTCAAGCAAATAGTGCCTACTCTTTGTTTCTTACTTATTGTGTTTACTATAATTCGTCTTCCCCACAGGTTTTAAGGACTTAATCTTCCGTCACACACAATGACGCAACAGCGATCCCGACAACGATAACGATCCTGTAGGGATCATTGGTGCGTCGTTACCTGGTCGTTTGGGAGCTGTCAAAGTCAGGCAGATATCCTCAGCGACCAGGGACCAGGGAGCCATCTCCACATCGCTGGAAGCAGAAGGACACTGCTAACTATGATAAACAGTGGGTATCTAGGCAGCGTGCTGCCTAGATACCCGGTGTTTATCATAGTTACCAGCATCCTCCCTGCTTACAGGCTGCGCTAAGCAGAGAGGATGCTGGTAACTATGATAAACAGCGGGTATCTAGGCAGTGCGCGCTGCCTAGATACCCGGTGTTTACCATAGTTACCAGCCTGTGATGTCACTGATCGCTGGTCTCTCGCTGTCACACGCAGCGATGCGTGCTGACCAGCGGGAGCGCAACGACCAAAAAATGACCTAGAGCAATTTGTAACGATCAGCGATCTCACAGCAGTTGCCTGATCGCTGCTAAGTGTCACACATAACGAGATCGTTAGCGAGATCGCTGTTACGTCACAAAACCTGTGATGTTACAACGATCTCGCTAATGATCTCGTTACGTGTGATGGGGGCTTTAGCTATTGTGGGTATCTTTTTCTCCTTACATGTTTTTGAAAGGACTAAGCATTGTATTATGGACTAAACAGACTAAGTGACTTCTCATTATTAAGCATGGCTTCAGAGCCTAAAACAGACGAAGCAACATTAATATTATGGAATAATAATATAATACATGGAATAATCAATATTGTTAGAATATGGCCCTGAGCCCATGCTGGTGCATTTGCTGCATATTTTTACAGGGTATTGTAAAACAGTTCAGGAAATGAGCATGGTATATTGGCCAGCCAGCAAAGTCAATGTGACTTTGTCTGCTGATGTCTGCACATTTTTCTGCAGCATATCAGGAGCAGATTTTTATGGATTTTTGAACCGTAAAAATGTGCAGCATGTTAATTGAATTACAATGCCTACCTTGCGTACAGGTAGGGAGGGGTTAGGATAGTAGAGTTAACGTAGGCAAGAGGAGTGGTTCAGTCTGCAGCAGGCTGGGAGGCTGCTCAGAGGGACCATCTGCAGTACAGGGTTCCAGGCCCAAGGTTGCTAGACTTTCATGGCCTAATAACAGAAACCGGAGGTTGCTGGGTTTTATGCCCAGTAGCCACATCTAAATGGGACTTTCTAAGGTACAGTCAGTGGCGCACACAAGGGGGAGGCCTACGTGTCTGGACACCCCCCTTGGACAGCCCTGAGAAGCCGTAGCCGCACTACAGTTAAAAAAAAATATATATATGCTCACCTCCCCCCGAGCCCCCGCCGTCTCCCGCCGTCTTCCTGCAGGCTCCCGGTGGCTCCTGCAGGCTCCCGGTGTCTGCAGAAGTCTTCTACTGCAGTATAGGACCTGTGGTGATGTCACAGTCACGTGACACCAGGTTACTCCATGGTAACCTGCGGTCACGTGACTGTGACATCACCACAGGTCCTATACTGCAGTAGAAGACTTCTGCACACACTGGGAGCCTGCGGGAGCCACCGGGAGCCTGCAGGAAGAAGACCCCTCCACCACACAGAGTTGCTTATCTCCTCACCCCTCCACCACACAGAGAAGCTTATCTCCTCACCCCTCCACCACACAGAGTCTCTTATCTCCTTACCCCTCCACCACACAGAGCCGCTTATCTCCTCACCCCTCCACTACACAGTCGCTTATCTCCTCACCCCTCCACCACACAGAGCCGCTTATCTCCTCACCCCTCCACCACACAGAGCCGCTTATTCCTCACCCCTCCACCACACAGAGCCGCTTATCTTCTCACCCCTCCACCGCACAGACACTTATCTCCTCACCCCTCCACCCCTCCACCGCACAGAGCCGCTTATCTCCTCACCCCTCCACCGCACAGAGCCGCTTATCTCCTCACCCCTCCACCGCACAGACACTTATCTCCTCACCCCTCCACCACACAGAGCCGCTTCTCTCCTCACCCCTCCACCAAAGACCCGCTTATCTCCTCACCCCTCCACCACACAGACGCTTATCTCCTCACCCCTCCACCACTGAGCTGCTTCTCCCCCACCCCTCAGAGCCCCTTATCTCCTCACCCCTCCACCACACAGAGCCGCTTAGCGCCTCACCCCTCCACCACACAGACGCTTATCTCCTCACCCCTCCACCACACAGAGCCCCTTCTCTCCTCACCCCTCCAGCCCTGACCCGCATCTCTCCTCACCCCTCCACCACACAGCCGCTTCTCTCCTCACCCCTCCACCACTAACCCGCTTCTCTCCTCACCCCTCCACCGCAGAGCCCCATCTCTCCTCACCCGTCCACCGCAGAGCCACCTCAATACTCTGCTACCCACAGAGCCGCCTCTATACTCTGCTACCCACAGAGCCGCCTCTATACTCTGCTACCCACAGAGCCGCCTCTATGCTCTGCTACCCACAGAGCCGCCTCTATGCTCTGCTACCCACAGAGCCGCCTCTATGCTCTGCTACCCACAGAGCCGCCTCTATGCTCTGCTACCCACAGAGCCGCCTCTATGCTCTGCTACCCACAGAGCCGCCTCTATGCTCTGCTACCCACAGAGCCGCCTCTATGCTCTGCTACACACAGAGCCGCCTCTATGCTCTGCTAGACACAGAGCCGCCTCTATGCTCTGCTACACACAGAGCCGCCTCTATACTCTGCTACACACAGAGCCGCCTCTACACTCGGCTACCCACAGAGCCGCCTCTACACTCGGCTACCCACAGAGCCGCCTCTACACTCGGCTACCCACAGAGCCGCCTCTACACTCGGCTACCCACAGAGCCGCCTCTACACTCGGCTACCCACAGAGCCGCCTCTACACTCGGCTACCCACAGAGCCGCCTCTACACTCGGCTACCCACAGAGCCGCCTCTACACTCGGCTACCCACAGAGCCGCCTCTACACTCGGCTACCCACAGAGCCGCCTCTACACTCGGCTACCCACAGAGCCGCCTCTACACTCGGCTACCCACAGAGCCGCCTCTACACTCGGCTACCCACAGAGCCGCCTCTACACTCGGCTACCCACAGAGCCGCCTCTACACTCGGCTACCCACAGAGCCGCCTCTATACTCGGCTACCCACAGAGCCGCCTCTATACTCTGCTACCCACAGAGCCGCCTCTATACTCTGCTACCCACAGAGCCGCCTGTATACTCTGCTACCCACAGAGCCGCCTGTATACTCTCCTACCCACAGAGCCGCCTCTATACTCTGCTACCCACAGAGCCGCCTCTATACTCTGCTACCCACAGAGCCCCCTGTATACTCTGCTACCCACAGAGCCGCCTGTATACTCTGCTACCCACAGAGCCGCCTCTATGCTCTGCTACCCACAGCCGCCTCTATACTCTGATACCCACTGACCCGCCTGTATACACACAATTCATTTCACCACGCTCCCGATGCAATTGCATCGGGCCTTTTTACTAGTCTCTATACATAATCGGCAGTTTAGAGCTTCCGGCCACTGTGCCGCTATGGAGCAAGGGCGCCTGCGCTAAACTGCAAATTATGCCTGCCTACCCGGGAAGCGCCGCCATATTGCGACACCCGTGCAGCTGCCTCCCTGCATGCTCCCTGCATGCTCCCGTCACTGCACAACCCCGCACGCTGCTGCCTCCACCACCGCCGCACTCTCTTTACAGCCTCCACGCCCGCCGCCCGCCGGGTAAGCCACATTACACAAGACCCCGCCGCAGCCCGGGGAGCCCTATTACTGAAGGGGCCGCCGGCACCAGGTAAGTTCTGTGACTGACTGTCTCAATGTTGTTCTTACTGCTTTTGCGTATTTTAATCTACAGAGTGTACAGCATAAGCTGTCTAACAATTTCAGGTTTTTGATTATTTGTTTGCAACTGAACGCTCATCGTGGTGTTGAACGTTTTTTTAACTATTTCTGAGCTTCTATTTTTCACCTCTATTTTCTTCCACGTGAGTCCCTAAACTAAGATTAAAAGCAAAGTCGCAGAAAAAAGAATTCATACTCCTCCAAAAAAATCTAAATATAACAAATCAAAGACAACAAGAGTATTTACCTGCCCGGGTCACAAAAAAAAAATAAAGATAGAGGCAACAAAAGAGCAATTCTTAATTTTGGACTAAAAAAGTATATGTCGCTTGCCATAAGGCTGCTTTCACATTCAGACCTTTTTTTCTGCAAGTAACTAGTGTTTTAGAAAAAAATTAATTACTACGCAATGTAATTCCTACCATAGAGGCACAACAAATAAGACCGTTTTCGTGCAATATTAAGCATTAATTAGGTATTCAAATTTACAAAATCGCTTGGCTTTTAGGGGGGCTTCGCTCCCCCAAACCCCTCCACCGGGGGCTTTGCCCCTCGGAACCCCGCTGGGGGGGTGACACCCCCCTTTCAGGGCCGGTGTGTGTTTCTTTGGACTCCTACCTTGGGAAATTTCTGGGTGCGCCACTGGGTACAGTAATACAGAGGGTCAGGACCCTGCACTAAAGAGAGAGAGGATGCTCACTCTCTTTAGTGCAGGTTAGGGGGTTATCTCCAGCTTGCCTGGTTGGAGGTAACCCATATCAACAGCTGGGAGTAAAAAGACAGCTCAAATGCACCTAGAAACCTTAACAAGGACAAGTCAGCAGGTAGGCCACTGTATCTCAAACAGCAGAGTTCTTCCTAAACTGGCTGGACCACCAGCCTAGTGGTGCTTGTAATCTTGGACTTGCTGCAACATCTTCATTAAATATTTAAAGAGCAAAGAGACTGTCTTGTGTGCCTCCTTTCCCACTACATCATCACTCCCATTACTACCCCAATCATCCTCACCCCTGGGAGCCAGCCCTGGTTGGGAAGGGATAAACTTCTATACTTCTACACTACCTATCTTCCAGGGAGAATCTGCAGTGCTGGCCACCTAAAGGCTGGAAATACCAACTGGCGTGACAAACTTATAATTTTTTTCTTTTGTTTATTTTCTCCATTTTTCTTTTCCCCTTCTCAATGTGAGCCAGGGCCACAGCACTGGGCGCAGCCACTGTGATCCTGACCGCTGGCCCAGCTGCGGGGTACCTCAGACTATAGGTGCTCAACAGTTGCTATATAAGAAATGAATTATAATAATATCATTTATTATTTGCTGCAGAAATTTCTGCACTTTTTTTGACAGGAAAAACACAGCAATATAAACATGCGGCTTTGCCTCATTTTTGGTGCATTTTTTATGTGTTGTTAAAGGACATTTCTTGGTGCACATTTTTCTCATTCATTGTATTGGGTGAAACCTGCAGCTAAACTTGCAAGAATTGACATGCTGCAGATTTAAATATGCCAAAACACGTAACCTTGTGACCCACTTCACGGGTCCCCACTTCTCACAAGTCCTAGCCACTAAATCCTAGCCATAATTCAGTGTCCAAAATTAGCAAAGGACAAAATTAGAAATTTTTTTTTCTTACCACAGCATTACTTTGGTCAGCAACCATTGCACTCATGCAAGGTGCAGCTTTGCCTTGATTAAAAACTAGTGCAGGACACCAGCCTCCAATCACTAAACATCTCCTTAATCTTGGAGGGCAGCGAACCACTGGCTGTCCTGCACAATGAATAGGATTCACATAGGACCCTGTTCACACAGGTTACTGCAATGTGTGTCCAGCCTCTTACATTAGCCCCTATCTCAGCAGGCGGGATGTTTCTGGCACTACAACACTGCTTGTCCATTCATATAGTATAATAAGTTGAACCAGCGCCAACGATGCGGTTTATTGCTTTATTCAGTGAATTAAAAGCGCACAAAAAACATCCCCAATGGGGGGAACGCTAGACGCGTTTAAGGGATCACGTCCCCTTAATCATTAGCACATCTATATACAGCACATAACAAATATATATATACATTTAAAAACCTCTACAAGTGTGCACATTTAATTGGTAATTACTAAGGAGCGTTAACTCCTACCTCTCCGGTCCAGAGAAAACACAAAGCTAAATAAATGATATAATTGCGAATGGCTTTTTTGCCCCCGACGTGGTCATGCGGATACACGCGAAGCATTGGCCGCGAAGCGGGCATTGCGAGTCGCCGTGGTCATGTGGATACGCGCGAAGCATTGGCCGCGCAGCGGCCATTGCGAGCAGTTCTAAGGCGACTCGCTATGCCATGGCGAGTCGACTTAGCAGCGCGAAGCATTGGCCGTTCTAGAATCCCGATGCATGTGCATCGGGCTCCCAGCTAGTAAATAATATATCATTTATCTTTTTTCATATATACATCGTTGTATAAGCCCATATGGTATATCTGAAATTATATTTACATATACAATAAACTTTGGTACCAGGATATGTGTAAATCCATGCTAATCTCATATTACCTTTGTACATACATTTTTGCACAATCATGCACCAAATATCCATTCATGTATTATATATAGTCTGAAAGACCTTTAATAGGGGTTTAAAATGGCTGTAGGTGGCGAAATTATGTAAAGGAAAAATAACTTTTTCCCATTAGTAAAAATACAGTAAATCGCTTCTATAATTAAGACCTTGTGGAAAACGCGAGTCCAATTTTAGGATCCATAGTTTTTCCTTGTCATGCAGCGGTTTTTCCCTGTCTCCCCCGCGATATGGACGGAATACTTTCTCAATGGCTCTAACTTTCAGTGTACTTAAATTGCCCGCATGTGTTTTCTTAGGGTACCTTTACACGCCGCAACTTTTGGCAGCGATCGGAGGCAACCTAACGTGCGCGTGCACATTTTTCATGGTTGCCTCCGAACGCTGAAGGCGCATTTACATGCCACAATTTCAGCCTCAGCCTAAGGCGATGTGTCGTCCTGGAAGTTCCCACACCAACAGTGGGAAACATCCGGTTGACGTACATGTTCAGCACCGCAAGTACATAGGCGGGACAGACTTGTGTATTCCGCGCCCCAAACACGCTGATTAGACAACGCAATAGCGTCATGATTGGTCAGCCTACGCAGTAATGCTGCCTAATACATGACGCCATTGCAATTGTGTAGTGTGAATGGACAGCTCTTCAAATATGTTGCCCTGTGAAGGGACAGCCAATGGAAACACAGTAGCCACCACCAATCATCGCTGAGGGGGCGCGGTGTCCAGCACACTGTGGCACGCCTCCGTGAAATCAGTAGGCGACGCTGATTCCATCCCTATCGCCCCTTCACACGCCAAAAGCAGGGAATTTCCCCTTCATGGTTGCCTCTGGTTTTGCTGACAGATGTTCCGAGATCCTAATTTTAAGCGTGAGGGTTGTGCAACCAATATAATATTTTTTGCAGCTTTCACATGTGGCCATGTAGACCACATGTGTGCTGTTGCAGTTCAAATGTGCATTTATTTGGTAATTTTTTCTATTATGTAAGTTCTGGAAATCTGATCCAGAACTTACATATTTGCACATCCCGCATCTTTAATCTCCACACTTGAACATACCTTTGAACATTAACCAGGGTAGGATCTTGATTTTCTGTTCTGAGAAGATGCTGGGTGACAATACACTACCTAAATCCCTTGCTTTTCTTGGAATCATTCTCCATCCATGTCCCAGGATAGAAGACAATTTGTCATCCTGGTAAAGGATAGGAATATTTCTATCCAATATTTTCTTTATATCTCCAATCTGTTGGCTAAAAGGGCTGGAAAACACAGGTTACCATAACCAGCAGTCCGGGAGCCGAGTGAGTATTAGGTGGTTAAGTGAATTCCCCTCCCTTATTCCTATATCTCTCACTACAACACTGCTACCTGCCAGAACAAACATCTCATAGGGCCACATTACATGTCGCGATATCGCAATGCAACATGGACAAAGAGTCACGTGGTACGGTTGTTGCAGTTGATATCGTTTATGCATTGTGTCGTGTAAATGGGCAATGCGACGTGAAAAAAAACTACCTACGATATTGAAAGAAGATTATGCAAGCCCTTCAACCGTACGATATTGTATAGGCGATGTGGCAGGATCGTGCTGTGTGACAGCACAACTACGATTTGGAGCGCAACTTCCCCAATTCACTACAATGTTAATGCTCGGTCCCTGGATTGCTCATACCCAGCGCAAAAAAGTTGAGTACAAAATCATAGTTGCGTTGCCTGCCGATATCTCCCTGTGTGACATCTCCTATGCGATCTTGGACGAGTGCCAAAAACGTGCGCGCTCCCGTGAAATCGTATGCAATATCGGAACGATATTGCGACGTGTAACGGAACCCATATGGCCTAGCTGCACCCTGCAATGGTCGACTGACCAAAGTAATGCTGTAGGAGGAAAAAAAAAAAGATTTAAATATGCACCATATCTGCAAGGAGAAAATACTCAATGTGACTATGCAAATTTGCACTTCATTAAGGAAGTGGAAAAACTCCAGTGCCACATTTAAGCAGCTCCTCAAAGTCATAATCGCTTTCCAACAAGCTTTTAATATGACTAAGGGTTTGTGCCAGATCAGAACCCCAAACTACAGACGCTGCGTTTCGGGGTACCTGCCCCTCATCAGTGTAGTGTGTGGGATATTCTGATCTGGCTGTGTGACTGGGCTAAGACAAGGTCTGGGAACTTGCTAAATTTGCATATATCTGAGAGGAGGGAAGTGGCTACAATGTCCTCACCTACTTAGCTGTCTCCATAAGGTAGATAGCAAGTTCCCAGACAATGTGACTATGACATTTCAGGATTCTCATTGGCATTCCTGGCATCAGGATTCCCCTCAGGTTGTATGACAAATCTTCACTTAAAAATGAATCAAAATCTCAATAAAAACAAAATGTGTGCATACAGCTTACAGCTGGGGTTATGAGAGAATCGGATGTTATATGCTAATGACACTTGTCTCAAACTCTGCTGTGAACGTGACCAAGTGTGATTCTACTGTGATCACATTCTCTCGCATGCAAGAATGGGAGCACAGGTGCAGAAAGGATAGAAGGCTTAATTTCTCCATCTTCTCCATTGCCTGCCTTGTTGCATATTAGACTGCACTCTAATGTCAATCAAGGGCAGTCCAATGTTTCACACACCCAGACTTGACTTGTATCGGTGTGCTTGATCTGATTTGTGAAGGTACTTGATGATGAGATTGTTTTGTCATGCCACATTGGCATGAGGAAAAAATGTCAGATCTACACTGCCCCATGGATAGCACTTGCCTGTGTTATATGCTCGTGTGAGCAAGACTATAGGCAGAAGCTACATGATGATTCTTTGTTGACAACGCTCCAAATGATATTTCAGAATCAGAGGAATGCAATAGGTTGCATGCAATTCTCTCTACTGCTTTTTGCATATATATATAGTATTTTATAATTTTTAAGCATGCAAGTAGGATGACAGCAGCCCGATGGATAAAGGAAAAGTCTAATTCTATTTACCGTAATGGACAGTATAAGGTTCTGTTCATTCGTACAATATGAGTTGCATTTCTGTTCTATTCTAAGAAAAGAGAAAATGAATTCATATATAAATCTGTTATAAAACAGATACAAACTTATGCAGAAGAGCCTCATTAACTATAATAAGAGCTGTGTGACTTCCATTTTGTATCATATTGTAATAAATGGAACAAACAGTTCTGCATGCTGCGTTGTTTCTTTTGAAAAAATAAATCCTGGACCCGATACAGAATCCACATGGCCCCCATTATTGGCTTTGTGAACAATCACTGTATGACAGCAAGCAGGAGAAAAAGATTTGTCAGAGAAATAGAGCCACCAAGTTCAATATGTGCCAACAGGGATGGACCTTGCTTTGTTTAAACCTGTGTAGCTGTAACAAAGGTACCAGAATGCAACACACAGAGAAGGATGACACAGTGGTGACGTCACACAATATTTAATGGATGTTACACAAAAGAAAGGGTTAGGAATGGTGATACGGGGAAGGGCTGATAACAGGTTAATACTCTTCAAGTTGATGATATAGGAACAGCATGGATAGGCTTACAACAGGTTAATACACTTCAGGTTCAATAGACACAATAAACAGGAGCAGGATCACACCTACCAGTTTTAACTCTCAGCAGACCGTACGGTACTACTTCTCTGGTCGACACTCTCTTTTACATACAGCTCTGTCTAATGGCCCTTGAGTCACCCTTTCCATTCCTTTACTTTACTCTCTGACATAACCCAAGCCCCTTATGTTATCATCAGAGCCCACAGTATGGTGCGAAAGCCGTTCTACCACTTCACGGTGACCTTTATCAGAACGGTCCCTAGGCTAACATATTTAAAATCTGATCTAGTGTGAGCATACCTCATAGATACCAGATGCAGCAGGGCCAGATTCATTATGGGCACAAATGGTTTTAAATATGTTAGTCTAGGGACCGTTCTGATAAGGGTCACCATTAAGTGATAGAATGGCTTTCGTACCTTTTTTGCAAAAAATGTATTAACTAAGTACCCTGCTGTTGACACATTTTTGCACTTGCTTTTTACTTATATAGCAGAGAAATTTTTGGATGTTTTTTACACTGTCTCTTTTTTGTGATGTAGATTCTTGGTGGTGTGAGCACAGTTTACAGACCTATTCTATTGGCTGGAGGTCGAACCTGGCAAGCAGCGGTGCAGGGAGGGTGGATGATGACAACTGCACCCAGAAGGGGTGCTGTTTTCTAGGCGCCCATGAATCTGGGCAGGCCTTGCAGTGGTGCCATGCCACACAGGTCCTCAGGGGTGCATTCCAGAGACCAAAGACAGATGAGGGCGGTAGCTGATGACTATCAAGACTGTCTGTTTCTCTGGAGATCCTCCCTGATGACACCACAAGCTTTAAGTCTGGTGAGGAAGAAGATGTAACTTCGGTCAAATCGGGTGGAGAGGAGTGGCCGCAGGATGATTAAAATGCGGCTGGTCCAAAACCTTCTCCAAGGCAGCCTGGTGAGGAGACGTTGATTGTCCATAATAATATGCTGTCTTGAAGTTTATTAGTAATGTTTCAGGGCATGGTAGTTGGGAGCAGTTGCAAGCAATATCCAGGTGTCGGGCGCGGGGGAACAGATTTATGGGGTCAGCTGTTGGGGGTGTTACAAGGTTTAATAGAAGAACGCGCCATAACTGGAGAGTCGAGGTGGTCGATTGGGGCATGAGTAAGCTTGATACATTTTGAGTTATGTATGGAGGAGGCCCAAAATAAAGGGGAGGTTGTGCAGCCGGTTTGTGCGGAGGTAGTGGCGGAAAAAAGTGATGGTGGGAAAGAAAAAGAAAAGAAGGATGAATTGGTGTATTTGGATGATAGCTCCAGGAGTGAGGTTTATGCATGCTTTGTGGGCCTGTTGGGGGTGCATTTAAAGAAGGAGGTGAGAGAAAAAATCTGGGGGAGTACGTTGAAATATTTTCACTACTCCCTTTGGAAAAATTTAACATGGATAAGGTTAAGCCTAGTGATTTGAAGAAGGAAAAGCATGAGGAAGAAAAGCATAGGTACAGGTTGATTCCGAAGAAGTTTATGAATTGGCTGCTGACCTTTGCAATGTTGGCTAGCGTGATTGGTGAGGTGGAGCCAGAGCATTGTTCAGCTCTTTTATGGGTATATAAATGTGGTAGGGGAGGTATATAGGGCTTACAATGGTTTAGCATGGCTGGCGTATGACAAGCAGTTCTGTCAGAAGAAAGCTTTGTGGTCTGGTATCATGTTGATATTTCTTTATGGATGTGTGGCACCCCGCAACGAGTGCGTCAAAGGAGGGTATTGCATCCCAGACTGCAGATGTAATATTCTCTGACGAAGTAATGACCTGGTTAAAACTCAGAGCTCCATACCCTACATGCACATCAGAATAGAGGGCCAATAAGGTCCTGGTGGGCGGAGTGTAGGAGAAAAATATAGGAGAAGGAGAAAAGAGAAGTAAGTGGTCGGGAGGAACATAGGAGACAGGGCTCTGCACAGTTCCGTGCGGCCCCAGACCACCTACCGGTTGGCGCCATTACCCGGTGCCCCAACAACCGGACTCTGGGCGAACACCTACGGGTCAAAATACACCCGCGCCCATCTACAACCGGATCACTGGTTCCAAAGCAAGCAAGTTGTTCAGCACTGCTTAGCAAACTAGGAGTGGAGGGACTGCTCTATAGGAGTACCCCACCGCCGCCGCAAACAGAGCCGTGTGCCAGTGGAGTACCCACCAAAAGGACCCAGGCCCCCCTCACACCGGAGCGTACACACCGGCAGGGAAATCTAAGTAGTCCCTTGTACCCGAACTTGGCACACTAAGGCGATATCGGCAACTCACCTAGAACAAGTTTAGAATGGAGGAACACCAAGGAGCTCTGAGACGACACCGGTCATTGCTAAGTCCACCCAGTCCGTTACCCATTACCTGTACGCCATGTATCACCTGCTGGTTACAGTAAAAGACCCGTTGCAGAGACTATTGATGTCCGTGCTTCTTTCAGAACTGTTTAGCTCCGCATATTAAAAGCAACTAAGCTGCCTCACAACATCTTGTGCAGCTCCTGGCTCCGGGGACTCCCGCTCGTCCTGTGGGGAGCGTCCCAACTTGCTGCATTCCTTCCCCCGGAGACCCAAGCAGCACCGGTGAAAGTACCGGAATTCCCGCAGGTGGCGTCATGACAAGAATTAACCCCTTATCTGTTCGGCCAACTTTATTGATCTGGACTACCGGGCCCACACAGCCTCAGGCGCGGTACCGTGACAGGGAGCAGCGACAGCCCGAGACGTGCACACCCCGGCTACGGTGAGTCAGATGGACTTGATGGCGGCTCCAGCTCTAACCTTTTGTTGGGTGTCGGGAGATAGGGCCCTGGTAACGGGCTCTTGTCAGGTCAGAAAAATGTTTGTATTGGCAGATTAACGAGGGACATTGTAAATTTAGAACCTCATGCAAGTTTAAGCATGAGTGCTCTGGATTTGTGGGCAATCACAGCCTCTCCAAATGTTTTAAGAAACATGTATGTACAGTATTTTTCAGACCATAAGATGCACTTTTTTTCTCTAAACTGTGGGGGAAAGTGGGTGAGCGTCTTATGGACCAAATATATGGATCTATGCTGACTGTGACTGGCTGGAGGAGCAGCGGCTTTGGAGCAGGCTGGAGGAGGCTGGCACGGGCTGCAGAGGCAACCCGTGGTCACGTGGGCCCGCTCATTAGGCTCATGTAATATTCACTGCATCCTCCTGTCCCTCACCTAAGCACTGAAGCTGGCACTGAGAGGTGGGTGGGCGTGGGAGCGGTGCATATTACATGAGCCTAAAGTATACTGACCTCCGCATCCTGGATATGGCTTCCCTGTCAGGCAATATAGCCCCACTGCTGGTGCACACTAGCAAAAAATGAACGATGTTAACTCACCTCTCCATAGCTCCCAGCCTTCAGCATCACCCTCTTCCTGTGTCCCAAACATCACTTCATGTGACCGGAGCGCACAGTGTTGACATCACTGTGCGGCACCGATCACATAATCGGATGCCAGGCACAGACAGGAAGACAGCAATGCTGTAGGCAGGGGAGCTACGGAGAGGTGAGATAACATGGTTTATTTTTGTGTGTGTGCCAGGACTGTGGCCATATAACATGACGGGGGCTATGACCAGGATGGGGGGCTATATCCAGGATGGGGGGGGTTTTGTACCAGGATAAGGGGGTCATGTACCAAGATGGGGGGCCATATCCAGAATGGGGGGCCATATCCAGAATGGGGACCATATAACAGGATGGAGTGCCATAACCAGAAGGGAAGCCATATCCAGCATGGGGATGCTATGTACCAGGATAAGGGGGCTATGTAACAGGATGTGGGGCCATATCCAGGATAGAGGGCCATGTTCCAGGATGGGGGGCATATCCATGATGTGGGAGCTATATCCTAGAATAGGGGGCCATATCCAGAATGGGGGATCATATATTATTTAGAAAGGGCCCAGGATGGGGACAATACCCCCATAATAGTGTCAGTAGCAGATCTCCCTCCCCATAACAGTGCATTATAACCACATTTTTTGCTTACTTTTTTCCCCTACTTTCCTCTTCTAAAATCTGGCTGTGTCTTATGGTCCGGTGCGTCTTAAAATCCAAAAAAATATGGTATTTAAAGGGACACCGTCAGGTTATTTTTCAGTATGATACTAATATTGAATAGTGCCTGGGCAGACCTTTTAAAAACATGTAAAATCATTATTCTACCCTTTGTAGTTTCCATGTTATCACCATTGTCAGACCCTGCAGAGAGCTGCTGCATTAGTCCTGTCCATTATAAGCAGAGACGATTAGTCCTGGCTGTGTTAAACTGTCATGCAATTATGCACTTCCTCTCAGCAGCTCTCTCCTCCCTCTGCTCTCTGTGCTCTGTGGTTTCACATTTAGGAGATCTATTCTGTTGAGGACACAGGGAGAGAAGGATTGCAGGTCTGCCTTATCTTATCTAGACTCCATTTGTTTCTGTAAGCAGGTATCCCTGCTGTTACAGTTTCTGTGTTGTATTTCATCTCTTTCCTGGCTGCAGACAAAGCAGAGAGGAGAATACAGTCCCCCCACTGATCTCCTGTGCAGCGATGTGACATGCATATTCATCGTATGGGGAGTGGATAGCAGAGAGCTAAGTGGATCATTCACTGTGATTGACAGATGGAATTAATCTCTTTGTTTGAACTTTACAGAATACAGGAGGGAAACATAAATAAAAGAAATACATCAATAGAGAGAGTTTAGAGGGAGGAATTAGAAAATGATAGCAGTTACATATGGATTTTTGACCTGACAGTTTTCCTTTAAATGTGAATATTTAAAGCTGTGGACATTTGATCTTAGGCTAGGGTCACACTTGGCTGCGTTTTTTCAGGTTGTTTTTGACAGGCTAGGTTCAAACTTGCGCTGTGGATGAGTTTTTCACACTTGCATTTTGTGAAAAACACATGCAAAAACTCATCCATAGGCCCCAATACAAAAAACGCATGCCCCAATGCCAAAAAAGCATGGTAAAGTGCCATGAGTTTTTTCCATGAGTTTTTGGCTCAGCACCAAAAAATGCATCATGATGAGTTTTTTGGTGCTTTTTCAAAAACGCATGCATTTTTGTAACATGGGGCCCTATGGGAATCACATGCGAATCCGAAGGGCAATAAATGGTACCATGAGTTTTTGCATGAGTTTTCGCATGTGTTTTTTAAGACTGCTCCAGACCTAACAGCAAAAACGCAGCCCAAAAACGCAGGCTGTCAAAAACAACCTTAAAAAACGCAGCTAAGTGTGACCCTAGCCAAAGCCTGCGTTTTTGGCCTGCGTTTTTGCTGTTAGGTCTGGAGCAGCCTTAAAAAACGCATGCGAAAACTCATGCAAAAACTCATGTGAAAACTCATGCGAAAACTCATGGTACCATTTACTGCCATGTGGATTTGCATGTGATTCCCATAGGGCGCCATGTTAACTAACCAGATCAATTTTTTTTACTGCACCCACTGCAGTCACACCATTGCAGTCACACTTGAGTGCAGCATCAGTTTTTTTGGACTTAGGCTGGCTTCACACTGCAGTTTTTTCACTGATCAGTGTCCATCCAGTTTGTGTGCGAAAACCAGGAGTGTCTCCAAAACTCAGAACAGGTGTCAATCTTTCAATTATACTTTTTCTCTGCAAGTTCCTCTCCTGGTTCTTCTCCTTGTTTTGGAACACAAACTGGATGGACACTGATCAGTGAAAAACTGCAGTGTGAAGCCAGCCTTAGAAAAAAAACTGCACAAAGTGATGCAAAAACCTAATCCAAGGCTCAAGTATGACCCTAGCCTAAGTCACAGGAGTGGTGTATGTTATTTGAGGTAAATTAATTATAAGGGGTGGTTAGGCATGTAAGGGAAAATGGAGTATCCCTCCTAGATTGTCATGGCAATGATAGGAATCTGCATTGAATACATCTTAAGGTACCTTCGTGTCGAGCCCACTGGGACGGGGGTACTCTGTACCGGACCGGGTCTGCTACTGGGGAAGTCACGGGTGGTCCTGGTCCGGACTGTGTCCCGGGCCCTGGCAATAATAAGGGGTATTTACAGGGGATGTCAGTCGTGACGCCACCCACTGTGTGCGGCCACTGATGGGGCCGCCGCTGCTCCGGGGATGATGTAATAGCAGAGATGGAATAGTTCCCGTGGGCAGAACTGTGTTCCCGGGGCAGTGATGGTTAAAGTCTATTTTGTAGTGTGCAAGCCTGGTGCTGGGTGCAGTACACTTACTGTCCAGATGCTGCAGGGATCCTCCTTCAGTGTTGGAGCCTGCACGCTGTGGCTCTCCAGGTGTAGGGCTGCTGCAAACCTGTATGGAAGGAGTCGTGTTCAGGCAGAAACATACAAGGGAGTCGTGTTCAGGGTTCACCGTGTTTACTTCTCAAGTGCTCAAGTTCAGTTACAGTTCAGTACAGTTCTTACAGTTCAGTTCAGCACACGGGCACACTTTCCCCTCCGGGTTCCTTTACTCTCTGCAGCCAGGTCTCTCTTCTCTGTGACCCCCTCACTCTGTCTCTGTGTCCTTCCCAGGCTGTTGACTTTCTCTGTATCTGTTCACTTTAGTGTGCGTGACTCCGGACAGTATGGCGGTGACTCAGGTCCCTCTGGGTCCTCCTGGTTTTCACTGAGCTGCCTGTCCTTTGGGGTAGGGACCCTAACGTGTAGCTGTGGTCCCCCGTCGGTTGTCTGGGGATGCCGGGTGAAACTACGGTCCCCTCTAGAGCCGATACTCTACTCAGCCTAGCCTCCAGCAGTCCTCCCGTGTGAGGCTCTACCAGGCTCTCTCTACAGTGTCTTCAAGTATCATAGGAGGGCTACTCCGCCTGCAGTCTGGTTGTCTCGACTGTAGTTCTAGGGCCCGGTATCACCGTCCCTCTCTTCCCTCACACTCTTGGGGTGCTGGCTTCGGAAGTGCTTCCTCTCTGCGGCTCGCACTGGCTCTGCTCAGATTCTGCGCTCCTACACCCCACTTTGCCACGACGTGTGATCTCAGTCTTTTCATCTCAGCCTACCTCGGCCTACTGACTCCTTTCTCCTCCCCCTTCACTTTTTCTACCCTCTGTCACCTGACTACGTGTGTGCCCACCCACTGCTCTAAACACACCACCCCTCGCCTGCTTAGAGTTCCTAGGCTCCGGGTTGGGTGCTGCCCTCTACTGTACGTGGGTTGTATGGGTGTGAGGGTGTTGGTGTTCAACTGTCGTCCTACCTGCCTGGCTGCAGTTCCCTTTGCGGCCTCCTGAATGCAGGGGCGCCACATTCACACGCCGCAATATCTCCTGGGAATCCTAAATGCGATATGTCGCCCCAGAGCAATCGCCATGAAATTGCCTCACAATTGCGGCGTGTGATTGGGGAATTTTGCGGCAATAAATCGCCTCTCCTGAGCACTGCTCTGAAATCAGCCGCAATCATGAAGGCGATATTTCCGTGTTGTGGCGTGTGATAGGGCGATAGTGATGGAAACAGCGTTGCCTAGGATTTCCCGTAGGCGTGCCCCAAGCGTTCTGGAGTCCGCGCCCAGTCCGCGATGATTGGTGCTGGGTACTGTGTTCCCATTGGCTGTCAGTTGGCAGCGGCATATTTGAGCGTGTATTTGGTACAAACTGCGATAGACAATGGCTTCATGTATTAGCCAGCCTTCCAGTGCATGCTGACCAATCGTAACGCTGTTGTGTTGTCCAATGAGCGTGTATGGGGCACAGTATAAACCACTGTGGCATGCCTATCTCCTTGCCGCGCTGAACATGTACGCCCACATTGCCTTTGGAATTGCGGCGTGTGAAGCGGCGATAGAGTGAGTCAAGATTGGTTCTGCTGTAGGTGAGGCGATTTCCAGAGCAACACATCGCCTTACTTTCAGGGCAAGATTGCGGCGTGTGATGCCGCCATTGGCGATCTAAGGCGACCATGAAAACGTGCACGCGCACGTTATATCGTCATATATTGCCAGCCGCGATTGCGGCGTGTGAAGGTACCCTTAAACTTTGGCAAAAAAGGAGCACATACTATAGTCCTTAAAACAAAAAATATGTTACCAATCCACTAAACTGATGTCATATGTTGTGCCAAGGGGTGATTGTCAGTGAGCTACAGCTGTAACCAAATGTATGAGCTGCATACAGTGCTGTATTGGGGGATCACACTGGTCAGGATGTCTAGGAAAAACCTATAAGGGCAGAGTCCATACCAGTGGGCACTCTACCTGAATGCAGCTATATACTGTATGTACATATTCTTACCTGCTATCTACCTAAATTAGTAAGCTGCAAATGCTTCTAAATCAGACTGTAAGACTGCGTTCAGATGCGGCGTAATTGCCGCATATTCCTGCTTTTATGTGGCGCTTTTCAGTGCTCGCGTAAAAGCAGTGCCAAAGAAAGCTGGATACGCCTTACAGCAAAAGCTATGACTTTTGATTAAAGGTGTGCAGATGTATTTTTACGCACCCGCTTTCACTGCAAAAGTGTGCGCGCAAAAATAATTGACATGGCAATTCTTTGCATTTTTTTCAGCGCGCTTTTCCCATAGGCTACATGTTAAAATTTCCTTGGGAAGAGCGTGTTGGGAAATGCGGGGCGTCTGCATGCAGTCATGCTTTTTTGAGCGTAAACGCATGCTAAAAAGCGCCACTGCACAATATGCGGCCAAATACGCCGCGTCTGTATGCAGCTTAAGGGTAACTGCTCACAATCAGGATTAGTAGCAGCCTTTTATATGCGTGTTTTGCTGTATCCAGTATGCTGCATTGTACAGTACAGGCACAGTGGATGATTATAGACATCCTTTGCTAATTTTTTAAGCAGCGTAAACTGACGTGACGAGGCTTTCCAAACTGCCGCATGTCAATTTACCCTTGCGGAGACGCTAGTGTTCTCGGTGGGAAACAAAATACGCTGTGCCCAAAATCTTGATCATCGGAACGAACACTGCGTTCTTCCGCAGTGAACACTAATGTCTCTGCAAGAGTGTCTAGAACGCAATGTCTCCTGATCGTGGGCACGTGCCCAAATGAAGATCTAATTAATCTTCTGTCCTTGCACATGATCACTTACTTCTTCCTAGCAGCATCCAAAATTACAGACTCATGAACTGATTGGGTAAACAGGGGTGGAAATATCATTCATGCAACCTGTGCAGCCTCAAAGAGGCCCAAGAGGCAAAGGGGCCCATTACTACCTCCAGTGTATGGAACTGTGCAATGTGATGAGATAATGGACTGAAAAGGGCACATATATTGTTCTTGCACAGGGCCATTTTCTGCCTGTGTCCACCAGTGCAGTGATCTGTCACACTGAATCCTGCTATGATAATGGACTTTTTTGTTACGTCGCAATGAATTGCTTGACATATTGAACTCTACAGCTGAGCCTTGCTACATATATTCCTGCTCTAAACAGCTGTACAACACCTACATGTCTTCCCTGCTCAGGCTGGCTTCACACTGCAGTTTTTTCACTGATCAGTGTCCATCCAGTTTGTGTGCCAAAACCAGGAGTGTCTCCAAAACTCAGATCAGGCGTCAATCTTTCAATTATAGTTTTTCACTGATCAGTGTCCATCAGTGTTTGTGTGCCAAAACCAGGAGTGTCTCCAAAACTCAGATCAGGCGTCAATCTTTCAACTATAGTTTTTCTCTGCAAGTTCCCTTCCTAGTTCCTTTCCTGGTTTTCGCATACAAACTGGATGGACACTGATCAGTGAAAAAAATGCAGTGTGAAGCCAGCCTTAGCCATTATTCAAAATCATCTTCATGAGTTTTCTCTCACTTAGGCTAGGGTCACATTTGGGAAGGCAATTGCGTTCACTGCATCCAGATCCGGATGCAGTGAACGCAATTGCCTTTACACGCATTTTTTTGGAAAAATGTTTGCAGAATACCGCACTCCAGTAACCGGATTGCTCAGGATGTGTAATCCTGAGCAATGCGGCTACTGGATAGTTTGCTCATCCCTGCTTCTGCAGGGATGAGCAAACTGTTCTATGTATTGTAAATCGATAATGAAAGGGGCGGGGCCATCGCGTCATGAAAGGGGCGGGGCTATCGGTATGATGCGAAGTTGGTCCTGCCCCTTTCATGACGCGGCCTTCCTTTTAACACAGAAGCAAGGCCAGGGGGGGCGAGCATAATTAATTAGCGGGCGGAGGCAGCAGCACACAGCCCCGCCTATGGCTTCAAACTGAAACTGCCTGGCACAGCACGTAACTATGAGCTCAATTCTCTACTTTAATACTTAGTTTTTGTCACAAAAGGGAGAGCTAGAAAAGAGTGGTGCAGGGACCCCTCTATATAGATACGGACTAAGCCCCCCCTAGAGACATCAAGCAATCATTTATTTATTACATTTATCGATTTACAATACATAGAACAGTTTGCTCATCCCTGCAGCAGCAGGGATGAGCAAACTATCCAGTAGCCGCATTGCTCAGGATTACACATCCTGAGCAATCCGGTTACTGGAGTGCGGATGCTTAAACCGCTCCGAAAACTGCAGCCTGCATGATTTTTAACGCAGGCTGCAGAGCCGGAGACGGACACCGGATTGCTTGTGAAGCAATCCGGTGTTTTGCATTGGCTCCTATGAGGAGCGTTTCTTGATCCGGTTTTGAGCTTTTTGAAAGCTCAAAACCGGATCAGGTTTTAAAAATAAAAACGTAGATGTGACCCTGGCCTTACTTAGAATCACTTCACCTGATGTATTGATAAGATCCCACTTTATTAAGACTTTCATACGTGTTGAAGAAACACTGTCAGCAGCTTTTTACTATGTAATCTGAAGGCAGCATGCTGTAAGGATTAGGACTGAATTCAACAATGCCTCTTTTGTCAAGGACTGTGGGGTTGTTTATTTGCAATGTTTGTTTTAGCAGCTGAACCTTATCATTGCAGTGACTTGCTGGCTTGTGCCATGTTGTTCAACATGCTCCCTACGCTGTTTGGCACCTCACTTTCAATATACAATGTCTATAAAGAGCCTGATGTGGGCGGGGGCATCTCTGTCATCTGCTGCTGTGCTAAATCTAAAACCTATATGCAAAAGAAAGAATGGAGAGCGCACTTTGAAATATCTAGTTGAGGGTGTAATTAATAGGGGCCAAGTGATCGCTCACCTTTTCAGGTTGTGCGCCCTCGCACAACCCTGGACACTGCTTCACGTTACCATGCTGTGGTTAAGCCCGCCGGGGATTCTGCTGGATTCCTCTCACTGTTGCCATCAGGTGACTTCCGGGTTCAGTGTCACGTGACCTCCAGACCGGAAACACGTCACTGCAGGTTCTATGATGGTTTTGCCAGTTACTAAGCGACGGCAGGTCCTTCCATCTTCTAAGTTCAGCGATCTCCACTCGGAGCTGCTCTTGCCGATCTCCCCAAAGGGGAGTATGAACAATAGATAGGAAAATGTATATACCGGCTTCTGAAGCGTTGAGGTGGGGATCATATAAAAATGACAAGTTATATTAAAACAGACCTTTATTGGCCCCTTGCACTGCCACTATGCATTTTGACAGTAATTCAGCTGTTTTATCACATTGGTATCACCTGATGAAGACAGCTGAATTACTGCCGAAACGCGTAGTGGCAGTGCAAGGGACCAATAAAGGTCTGTTTTATCTTAACTTGTCGCTTTTATATGATCCCCCACCTTAGCGCTCCAGAAGCCGCTATATACATTTTCCTATCTAAAATCTAAAACCTTTGATTGTGTCAGGACCGCTGCAGCCAGTAATCTAAGTGAAACATTGTTGGATTCGGCGTCTCTAAATCATGCGGCTCTCAGATGAGGTAGCAAAAGCCTGTTTAGAGATTCCCTTTAATAATGGGTTTGCAGGAGTAAAATGTGCTTAACTCATTAAGAGGCACAGGCCACTTATTGGAGTAGGTGCATCTTATCACTGGCGTGCGCTTCTATGTGATGATGAATGTGACCCTAGCATGATAATAGTAGCAGAGCAGAATACAATTAGAAAAAATGAATAGCGGTATTCATATTACTGTATACAATTTGCATAATATTTACAATTATTTATCTTTTCATTACTTTTGTGCTGTTTTTCACATATTTAGGCTGGAGAGCCAACTGTTCTCCTTTGGGGAGAATGTGTTAATGTATTACTGCTGTCAGTAACTGGAAATGTACACTTATTGCTAAGTAATTCTGTAACTAGAAACAATCAACAAAACATACAGGCATTTTCATTTATTATGTAATTTATTCCCAAGCTTTTCCAGACAGTTTGCAGATCATACTTGTTAATTGGATGTGATTAGTTTAAACCGTATTGAGTCACATTTACAGATTCTTATAAAAAAAATAGCAATTGTTATAATGTGCTAAGTCCTGCATATTTGATATAATAATCCTTAAATATCTCTGTGTGTATTGAGTTGTTATAGAATTTAGTGACTTTTCAGTTCACAGTACTAGAAGGGGTTATACATATGTTATTAACTCCTTAATGATTCCCTACCTTTTATGCAAGCTCTCACACCAACCACGTATCTTTACACCTCTAACAGCCCATGGGTAGAGCGGAGCACCACGGCTGTTAACCTATTAAATGCCACTATCAAACTCTGACAGCAAGATTTAACGCACGTCGGCATGGATTGCGCACTTCTTACTCTTATTGCAGAGCACCGATGTGTTGTCATAACAGCCAGGGGGTCTTCTGAAGACACCCGTGTCTGGCAGCACAGTATCCCTGTGAAAACAAGCCCATGGTTGGTGTTCGTATGAGACTGTGATTTATTTTATACCCAGCAATGCTGTGGCATTTTATAAAATTAAAGCTGTAAATAAATACCGTATTTTTTGGATTATAAGACGCACTTTTGTGCTGGATATGGCCTCCCCATGCTGCTGCCCATAATAAAATAAAAACCACATTACTTCCTCCATGTCTCCCTCCTTGTTGGGAGAGCCTGCACTTCCTGGTTCCTCTCCGTAAAGCCGGTCATGTCATCGGCACAGCAGAGTGACATCATCTCTGCGCGCCCGGTCACATGACTGGCTTCCCGAGAAGAATCAGAAAGTGCGGGCGCAGCGGCAAGGAGTGAGACATGAGGACACCACTGGAAAGGGTGAGTAACATGGTTGTTATTTTATTATGGGAAGCAGAATGGGGGGCAAAATCCAGCATGGGGGGGCATATGTCATCACTTGGGGCCATATCCAGCACAGGGGGACGTGTGCCATTACAGGAGGATTTGTGCCATCACAGGGGGTCGAGTGCCATCACTGGGGGACGTGTGCCATCACTGGGGGCCATGATTAGCACAGGGGGATGTGTGCCATCACTGGGGGACGTGTGCCATCACCGGAGGATGTGTGCTATTACTGAGGGACGTTTACCATCATTGGGGGATGTGTACCAGCACAGGGGGACGTGTGCCATTACAGGAGGATGTGTGCTATCACAGGGGGTCGAGTGCCATCACTGGGGAACGTGTGCCATCACTGGGGGCCATGATTCAGCACTGGGGGACGTGTTCCATCACTGGGGGACGTATGCCATCAATAGGGGACGTATGCCATCACTGGGGGATGTTTGCCAGCCATAACCAGATTAAGGGGGCCATATCAAGGATGAGGGGGGCTATATCCCAGGATGAGGGACCATGTACCAGGATGAGGGGGCTATGAGGGACATATACCCTATATGATTTGTAAGACGGACACTGACATTATAAGACAGACCCAATTTAACATTAAAAATTATTTTTTACGCTTTTCCTTCACCAAATTTCCGGGTGCGTCTTATAATCAGGTGCGTCTTATAAAGAGAAAACTTAACTGAAAATAAATTACAGAATTTCACTTTTTTTGCTATTTTGCCACACTTGAAATGTTTTTCCGCACTTACTCTTATATCATATGATACAATGGATTGTGTAATTCAAAAACACAACTCATTCTGCATAAAACAAGCCCTCACTTGACTATAGCAACGGATAATTAAAAAAGATATGGCTCTTGGAATAAGGGGAGTAAAAAAACAAAAGCGCAAAAATGAAAAATCGGCCAGTCCTTTGGAACATAACAGTGTTCCGATATACAACAGCCAAACACTTAGGGGTACTCGGGCGGGCTGGTGCTTCATATTCCGGCAGGCAGTGTTCTCCTGCCAGCCCTAGGTGAGGAGCGGGGGAGATTCGGGGGTGCTATCGGACGCTGAGGTGAGGAGCGAGGGGAGGGTTGCTTAGAGTGTTATGGGACGCCGCGGCTCACTTACCAGACTCCCCTTTGCATCGCCTGCTGTGCTGCCAGCCTCAGCCGCAAAGTGAAGCCGGCCGGCCCATTTCAGTGGGGGGGCGGCCCTAGATGAAGGCTATACCACCAGCCTGGGGGGCACTTGGCCACCTGGGCCAGTCCGCCCCTGGGGGTACTTCACACACAGCAATGTTCCAGCAATCCCAACAACGACCAGGATCGCTGGGATATCGCTGTGTGGTCGCAGGGGAGCTGTCAAACAGGCAGATCTCCTCAGTGACCAGGGAGCCGTATAACGACCTCCACATCGCTGGGTAAGCGGGAGAAGACTAGTAACTAAGGTACACATCGGATAACTAAGCACAGCGCTGTCCTAGTTACCCGCTGTGTGCCTTGGTTAACAGCCTTCTCCCGCTTACAGGCTGGTAACCAGGGTACACAGCGGGTAACTAGGACAGTGCTGTGCTTAGTTACTCGATATGTACCCTGGTTACACATCTGGTGCGTTGTGCACCCGGCCACGCAGTGCACGCTGGGACATGTAGTCATAAGACTACATGTCCCAGCGTGCACTGCGTGGCCGGGTGCACGCAGCTGTGGCTGTGGCTGGTGGCGGTGCCGCTGCCCGCACCGGCTCCCTGCATTCTCAGACCCGGCGCTCGTTGGTCTCCCGCCATCTAACACGCCGATGCGTGCTGCACAGCGGGAGACCAACAAGCAAAAAATAGTCCTGATCGTTTTGTAACGATCAGCGACCTCGCAGCAGGGGCCCCGTCGCTGCTGCTTCTCACACACAGCGATATCGCTGGCGAGGTCACTGATTTCAGCGATATCGCTGTGTGTGAAGTACCCCTTATGCTGGAGGGATTGTCCCTTGATAACCTTAAGGGTACCGTCACACCTGGACATATCGCCGGCGATTTCTATGGCGACGCACGTGTGCGCGCACGTTTTGCGTGTCGCCCATCGTCGCCGTCACCTATTTACACGTGACGACAACTCAGGCAACGCTTAGGCGATGAGCCTGGCCGGAAGTTGCCTGTGCGTCTCCCAAGACCCACGGGAGATCAAGTCACTGCTGGCCGTTTCCGCGTCACACAGAGCAACCACTTTAGCGATGTGGGAGTTGTTTTGTTCCGTGTCTCGGAGGTAGGCGTTCACATTATGTTTTGTGACGCCTCGAAGACGTGTGATTGGTTGCAAACAAACACCAATTACTGTGTCCTTGTTCGCCGCGCCACATCATAAAATGTAAAGCATGCATGTGCGTATTGGCTCGTTGCTCAGTCAACTCTCGTGTGATGTGTTGCGGATTATTGCTAGACACATTGGCGTGTCCAACAAGGCAATACACGGCGCTCGCGTGTCGATTAATTGTATAGTGAAGCCGTATGGTGTTTTTATGTAATGTGTATTGTGCTACTACGTTGACCAATAAAATCACTCTTGCTTTGTTGGTCAGGATAATATTGGAGCCTTGACCAAGTATGTGTGTGCACAGATATTTGTGTGTTTGCAGTTATGTGGCACATATGTATTGAACACCTAACATTTCCTTGTCCATGTGTGTGTACAGAATATGTGTAATGAAATACATGCATATAGAGGCAAAAACACACAGGCACCATACAGTGTCACCACAAAGGCCTGTCCCTGGGTCCCGTACATATGTCCCCAATGCTTATGTACCCCTATAAATCAGACATTATGTCACCATACGTTTTTGGTACACCATATACTGGGACATGCTTCTCTTTCCTGGGACAAATAAACACATTTGAGGACACAAAAGATGTACTTGTGGTATCGGGTCAACCTTTCTTACGTAATAATGGTATGGGGTCAAACCCCGTTTACAGGGGTAACAAATATTAACCATATACATACATTCAAAAAAACACTTAACAAGGGTCCATGCTTAAAAACACACTATTTTTTATTAAAACACTTGACCAACAGGGTCCATTAATTCAAAAAGTCAGTAGAAAAATCCCATAAACTAGGGTAAAATTTGAAAATCACACATCAAACGTGAGTAAGAGGCTGGCCTTCTTAAGGGGCAGAGCTGGGATGGGCTTGTTTGTATTCCTCAATCAGGTGGCCTAATTGGCTGACCTTCAAAGCCGCTTCTTCATGGGCCGCCACCAGGTCCTGCAGGGATGGGCCACCTACAGAGTATACATAACATCAACATCAGCCACATGTTTGGCACACATAACAGGTGTATTTTCTTTTAGAAGTGTTTGCATTTACCAGGTGGCTGGGGACCCACAATTTGGGGGGGTGGGGATGGGAGGGGCTTATTACCCAGTCCACCGCATTGCTTGTGTCATCTGTAATGAGATCAACATATGTGTTTTTGTTTTGGCCATAACAAAGGTCCCGACATACAAATTAAGGTAAAAAAAAACAAGAAAGACAGGTATAGTGCACAGTATATATGAGTCATATTGACATTACACACACCTTCTTGCCCATTTGTGGGGTCCTCAGGGGACCACTGTGCCGAATTCCCACCACTGGAGATCTCTCCTTCCAAGGGTGGGGTGGGTGCAGCCCTTGGTGTCCCTTCCGAGCCTGATGATCTAGGACTGTGTGGTGATGTGGGCCCTTGGAGATGTGGTGGTTTTTGGGGTGTTTGCCCATGAATTTCTGGGGATGTCATTGCTGGCAATGCTTCTGTGGGTGAGGCAGCTGGCGTTCCTGCTGGCGGTTGGGCAGGCGAGCCAAGTTGGCTGGGTGGTGCTCCAACTTCAGGTGATGGGGGATGCTCACGCCTTCTGTCCCTACCTGTTGAGGCAACAACATACTTAATCACAATAACAACATGGCCAGATATGTGGGGACTTATTAAACAGTGCTGTTTGAAGTTCATTAGGTCAGGTTGAATGCAATTGAAAGAAGGCCAGGATAGGCCAACATTATGTAATATGTGTGTAGGGTAAACATATGACAATATGTGGCTAGGTAAAGTAGACATATAGTTTACTTGGCACAAATCCAAAAGGTAAACTCAAATACACAGGTTTACAGTGTGTGACATGAGTGCTGAGACATAATGGCTGACATGCTGAGGCTGCTCTATGCATATTTACACACATACTGTAGGCCTGTGGTTATTGTCTGTGCATACAAGTGTGTTGTGACACATGACCCACAGAAGTATAGGGTGTATGAGGATGAAGCAGGAAGATGATCCTGAAACTGCAGAGTCATGAAGCAGCTCTCACATACATTGCCCCTATATATTTTGGGGTTTATAGTGGCATGTGTTGGCCTTCATATGTCTTTCTTTACACAGAAGGGTATGTGTATGTTGTCATGCTAAATACTCACCACTTATCTGGGCAATCCTGTCACGCAGTCGGGTGATACGTCCAGGCGTCTTATATTTCAGATCTGCAATTTTCTTGCAGATCTTCTTTGGGCTGCGCACAACACCCAACCTCCTCTCCAGCCACCTCTGCACCTTCAGCAGGACAGCCTGCTTGTGGAGGCGTGGATGGGTGTGCTGCTGGTGACACCAGTAATCCCTGGTGTTACATAAATCCACAAGGATATGGAGCTCAGGCTCCCCCCACACTGCAGCTCGCCTGGGTGCCGCCATTTTACTATTCTGCAGGGGAAGGGAAAGCAGCAGGAAGGCGGCGCCAAAATATTGACAACGCTATGGCGAATGAACGCACGGGAGAGATGTCACATGTTGATGGGGGCCCAGAGGCGCAAAAGCCACAGGATACACTGTATGCTTTTGCGTCATATACTTTAAACAGGAAGGCTGCCACTACAGCGCTCTGATGCAGACATTAGTTGACATGTCATGACAATTGCATTGACGTTAACACACATTTTTGCCCGTCGCACATCTCTGCACTTTGAACACAGCCGCAAACACAGAGGCCACATCAATGCGCTACTGTACAGTATGTACGCTCCTGGGTAATACACCTTTGGACGCACACATCATCAAATATGGCGCCGAGGAACAAGACGACCAATCAGAACGCTCGAGCTGCCACCAATCCACGCAGACCGGCAGAGGTAGTAAATACGCCCAGAAACACCTACAGGAATGGTATAGGCGATGTGTGCTGTCGCTCTTGACATCGCACATGAGATGTTACACAGGGCGATCAGCACACATCGCCCAAGAATTGTCGCCTGGTTTCAGAGCTCTGATGTGAAACCAGGCGACCACTCATATGTGTCGCCCTTGCCCATTTACATTAGGCAACGCTTTGGTGATGTCGCTGGCAACAGGCTACGCCCCAGTGTCGCCATAGAAATCGCCGGCGATATGTCCAGGTATGACGGTACCCTTAGAGCCAGTTAGTGCTGTAATCAGTATCATCTTTGATTTGTTTGTGTTCCTTTCCTGTAATCCTCTATGTTGTGATAAAGATAATGGTTGTTATATGCCCAAAGTAAAACACTTCATTCTCTTACAATGATTGAGTGCTGATTATTCTGCTGGATGCTGAAATCTGCAATAGTTGTTACAATATGTAAGTAGTGGTATGGATATAACGCTTCTCGCTTTATAAACATGATGTCTTTTTTGTAAAGATTTCATGTGCCAGTTCAAAGAAATCTTGCATAAAGGCATTATACAAATCAATTTACTTGGAAAAACCAGTCCAAGTGCATTGTGATGCTTCCTGTGCACTTCCAGCCTGACTTGTATAAGGAAGTCAGGAATTAAGTTTCTCATTGCTGGTGAATTAGATCTCTGCGAAAAAAAAAAATATTTTTTTTTTCGGACTATGACATGCACCGGATCATAAGACGCACCTAGGATGTAGAGGAAGAGAGTAGGGAAAAAATATGAAGCAAAAAAGGTTGTCCTGACACACTGTTATGGTGGATCTGCTGCTGATACTGTTAAGGTACCTTTACACGTCACCACTGGGTGGTAGCAATTGCCTGGCATTGGGGATTTTTGTGTCTGTTGCCATGAAATTACTACGAAATGGCGGCGTGTAAATTGGGAAGTTGATCGCGTTACCCGCTGTTGATTCGGATACCTGTTTCTGAGCCGTGCTCAAAAACCCAAGGCAACACAAAGGCACAATTGCCATGGTAGTGGTGTCTAAACGGGGCACAGGGATGGAATTTCCGTCGTCTAGTGAATTCCCAGGGGCGTGCCACAGCGTCATAGATACCACGCCCCATCAGCGATCATTGGTGGGGGCTACTGTGTAACCATTGGCTGTCCCTTCACAGGGCACCATGTTTAAAGAGCTGTCCATTCACACTACACAATTGCAATGGCGTCATGTAATAGCCAGCCTTCCTGCGCAGGCTGGCCAATCATGATGCTATTGCGTTGTCCAATCAGCGTATTAGCGTCATGGAATACACAACTCTGTCACGCTTATGTACTTGCGGCGCGAAAGATGTACGCCCATATTCCTTTGTGGATAGCGGCGAGTGAAGCAGCGAAGGTATTCAACAGGAAGTTATCCGCAGGATCTGTCGAAACTTCCGGGGAACAAAGATACTTTCAGTTGACAATGCAATGGCGGCATGTACATGCGGCACCGGCGATCAGTATCAACCGTCAAAAACGTGCGCGTGCACGTGCGGTTGATACCTCTTGCTAGGCACAGTGGCGGCGTGTAAAGGTACCTTTATGGCGGTAATGTACCCTAATTCTGTACTAATGTCCGCCATCTTGGCCCCCTTTCAAGTATATGTGTTCCCCATCCTGGTGTATATGTCCTCTATCATGATATATATGTATCCTTGTCCCATTCTGGAATATACGATCCCCATCCCAATATCACCAAGTATGATGTGAACTGGAGTCTTCAATCTATTTGATTCCTAGCTACATATTCGTGGATTAGTTGCTCAGAAGTCTGCTACCCGATGAGTAATGCGGTCCCAATTTTAAAAATAAGATTTCAGATATTTACTTTTTTTTCTGCAATGAATAATGAGCAATATCATTTATCTGCCTCAGCTGTCTCTTCATATTTTCTTTTTTCTTTTTTGCATTTTATGTGAATTGCAATCAAGCCTTTCTTTTTCAGATAAGCAGGTGGTTTTTACGTGTGCTGTTTCCAAGCTGTTCCGCTTTAACCATTCCATGTCCTTGCGTCTGCCAAATTAACTTTCGACAATAAGGCTACTTTTACACAGAGTGCAATAACTGGTCTGTTTATTGGTCTCTGGATCCAAAGTTAACAGATTTATAAATACCTATGAGGTTGATGAGTTTGGGTCAGGAGGCCCATGGAGAGTCTACTTACATAATTGCCTTGCATGACCCCAACAAACGCCACATCATTGGCCAGCTGTGGTCAGCTGACCGGACCCGAGCTGTCAGTTATAAACAGCTGGAGCTGCTGCCCATCCACTTATAGGCCTCAGCTGTGAAATAACACTGTCACTCACTGTCATACACACTACAGCTACTGCCCAACCTCTTAAATTATGCTGGCAGTCATATATACAGGCCGAAGCTGCTGCAGAGACTCTCACATAAGTCTGTTACTTATATATATAGTGAAGCTGCTGCCCAACCGTATACAGGCCAGAGCTGCTGCAGAACCCCTTCATTAATGCTCTCAGTCAGATACCGCCCAGAGCTGCTGCTGAATATCTACTTACATAACTGCCTTGGCGTCCGGATGTCCCCGATAAAACAGTACTTGATTGGCCAGCTGACCACCTGAGTCAGATACTGCCTGGAGCTGCTACAGAGATTCGCACATAACACTGTTAATTATGTACATGCTGGAGCTTCTGCCCAACTGTACAAAGGCCAGTGCCTTGGGGTCCGGATGTTCCCGATAAAACGGCACTTGATTGGCCAGCTGACCACCACCAGATTGGCCACTCGAAATGAAAAAAACTTTGCGGCTGCCATATTGGCACACCCATGTGATGGTTGTACCCAGATGGTGGCCACTGGTAGGACAGCGAAGTGGATGGGTCACACTGTGCAGTACTGCCAGAGGAGCCACATGCTAATACTGTCCTCCGGGTTCTCCTCCGCTGCCACCAATGTTGCTGCACCGCCGCCCTTCCAAATGTGCATGCACCCGCCATGTTTCTTCACCTAAATCATGTAATACATTAATTACCATGAGCACAAAATGATTACACTCTCTGTACAGCCAAAATTCCCTGCTGGGACAGAACACTCCACACCTGACGTTTAACTCGCGTCACTATTGTTTTTATTGGATGAGAACAACAGAATGAGTTCATTGGTAGAGGTTTAAAGCTGTACAGCTCACATGATTTCATTTTTTGCTTGCGCTAGATTAAGAGTTGTATGAGCATGTTTACAATGGTGACAACTTGTGCAAATTTCATTTTTAGCTGATGAGGTTGTCTTGTATGAGTGAGCTATGTGTATCAGGCAGGTGATGGCTCATTACACTGTCAGTGTAAAATTGATGTCTTTGAACACTATGTTCATTTCCATAGTGACTAGTTAGGCTAGATTGACTGCTAACACAACGACACACAAAGTTACAGGCGTGTTATGGTGTGTTCACGAGTAAATTTTGCTCTGCTAATGACAAACCCTACATGGCATTGTCCACTGATGTCTATCATATTCAAATAAGCTACAGCAGCAATCGATTTGAAGCATCAGAGAAAACACAAAGGTTTTGTTTCTTGATCTCGGTGCGTGCTATGCTATATTGCCTTTGATGATTAAAGTAGCTGCATATCTTAGTCGGTCAAATAAACTGCTTATGATTGACAGTACTTCTCGGCGAGTAAAGGGTTTTTCTTCTCTGTTGACTTGGAAGGTAAAAGTATCATCTTTTATGTCCCAGAGTAAGTCAAGGCTCCGCTGCAATGGTGGTTTAAAGTGGAGTAAATTCTCCAGGTCATTTGAGTGGCCTTCAGGAGGAAAGGCTTTCATTAATTATTTGGTGTTAGAAGTAATCTTGTGTAACCTCACATTGGATGGAGTGAGTATTTCTTGGGCTCTTTAAAAAAAACTAATTGTGGCTTTATGTGTGGCATTGATTTCAAAAAGTCGTCCACATAGAAATCCTTCTTCACGCAGAGTCTGATGTCTGCTCCATACTGTGCTTCAACCTCTTGAGCTGCGTGTCTTAGGCCGGCTTCAGACTGCGTGTCTGATCCGATCCGTAGCTGTCCGCTTGAGGCAGACAGCCGCGGACCAGATCAGCTCACAGGACGGGGGGCTATTATGCCCTCCGATCCTGTGTGCAGCCGCACGCAGCTGAACCAGCTGACAGGTCAGGACCGCGGCGCCCGCAGTCCTCACCTATTAGCAGCGGGAACTGCGTGCGGCTGCACACAGGATCGGAGGGCATAATAGCCCCCCGTCCTGTGTGCTGATCCGGTCCGCGGCTGTCTGCCTCAAGCGGACAGCTACGGATCGGATCAGACACGCAGTCTGAAGCCAGCCTTAACCTGTCAATGGCTATTGCAGGAGTAGGACTATTTCCGAAGATATTTACTTTCATATGGTTCTCATTAAGGTACTTTCAAGGATCATTATCATTGTACCACAGCAATCTCAGGAAATTTCTGTGTTCTTCTTTAATGAGAGCAATGGAACATCTAATGGATATCAGCTATAAAAGCAACAAAGTCTCTACAAAAACAGAGAAGCACTCCTAAGGGGTAAGTCACACACAACAATATCGCTAGCGATATCACTGCAACGTCACAGGTGTTGTGACGTAACAGCGACCTCGCCAGCGATCTCGCTATGTGTGACACATAGCAGCGACCAGGCCCCCGCTGTGAGATCGCTGATCGTTACAAACCGTTCTGGACCATTTTTTGGTTGTCGCTCTACCGCTGGGCAGGGAACATCGCTGTGTTTGACAGGGACAAAGACCAACGATCTCAATACTACGCCCGAGAGTGACAGGTTCCCAACGCCCGTCGTATCGTTCCATATCATTGCTATGTCGCTAGTGAGATCTGACTCTTTGACATCTCACCAGTGACCACATAGCGACACACCAGCGATCACTACCAGGTCGTATCATTGTCGTTATCGCTGGAGCGTCGCTACGTGTGATGGGGCCCTAAGGGATCGCTTTTCCACTTTGGGTCTGATAACAAAACATTATTCAATTAAACTCCTTCATACATGGCACTTGCATTGAATACCATCCTGATTTGGCCTGGCTTCTTTGGGTGATACACTCTGAACAAAGGCAGCACTCATCAGAATCTTGAAGTGTAGGTGCTAACTCTGCATGACCGTTCTTGAATATCTTCTCCATGAAGATAAATAAATGGTCTCTCATCTTTGGTTGACTGCGTAGGCTGTACTTGAGTGAGACAAATACGGTAGTTTGTAGACTAGTTCTCTATGGTTAGGTAAGTATTGTCTTTGAGGCTTGAAGAGTAGAAGGGAAATCCAGCTCTTGGTCTGTGTCATGCACTATGTCTTGCTTCATCATCTCTAGGAACAGTTTATCATTCAATGGCATTGCTGTACAATTGTCCTCTTTTTTGGAAAACCGTGCATCCAATGTGATCTTGGTCTCTGTAGCAGCGCTGACAACTCAGCAGCAGGGAGACCGATAGCTGCGGCACACTCACCCTTTCAACAGTCCCACATTGTTTGCCCAGGTTATGGCTACCTACTGCATCCTGCCTTCAGGGCTTTGGTCGACTTTGTGGTCCTTCCAGGTGTACTAATAAGATGTGCAAGTGACACTCCCCTTTTCTTATTTTGTTAGATCGGGCATTTTGGAACATGATACCATATACATGTATGTGTAATTTTTATAAAGTTTTATTTTCAATAGTGCAAAAAGGGGGTGATTTGATTTTTTTTTTCCACATTTTTAAAAAACCTTTTTTCCATATTATTTTAGTTGGCCCTTTAGGTCGCCTCAATACAGTACAGTTCAATCACTGTACAGAGCTGTTATGATCCACAGCTCGCTCTGCACAGCACAAATGATCACTTTCTGTGAATATAGGTGATTGCGGGGTATCCACAGGGCATGTGTCATGACAATGTCAGAGATCCTCATCTGACTCCTGGTTGTCATGGCAACACCGACGCCCAGCGATTGCGATATGGGGGTCACCGATGCTGGCAAGGAACACCGCGATCGCTCCCATGTTGCTTTGAAATACTGATTACTAAGGATTCAATAGCGGTGAACAGATTGCTGATGTGCCCACATCTGTTAGCTGCACATGCCAGCTGATCAAATCACCTGGTATGTGCAGGGAATGATGCAAGCTCAGGATGCGCTCACATCACAGGAAGGGAGTCGACGTTTGACGTATCATTCCATCCAAGGTTGTGAAGTGGTTAAAGAGAACCTATCAAGTTCCCAAGTCCTTATAGGGTTATGAAAGCCAGTTGTTGCTATGCTGAAAGCCCTGCTACTTGGAGGAACATTCACATGAGCATAATTTTGCAAAACTTTTTTTGTTAAAGGGAACTTGTCAGGTCGTTTATGCCCCCCTCCCCCAGCTAGCACTGTGTGCACCTACAGCTTCATATTTCATATTAATATTTTCATATTTGTCTAAGGGTGCTTTCACATCAGCGTTTAACGCTGATCGCGGCCATTGCGGTGAAAAAAACGCAACTGCCGCGATTACCGCATAGCAGCCGCACTTGCGGTTCACCTGCGGCAAGCCCCATGCAATGTCTATGGGGCTTGCGGCAGGTGCGGCAAGTGCGGTGTAGTTGCGGTTTCGGCACTTGCAGCCATGAAAAAACCGCAGTATGCCGCGTTTTTTTTCGCAGCCACACCTGCCGCAAGTGCTGAAACTGCACTTGCCGCACCTGCCGTACACTTACCGCAAGCCCCATGACATTGTATGGGGCTTGCCGCAAGTGTGCAGAGATCGTGGCCGTTATGCGGTAATCGCGGCAGTTGCGGTTTTTTCACTGCAACTGCCGCGCGATCAGTGTTTACTGCTGATGTGAAAGGAGCCTAAGCATTCCTGTCTGAGCTAATAGTGTAATATTAAAGGTGGAAAAAAAGCATTTATACACTTACATTTTCTGAGGCAATGACTACACCTTGGAGGATTTAGTCACTCTGACAGGTTAATAGTTAACATTTCGGCAAAATTTTATAAGCTTCTGTGGGACCTGTGTGATGTCATTAGCATGTGACTTTAATAGGTGGAACTAAGTCTTCATAGCCCATAATAATTTTGCTTGCTTAGCTCTGCCCACTATGGTCATATGATTGGTACATCACACAGGTCCTTTATACACAGACATTAACAGGGAGTTAACTGTAAACTGCCAGAGTGACTACTTCCTCCAAGATGTAGTCACTACCTCATTCACATAAGAAAATGTAAATGTATAAATGCTTTTTTTTCACCTTTAACATTACACTATGAGCTCAGACAGAGATGATTGGAATAGTACTATGAAGCTGCAGGTACAGACAGTGATATCTGGGGGGCATAAATGACCTTACAGGTTCCCTTTAAGAAGTTAGAAGGGATAAAAGGTTCATCAGCGATTTCTCATTTTTCTAACAAAATTTAGAAAACCTTTTTTTCAGGGACCACATTACATTTGAAGTGGCTCTGTGTAGCCTAGCCTGTATGACAGAAAATACCCAAAAGTGACACAATTTTAAGTTTATTAACCCTTTAAGGTGTTTCACAGAAATGAAAGCCATGTAGAAGGAAAAAAAAGACAAAAATGTAACTTTTTCCCCCCAAAAAAGTTTATCCTTAAATTTTACATTTTTGCAAGCGTAACAGAATAAAATGGACAATACAATTTCTCCTGAGAACACACATACTCCATATATAGTGGGAAAATTGCTGTTTGGTTGCACGGCAGGGCTCGGAAGGGAAGGAGCACCATATGACTTTTGGAGCACAACATTGGCTGGAATAGATAGCGGACGCCATGTAGCGTTCGCCAAGCCCCTCATGTACCTAAACAGTGGGAACCCTCCACAAGTGACACCATAGTGGAAACTACATGCCTCACAGAGGTGGCTCAGTAGATAGTTGCTTTGCAGCACTGGGGCCCTGGGTTCATATCCAACCAAGGACCACATCTGCCAGGAGTTTGTATGTTCTTTCCATGCTCCTTTCAACTGCTGCTTAGTAATATTCCTAAATCATATTCAATTAGTTTATGTATGGGATTTCAATAGTCAGAGCGCAGGATGAGGAACAGAGAGACTTTAGCAAGGAAAAGTCCCATACTAGGACTGTATGGATGTTGCGTATAATATTTCAAAAGCACTTATAAAGGGCATTCAAACAGAAACATAATGTTTGCAAAGAAAGGAAACAACATAAGGCAATTAAATATATAACAAAAGCAATAAGTCTGGGGGGGCGGAGCCTGAAGGCAATGGCGGCGGACGCTTGATCCGGGAGCTCCAGCACAACAACCACAGAAGCGGCTAAAAAAGTGACCCTCCAGGGAACTCAAGAGGCGCAGACTGCGCTCTGCCTACCTGGGAACACCCAGAGAGTGGATGGGCAGGATTAGACCTGCGAGGCCCCATTCCCCGAGGCGAGTATCTGACTATTTCCTCAGCAGTCATTCTGTTCCTGCACCATTACAAGACATGGCGCCTCCTTCACGTGCAGCCCGCACTACCCGGCGCGGCTCTGTAACTTCCGGGGGCATCCAACATGTCGGACCTGCGGGAGGCTCCTCTCACCAAAGAAGCAATGCAGGAGCTCTTGGCGGCACTGAGAGCCTCCCTGCAGGCTGATATGAAAGAAATGGTCAGATCCAGGGATGGTGTAAAGATAGTCCGCGCTGCTTTAAATAATCAGTCACAAGTCTTTAGGTAAAAGACCCGCTTCTTATTTCCACCTACGCGTTTCAGTGCCTCCGGGCACCGTCACAGGTATATGATACTGATGACGTGCCGGAGTGGCACTGAAACGCGTAGGTGGAAATAAAGAAGGGGGTCTTTTACCTAAGACTTGTGACTGATTATTTAAGCAGCGCGGACTGTCTTTACACCATCCTGGATCTGATCTCTTTACACGTGCTACGTGGCGGTGGAAGTCCTGCAGCAGCTTATAAACTACATGCAATAAAACTAGTTGTGTGGGCACACAACTAGACCCGGTGAGGCACCTCTTTTTGATCTGAGTTGGAATCAGTGTCATATTGTAGGGCACTATTGCGCCTCGCTGTCCCTTCATCTTTTCTATGAAAGAAATGGTGGCAGATCTGAGAGGGGAAATCTCAGAGTTAGGAAGCCGCACAGACGGGCTTGAATCCAAAATGGCTGAACTTGTGAGGTCTCACAATGAGCTGCTGGACTCACATGAACTACTTCAACAGAGGATGGATAAGGTGTCAGCCAAGACCCTAGATCTTGAGGACCGTTCCAGGAGGAACAATGTGCGGATCAGGGGGATCCCTGAAAAGATCTACCCCGGGAACCAGCGCAAGCTGCTGCAAGATTTTATTCTGGCTATCCTTCCTGAAGCCCCAACTGACTCCCTGATCATAGATAGGATCCATAGGGTCCCTAAACCACCCTCAGTTAATGCAGATGCACCAAGGGATGTTATGCTCAGAATCCACTTTTTTTAACTTAAAAATGACGTCCTCCGGGCTCTCCGCCTTGCACCTAACCTGCCTGATCGGTTCAACAGCCTCGAGGTTTTCCCGGTTCTCTCCCCGAGTATATTAGCCCTACGGCGAACGTTTCAACCATTTACCCGTATATTGCGGGATAAAACCATTGAATACCGGTGGGGATTCCCCACGATATTAATCATTCGGAAAGATGGTGCCCCCTTTGTCTGCAATGTTCCTCGCCAGGCGGAGAAGCATCTGAAGCAGTGGAACCTCCTGCCTGCTCGTGCCTCCCTGTCGGCAACATCCCCTCGAAGTAACCTCACAAAGAAAAGGATTGATCCGAGTGGGTAGTCGCCTGATTGCAGCAAAAAACTCTGCTGGATTGGCTTCCATTGAAAGCGTGCAGTGCCTGTGCGCTCCTTCGTGGACTTGGATTGTTTATCTCCGGTCTCTATTGACTTCTCTTTCTTTCTCCCTCTCCTTTTTTTCCTCTCCTCTCTGTGACTTTTTTCTCTTTTCTTCCTCCTCTTTCCACTTCCTCTGATCTCTGCGCCTTCTCCTTTATCTCTTTCTGCTCTTGGCTTTTTTTCCTCCTTCCTGAGATAATTGCTCCCACTGAGCGTGTTTTTGTCGCTCTTTTCAGGGTCCTACCCTGAATTTTTGTTCTTTCTTTGTTCTCTCTCTTCCCTCTTCCTGATCGAGGGTAATATTGTGTAGTTCAATTTATTGGGTTCTTCTTTCCCCTTTTACCCTCCCTTCCCCTCCCCCTCTCAATACCTATGTCTCCTCTGGGTACATTATTATGTTTGGAACTGTTTTCACTTTACCTATGAGTCTGTCACTAATATCAGTAAATGTTAATGGGCTTAATTCGCCCGCCAAGCGCTCCATTGCTTGGAATCAGCTTAAGAAATCTCGTGGGGATATCATTTTTCTACAGGAGACGCACCTCCTAGAGAGAGACAATTTTAGAATGGCCTCCCCGCCTTTCGCTCATCAATTTTTCACAAACAATACGAGTAAGAGAGCTGGGATTGCCATTTTTGTTCACCACACTGTCTCCTTCTCTCTGATAGAACAAACCTCAGATCCTCTGGGCCGTTACGTCATTATACGAGCACTCCTAAATAATGCCCCCTACACTCTGGTTTCAGTTTACGGCCCAAACTCAGGCCAACAAAAGTTTTTTAAAGGCTTTTTTGAAACCCTATCCACCAAGGGCAGGGCGGCAAGATTGTGTCGGGTGACTTTAACGCTCCACAAGACAAGCGCCTGGATTGCTCAAGCACGACCTTGTCTAGAGGTGAGTTGGGTCATATAGTTTCTTCTCACTGCTATCACGACATTTGGCGTTGCATACACGGTGAGGAGAAAGACTATACATTTATATCTCCTAGGTTTGGATCCCGCAGCAGATTCGATTATTTTTTGGTGGATGATGCTTTATTAAGTCAATGTGCCTCTGCTGGCATAGGGTCCATCACGTGGACCGATCATGCTCCCATCACCCTGGAGATACTCGATTCTGTCGCAATTCGTCCACCGGCCAGATCGCGTTTGAACAAGTATCTGCTCTCGTCCCCCAAGAATACAGAATTGATTTCTTCCCAAATATCTGACTATTTCACACATAATGCCAATGGCTTGGTGTCTGCAGACACTTTATGGTTTGCCCACAAGGCAGTAATCAGGGGGGCTTTCAAACAGCTGGCAGCTCAAACTAAACGTGCCTTCAACTCCTCTATGTCCTCCCTTCTTGCTAAAATTCGGACTCTGGATGCTCAGCATAGATTGGCGCCCTCTAGCGGAGCTCTCACTGCCCTAATTGCAGCTAGACAGGAATTTCGCTCCCTCCTACTCATTAAAACCAAGAATAACTTAAATAAGGCTAGAGCCAAATTTTATGAAATGGGGTATAGGGCGGGCACCATTTTGGCCCGTCGGATCAGGAAACGGGAGGGTCGGTCCAGAATCTCCCACTTGCTTAACTCTGAGGGCTACAAGGTTAGAAACCCCATACAAATAGCTGGGGAATTCAGGTCCTACTATGAAGCGTTATACAATCTAAAGGACTCAGCAGACACCCCTCAGCCAACTGCGGATTCTTTTAACTCATTTCTTAATAAGGCCACTCTCCCGTCCCTCTCGAACACCCAACTTAAATCTCTAAACGCCCCATTTACAGAACTCGAGATTCTGGACTCGATCGTCTCAGCTAAGAGGCAGTCGGCTCCTGGTCCCGACGGCTTCTCTTATCAGTATTATAAAGGTTTTCTAAACCCTTGCTCCCAATCTTCTCCAATTGTTCAATCAGTGGCGACGAGAGGGAATGATCAAACCGGAAGGGTTAGAAGCAGTAATCAACAATGCCCAAACCAGGCAAGCCGCCAGTGACTCCGAGTAACTTTAGGCCTATAGCTCTCCTTAACTGTGACACCAAGATGTACGCAACGCTGCTTGCGGGTCGTCTGATGCGGGTTCTCCTTCCCTGATCGGCCTAGACCAGGTCGGATTTGTCCCCAAACGTCAGGCCAGTGACGGGACCAGGAGGATTCTTAACCTCCTGGAGCTCCTTGAAAGGGTGGGAGCCCCCAGTGCACTCCTGTCCCTGGATGCTGAAAAAGCGTTTGACAGGGTGCACTGGGGCTACCTAAGGGAAGCGTTCCACATATGGCCGTCGCCTACGTTAAAGCCTCAGGCTTCCATTTGGACAATTTTAACATCACTAACGGCACGCTGCAGGGGTGTCCCCTCTCGCCCCTTATTTTTGCGCTCGTTATGGAGTCACTGGCGGCCATAGTGCGAGCCCACCCTCTCATTAAAGGCGTTAGGGTCGGAGCGGTGGAGCACAAAATTGGGCTTTACGCCGACGATGTCATCTTCATTTGTTCTGACCCTTCCGCCTCGATATCTAATATTCTATCTATACTCCAAGAATTCTCCCTAGCTTCCTACTGCAAGTTAAACCTTACCAAATTGTCACTTTTCCCAATTAACATTCCAGCTCAAGTCCAAAATTCGTTGTGTAACGCCTTCCCTTTCACCTGGTCCCCAGATCGGCTTCCCTTACCTTGGTATCCAAATTACGAAATTCGCTCACCTCGTTCGTACCAATTGTGATAGACTATTGTCAGACATCAAGTCAGCTCTCTCTACACTTTCTGCTCTCCAACTATCGTGGATAGCTAGAATCCAAATTACTAAAATGTCTTATCTCCCTAAAATATTATATTTGTTCCGCTGTCTTCCCCTCCAGATCCCTAGCAGATAGTTCTTTCAATCGATTGTAGGACACTTCATATGGCACGATAAAATGTACCGAGTAGCCTCTAGGGTTATGACGTTGCCTTACTCAGCAGGAGGGATGGGTGTCCCTGATATCCGTGGTTATTATAGAGCAACTTTGTTGGATGCTGCTAAGTTGTGGTGGGCAGATTCGCAGGTCCTCTCTTTGGCTCCAAATTGAAGCCCACCATGCCCCGCGGCATTCGACAAGACTTTTATTGGAGATGACCCTACTCAAACCCATATCCTCTCCTTCCTTCCTGGGCTCGATGGGAGCTCTGCTGGGGGTGTGGTCTAGACTGGGAAGGGAGTTTTTCCCCTTCCTTTACCGATATATTTCCCTGGCGGCACTGGAGGGCATGATCGAGTCCTTGTCCCTGGCTTGCTGGAGGGATAGAGGACTGGATATGCTGGGAGATATGTGTGAAGGTAGACACTGATCGAGTTTACTACCCTAGCCTCTAAATTTCCGCTTTCCCACACCTCATTTTATCGCTACCTTCAGATACGCCATCTAATCCATAACATAGATCCTATACCCACAAACGAGGATGGTTCTCTTCGGGCCGCTTTACATACACCAACTTCTGTAACCAACTTCTGAACAACTTATTGGTTGCAGTGAAATCATGGACACATTGTTCCATTTGTACACAGCCACAAAATGTAACAATGTGTCCATGATTTCACTGCAACCAGTAAGTTGTTCAGAAGTTGGTGTGTGTAAAGCGGCCCTTAGTGCTTTGCAAAACTTCTTCAAGCCTAATAATCTCTCCTACATGGTGTATCCACTATATTTAAAGTCCTCATATCTCCTAGAAGCTCAGCTAAACTGCCATACATGAAGAGATGGGAATCTTACTTAACTTTTACGGTCCCGCTTGAGTCCTGGCACATAGCTGCCAGACATACTTCCCTTTTCTCTTCATGTATCAATCACCTTGAACAAGCGACAAAGCTACACCTGCATTGGTACCTCACTCCGCATCGCCTGGCAAAGTTCGGCTCCTCCCCTTCCTCGACCACAGGCCACGTGTGGTGGGAATATCCTAAATTGAGACCTTTTTGGCTCACAGTTGAGTCTATCCTGGTTGAGCTTCTCGGTTTCCCATTTTCATTAACGGCCCCTATGGCCTTGCTGGGTATAGGTCTAGAGACATTCCCCTCATCCTGCGACCTATGGCCACCAACGTATATCTATAAGGTAATTGGTCACAGCACCTGGTGTTGAATGCTAGGCCTATCATTCTTCCAGCCAGCACCTGGACGCACGTCCCAACCGGAGAGTCCAAATCCGGATCACAATACAATATCAAAGATAAAAAACGGACAGCGCCACAGATTTTGTGTCAAATATCTCTGTGTGTTACTCCATGGTCTTAAGAAAGCGCGTTCGACCACTCCTGTGTCTTTATCAAGCTTGAAAGACCACAGATGGTTCGAAACGTCGCTTTCTTAGACCATGGAATAAACACACAGATATTTTGCACCATCAAAGTTCTGTGGCGCTGTCCGTTTTTTATCTTTGATATTCTATGGCCATCAACGTCCTGATTTCTCCCCGGCAATGTGTGTCCTCACAATGGAGGTCCACACAACCCCCACAATAGGAGAGCTGCTTTCTCGTGTCATCCAACATTTCCAATACGAGCTCATTCTCTCCCGTGATCTCTTAAAACGAACTAAGGTATTGAATTGGTGGGACCCATGGGCCTCTTCTCGATACAATTCGGTGGTCATTGCTGACAGTTTAATGTGACCGTATACGCTCCCATAACCTAATACACGTGTTCTCGATAATGATGTTTTGCATCGACATTTTGTCTGGTTTCAGGTTACTTTGAATTTTCATTGTGTTATGCTTTGTATCCTGCAAAATTGTATTGTATACCCTACTGCGGCCTCCACCCTCATCCCCCCCCCCCCCCTCGCTTTTGCCTCCTTCCCACACCATACCCCCCGCCTCTCCTCCCCTTCCCCCTTCCCTCAGTTTACCCCCTTGGCCTTTTTGTATGCTTATACCTTAATTCAATAAAAATTAATGGTTTAAAAAAAAAAAAAAAAAAAAAAAGCAATAAGTCTGTAATGCCAGGAGGAAAATGAAATTCAATAAAGTTTAGTCAACTCTTTAAGATGTTTTTCTACAGGGACAGGAAATACATAAAAAAAGACAAAAAAATATTAAAAATCTAATGTTCAACGGATGACAATCCTGAACATTGATCATGCAAAGACTTGAAAATTCTGTTTTATTTTCCACATGTATGACTTAACATTCAGACCTGTATAACAGTAGGAGTGGTGATGCTTGTGTGTAGAAAGCCTTTGTAATGAAGGTTTGCTTGATTACGGATTCACATCATCTATCATCACTATCCTCATCCAAATTACAGGATTGTCATCTAGGCTATTTCACTGTTCTATCATCAATCTGAAAATTGATTATATTGCCATAGTTTTGGTTACCATGCCAACACTCATAATTTTTCTGATGATCTTTTAAGTATCATCGTGTCAAGAGAGCAAATGTTTTTCTGGGAAAGAGATGGTTTTATTCTACAGGGTGGGCCATTTATATGGATGCACCTAAATAAAATGGGAATGGTTGGTGATATAAACTTCCTGTTCGTGGCACATTACTATATGGGAGGGGGAAAACTTTTCCAGATGGGTGGTGACCATGGTGGCCATTTTGAAGTCGGCCATTTTGGATCAAACTTTATTTTTTTCAATAGGAAGAGGGTCATGTGACACATCAAACTTATTGAGAATTTCATAAGAAAAACAGTGTGCTTGGTTTTAATGTACCTTTATTATTTCATGAGTTATTTACAAGTTTATGACCACTTATAAAATGTGTTCAAAGTGCCGCCCATTGTGTTGGATTGTCAATGCAACCCTCTTCTCCCACTCTTGACACACTGATAGCAACACCGCAGAAGAAATGCCAGCACAGGCTTCCAGTATCCGTTGTTTCAGATGCTGCACATCTCGTATCTTTACAGCATAGACAATTGCCTTCAGATGAAGGATGAGGCAAACCTTTTTGTGAATGGTGAAATTAACAAGCAAAACCCCCACTATTGGTCTGACACTAACCCACAGTGGATAGATCCCTCCAAGAGTGTTAGAACACAAAAATTGATGGTATGGTGTGGTATATGGAGTACAAAGATAGTGGGGCCATTCTTCATCAATGGAAACCTCAATGCCACTGGATATCTGAATCATGTAGCATGTAGATATCCAGTGGCATTGAGGTTTCCATTGATGAAGAATGGCCCCACTATCTTGCATGGCAGGCGCAGGTGAGGAAGACATGACTGGCAGGAGGGAGAAGGCGAGGGCATATAAAAAAGGCAGCACAAGGACGCAGGGGGCGTGAAATGCCCCCGTGCTATGAGGTGGCTGCAGCCCAAGGGCCAGCCTCCATGTCTTGTAACTGAGTTTTTCCAAGCCTATATCGCGGGGTACCAGCCGCACAAAGACATGGGGGACCCCTTGCCTGAATGCAGCATACATGCTGCATTCAGTGCTGCACTTAGATTCACATCCATGGGGGGGTGACAGATCCTCTTTAATTCATTCAGATGTGGACTTGGTGTGTTCTGGATCATTGTCCTGCTGCATAACCCAAGTGCGCTTCAGATGGCCGGACATTCTCCTTCAGGATTTTTTGGTAGACAGCAAAATTCATGATTCCTAAAGTCTTTCAGGTTCTTAAGCAACAAAACAGCTCAGACCATCACACTACCACCCCAATATTTTACTGCTACAACGTTCCCTTTCAGAAATGCTGTGATACATCTATGTCAGGTGTAATTGGACGTACACCTTCTGAAAAGTTCAACTCTTGTCTCATCAGTCCAAAGAGCATTCTCCCAAAAGCCTTGGCGATTATCAGGATGTTTTCTGGCAAAACTGAGATGATCCTCAATGTTTTTTTGCTTGCTTAGCAGTGGTTTTCATCTTGGAACTCTGCCATGAAGGCCATTTTTGCCAAGTCTCTTTCTTATGGTGGAGTCATGAAAGATGGCCTTAACTGAGGAAAGTGAGGCCTGTAGATCTTTGGATGTTGTTGTGGGGTCTTTTGGATAAGTTGTCGCTGCACTCTTGAGGTAATTTTAGTTGTTTGGCTGATCCTGGGAAGGTTTACGAATGTTCTATAATTTTGTAATTTATGGATAATGGTACTGCAGTTCACTGGAGTCCAACCTTTTTAGCTTTTCTAGACTGATAGATCTCGATTACCGCTACTTTGTTTCTCATTTATTCCTGAATTTCTTTGTATTGCAGCATGTTGTCTAGCTTTTGAGTATCTTTTGCTCTACTTTGTCATGCAGGTCCTATTTAAGTGATTTCTGGACTGAGAACAAGTTTAACAGTAATGAGGATTGGATTTCTTTTTCCCATAATAAAGACCTTGATTTGAGCTTTGTGTTTACTTGTGTTATCTTTGTCTAATACTTAAATTTATTTGGTGATCTGAAACATTTAAGCCTGACAAACATAAAAAAAAATAAAGCAGGAAGGGGGTAAACACTTTTTCGAACCACTGTCTTTGTGTATATATACACATATGTATACACAGTGGGTAGGGAAAGTATTCAGACCCCTTTACATTTTTCACTCTTTGTTTCATTGTAAATTCAAAAAAGTTCATTTTTTTCTCTTTTTTTCTGCATCCCATCTTGACTGAAGGAAACAGGAAAATGTAGATTTATTTTTTTTACAAATGTATTAAAAAAAAGAAAAACTTAAATATCACATGGTCATAAGTATTCAGACCCTTTGCTTAGTATTGAGTAGAAGCACCCCTTTGAGCTAGTACAGCCATGAGTCTTCTTGGGAATGATGCAACAAGTTTTTCACACCTGGATTTGGGGATCCTCTGCCATTCTTCCTTGCACATCCTCTCCAGTTCCGTCAAAAAAGAGAATTTTGTTTACGTACCGTAAATTCTTTTTTCTTTAATCATCAATGGGAGACCCAGACAATGGGGTTTAGGGCACTGCCCTCCGGAGGTCACACTAGGTACTACAAGTTTGTAGACACCGCCTCCTCCGCTTATAAACCCCTACCGCAGGGAACATCCTCAGTTTGGTCCACAAGCTGCGAGGAGGAAATAAACCACACCCGAAACATCGGGAAGAATGCCGTGCACAGACGGTTCAACAACCCGGCAAACACTGTCTCAACAGAGAACAGAGCAAATGCAAAACATGCAACGGAACAACTGGGTGGGTGCTGGGTCTCCCATTGATGATTAAAGAAAAAAGAATTTACGGTACGTAAACAAAATTCTCTTTTTTCTGGTCATCATAATGGGAGACCCAGACAATGGGGATGTCCTAAAGCAATACCCCAGGGCGGGAAGAGTTCCTCAACAAGACGGATAACACATGGTTCCCTTTTAAAGGTGGGCAACCGCCGCCTGGAGAACCCGCCTGCCCAAACTTGCATCCGCAGAGGCATGGGCATGCACCATATAGTGCTTAGAGAAAGTGTGCAGGCTGGACCAAGTGGCCGCCTGACACACCTGTAGAGCAGACGCTCGATGTCGCAAAGCCCAGGAGGCACCTACGGCTCTGGTAGAGTGAGCCTTCAATCCCACCGGGAGAGGCAAACCAGAAGCCCGGTAAGCCTCTTGAATGGAAGCCTTAATCCATCTGGCCAATGTCGATTTTGATGCCGCGGACCCCTTACAGCGACCTGTCGTAAGAACAAATAAGGAATCCGAACTCCTAAAGGAGGCGGTCCTGGACACATAAATGCGTATAGCTCTCACGAGATCCAGAGTATGGAGGTCGCGTTCAACCTGATGAACGGGAGCGGGGCAAAATGATGGGAGAACAATCTCCTGGTTCAGGTGAAAAGTTGAAACCACCTTCGGCAAGAATTCTGGCCGTGGACGCAACACCACCTTGTCTTGGTGAACCACCAGAAAGGGTGACTTGCACGATAGTGCAGCCAATTCTGATACCCTCCTCAGAGACGTAATTGCCACCAGAAAGGCCACTTTCTGGGACAGACGCGATAGAGAAACATCTCTCAGCGGCTCAAACGGAGGTCTCTGTAATGCCGCCAGGACCATGTTAAGGTCCCAAGGGTCTAGAGGTCTCTTGTAGGGCGGAACCATCCGTGACACCCCCTGCAGAAATTGACGGACCTTCGGGAGGAGCGCCAATCGCCTGTCAAACAGCACTGAAAGTGCTGATACTTGACCTTTCAAAGAGCCAAGGGATAATCCCAATTCCAAACCCGACTGTAGGAAAGCCAACAACGTCGGGATGGACAAGGGCCACGGAGACCGTCCGCCAGAGGCACACCAAGTAAAAAAGATTTTCCACGTTCTGTGGTACATCTTCCTGGAAACTGGCTTCCTAGCCCGATTCATAGTGGCAACCACCGTAGGGGAGAAACCCCTGGATGTCAGCAGCCAGGCCTCAAGAGCCATGCAGTCAATCTGAGGGCCCTGGAATTGAGGTGGAAGAATGGGCCTTGCGCCAGTAAATCTGCGTGTTCTGGAAGAGCCCCCTGTGTCCGCCTGACAGTTGCCACAGGTCCGGATACCAGGACCTCCTGGGCCAGTCTGGAGCCACTAGAATGGCTACCCTGCATTCCGACCTGATTTTCCACAGCACCCTGGGAATCAGAGCCAGAGGCGGGAACACAATACGGTAGATGGAATCTGGACCAAGTCAAGATCAGGGCGTCCGCTCCCAGAGACTGGGGGTCCATGACCTCGCCATGTATTGCGGCACCTGATGATTCAGCCGTGAGGCCATCAGATCCACGTCTGGAGTGCCCCATCTGCTGCAGACTTCTCTGAAGACCTCCGGATGAAGAGACCACTCTCCGGCGTCCATCCCCTGCCGGCTCAGATAGTCGGCCTCCCAGTTTTCGACCCCTGGGATGTGAACTGCGGAGATCAGGCAGTTGTTGTCCTCCGCCCAGGATAGGATGCGGTGAACTTCGGCCAGAGCCTCTGCACTCCTGGTTCCTCCTTGATGATTTATATAAGCGACGGCCGTCGCATTGTCGGACTGAACCCGAATGGGTTGTCCTGAGAGGAATCTCTGAAACGCCAGGAGTGCCAGATAGATCGCCTTGATCTCCAGCACGTTGATCTGCAACGCCGACTCCGACTGAGTCCAGAGGCCTTGGGCCCTGTGGTGTAAGAACACCGCCCCCCAGCCCTTCAGACTGGCGTCGGTGGTCACCACTAACCATGACGGTTTGATGAAGGACCGGCCCCGAGACAAGTGATGTGGCTGTAGCCACCACTGCAGGGAATCCCTGGTCGGTAGGGAAAGTGTCACCAGCCGATTCAGAGAGATCGACCTCTTGTCCCACCTGCGGAGAATCTCCAGCTGGAGAGGACGGAGGCGAAATTGTGCGAACGGCACCGCCTCTATTGCTGCCACCATGCGCCTCACCAGCTTCATCAACACCCGTAGGGATGATTGTGGTGACAGGAGGACTGCTTGCACTCCTGATTGGATCGCCATCTGTTTGACTCGTGGCAGAGACACCAGGGCTGAGGCTGTGTTGAAGTCCATGCCCAAATATGTCAAAGACTGGGTCGGAACTAGCGTTGACTTCTGAATATTGAGGAGCCAACCGAACTGTTCCAGGGACCGCATGGTCACCTCCAGGCTCTCTTGACAGAGGTGTTCTGATGGCGCCCTGACCAGCAGGTCGTCTAAATAGGGAATGACGGCATGTCCCTGCATGTGCAGGAGAGCCATCATGGAGGCCATCACTTTTGTGAACACCCGCGGTGCCGACGCCAACCCGAACGGCAGCGCCACAAATTGGAAGTGTTCTTCCCCCACTGCGAATCTCAACCAGCGCTGATGAGCCGGTGCAATGGGCACGTGAAGGTAAGCGTCTCTGATATCTATGGACGCTAGGAAGTCCCCCTGTGACACAGCTGCGATCACGGAGCGCAGTGATTCCATACGGAACTTCCGAACCAACACGTGATGGTTGAACAACTTCAGGTCCAGTACCGGGCGGAAGGATCCGTCCTTCTTCGGGACGATAAAGAGGTTGGAGTAAAAACCCCTGAACCTCTCTCCGGAAGGCACCGGGACCACCACTCCGTCCCTGCGGAGACCCTCCAACACCAGGTAAAAAGCCTGAGCCTTTTCTGGTGATGGGACCGACCGATGGAATCGGGATATCGGCTTTGACGTCAGCTCTATCCTGTAACCTCGCGAGACCACGTCTCGAACCCACTGATCTTGAACGTGAAGTAGCCACTTGTCCTGAAAGCGAGACAAGCGGCCCCCCACCTGTGGGGAGGCAGGAAGGGAGAGCAAGTCATGTAGAGGCGGGTTTGGGGGTGGCAGCTGCCGCCCCGCCGGCTTCTTTGGACGACTCTTAGAGCGCCACTGAGAAGCGGGTTTTCCCCCTCGGTCCGCACGAGCAGACGGTGCTGATGACTGCGAGCTGGAACGAAAGGACCACTGCTTTGGGTTCCTTTTAACGGTATACCGTGGCTTAGGCTTATTCTGCGGTATCTTAGACTCAGCAGAATCCTTTATCAGCTTGTCCAGTTCGGTGCCAAAAAGCCTGTCACCAGCAAACGGAAGATTCTGCAAAATCTTCTTGGATGTGGTATCTGAGTCCCAAAGACGCAGCCACAACAACCTGCGGATCGCTATAGCATTGGCCGAAGCCACAGCTGAGCGAGTGGCAGTTTCCAGAGTCGCCGTCCTGGCGTAGTCCGCATAGGCCCTTGCCCTCTCGGTAAGTGCTAGGACCTCTGGACTGGACCTTGCCAGGTCAGAGATACCATCCAAGCAGGTAGTAATCGCTTGTAAGGTCCAGACCGTGGCAAAGTTAGGGGCAAATGAAGACCCCACAGCCTCATAGGAAGACTTGGCGAGTTGCTCGACCTGTCTATCCGTCGCATCCTTCAGCGAGGAGCTATCAGAGGCAGAGAAAAGGGAGCGTGCAGCAATCCTGGTCATGGAAGCATCCACCTTCGGGGACTGCGACCACTCCTGAAGCACCTCCTGGGGGAAGGGGAAGCGATTGTCCTTGGGTTTACGGACATAACGCCGCCCAGGATGTAACCTGGGAGCTCTAACCACCCTTCCAAAGTTCGTGTGGTCCATGAAGGAACCACTTGGTCTAGCCTCTGGCCGCAGCCATTGATAGACCTCCTTCGGGTGCACCGTCACCTCCTCAGGGGGTGTCACGAGACGTAAGGTCTCGTTGATAGAGGACACCAGATCCTCCACCCCGTTTGGTGGTTCAGATATAGACACAGACCCGAAAGTTGAACCCCCATCATCCTCCTCACCATCAGAGGAACGCTCCTCCTCAGAGAGAGCCTGGAGCTCGGGTGACTCCTCACGACGAGCCCGCTTAAGGGGTCTCACAGCAGAAGAGGGAGACGCCCGGGGGTAACTGGACGGAGTAACTGGGCTATCCAGCCTCCTATTAAGTGCCTCCAGGGATTGCGACATGGAGGACAGCTGGGACAACAGAGATTCATTGATCTTATTCTGAGTCTCCCATGGCCCTGGGACCACCTGGACCTCAGGGTATAGCACCGGAGCTGCTGACTCAGCAGTATCAGTCCGGGCCTCTGGGCGTCCGCAGTTATTGCAGGACCCCTCCACCAGTGTCCCATTGCATGTAGCACAGGTAACGGTGGTCTCTGCCGCCTTAGCAGCACGCTTCCTAGCTGAGGACATCGCCACAGTAGGGGAAAATAAGCCAAATTGCAGACAAAAACCGGGAGTCCCGGTGGCTTACCGACCGCAGCAAAGCGGTAGGAGGAAGCGGTGTGTGTGTGTGTGACCTCCGCGAAGGTTTCCGGTCTCCCCTGGAGTGCAGACGCACGCTGCATCCAGCCAGGAAGTGAGGGGTAAAGATGGCCGCCGACAGTGAAACTGTGGGCGGCGCCGAAAACACGCGGGAAGCACACACACACGCCCATCGATGACGTCACCGCACGGGCTGCTTCCCATCCTCCAAGCAGCCTCAACATGAAGGCGCCAGAGCCCGCAGCGCGGGAATTAGTGTGAAAAACACAACATACAGACTGCATGCACAAGACATCCGCAGCCCACAGCCTCAGCCCCTGTGACACACAGGGCGGTCAGCCAGGGTGACCCCAGCACAGGGTACACCAGCAGATCCGCGGACCAGAGGGTAACGCGCGGTCTGAGTGTCATGAAACACATAAAGTGCCAGACACTACCCCCAGGCACACAGGAGACACAGAGTGCCTCAGTGCCGGTCCGGTCTGTAAGCACCATTTAGGGAGGCCTCGGACGGGGGTTCAGCACCAGTCCGGAGTGTAAGCACCATTTAGGGAGGCCTCGGACTGGGCTGGCTCCAGTCCGGTCTGTAAGCACCATTTAGGGAGGCCTCGGACGGAGCGGAGCTGTGCAAGGCTCCTATCTCCCACTCTCCAGAGCCCCCCAGAGAGGGATGGAAAGGAGCGCGACAGCGTACCGGGAGAACACGAAGTGTCCAGGCTCTAGGCCCTCCGGTACCTCCACCTGCGTGTTCCACAAGGGTGAGCGGGGAGACTGTCGCAGGTCCCGACCGGAACCATTTTACCTTGTCTTCAGACGCCATCACGTAAGCTGTGAGAATGCAGTGAAGTGCAAGCAAAGCGTGATCCTCCGAGCACACTAAGTTTAAAACTGAGGATGTTCCCTGCGGTAGGGGTTTATAAGCGGAGGAGGCGGTGTCTACAAACTTGTAGTACCTAGTGTGACCTCCGGAGGGCAGTGCCCTAAACCCCATTGTCTGGGTCTCCCATTATGATGACCAGAAAATGGTGAACATTGGTGGACAGTCATTTTCAGGTCTCTCTAGAGATGTTCAATTGGGCTTAGGTCAGGGCTCTGGCTGGGCCAATCAAGAATGGTCACAGAAGTGTTCTGAAGCCACTTCTTTGTTATTTTAGCTGTGGACTTAGGGTACCTTTACACGCCGCTACTGGATGGTGGCAACAACTGGCTACTTCACGTGCACGAGCACGCACAAACGGTTGCAAATGGTAATCGCACCACCTTTACACGCCGCAACAAGGTGCGCTACGGTAGGTTACATCTATCTCTGGATACACCGCCGGGTGTCTCAAGTTACCTTCTGCAGAGCACCTTACCTCATTTACACACCGCTACAACAAGCTAATATGGGCGGACCTGGTGCAGCAGGGACAACACATAGGCGTGCCACAATTGTGGATTACGAGACGTCCGTACGCTGATAGGACAAAGCAATAACATCATGATTGGCCAGGCAGCGCAGGAGGCTGATTAATACATGACGCTCGAGCAATTGTGTAGTGTGACTGGTCAGCTCCTTAAATATGCCGCCCTATGCAGCAACAACCAATCGTAATGCAGGAGCTTCCTCCAATGATCGCTGAAGGGGGGTGGTTTCCCGGAGGCTGTGTCACGCCCCAGGTACATAGCATGGTGAAGAAACAACCCTTCTGTTCCTTCTTTACACGCCGATACAGGTCGCTACCATCGGCTGGGTAACCACCTGTTTTAGGGCAGTGCTCTGAAACAGGTGCCGCCACTAGCGGGTGGCTACAACCGTCTTCACACGCCGCTACCTCGGGTTGAATTGGCGGTGCAAGATACATTTCTCTCATGTACCCGGTTGTTGCCACCATCCAGTAGCGGCGTGCAAAGGTACCCTTAGGGTCATTGCCTTGTTGGAAGGTGAACCTCCAACCAAGTCTGATGTCCAGATCACTCTGGAAGAGGTTTTTATCCAGGATATCTTAGTACTTGGCCGCATTAATGTTTCCTTCAATTGCAACCAGTCGTCCTGTCCCTGCAGCTGAAAAACACCCCCATAGCATGATGCTGCCACTACCATGCTTCCCTGTTGGGATTGTGTTGGGCAGGTGATGAGCAGTGCCTGGTTTTCTCCACATGTACCGCTTTGAATTATCACCAAAAAGTTCTATCTTCGTCTCATCAGACCAGAGAATCTTATTTCTCATAGTCTGAGAGTTTTTTAGCAAATGGCCAACTGGTGGAGGGCTGCAGTGATAGTTGACTTTGTGGGACTTTCTCAGATCTCCTTACTGCATCTCTGGAGCTCAGCCACAGTGATCTTGGGGTTCTTCTTTAACTCTCCCACCAAGGCTCTTCTCACACGATTGCACAGTTTGTCTGGATGACCAGGTCTAGGAAGACTTCTGGTCATCCCAAACGTCTGCCATTTAAGGATTATAGAGGCCACGGTGCTCTTAGCAACCTTGAATACTGCAGAAATTATTTTGAAACCTTGGCCAGATCTGTGCCTTGCCACAATTCTGTCTAGGAGCTCCTTGGGCGTTCCTTTGACCTCATGATTTTCATTTGGTCTGACATGCACTGTGAGCTGTGAGGTCTTATATAGACAGGTGTGTGCCTTTCCAAATCAAATCCTATCAGTTTAATTAAACACAGATGGACTCCAATGAAGGAGTAGAACCATCTTAAGGAGGATCACAAGGAAAAGACAGCATATGACTTAAATATGAGTGTCTGAGCAAAGGGTCTGAATACTTATGAAAATGTGATATTTCAGTTTTTCTTTTTTTTTATAAATTTGCACAAATATTTACATTTCTGTTTTTTTCACTCAAGATGAGGTGCAGAGTGTACATTAATGATTAAAAAATGAACTTTTTTAAATTTACCAAATGGCTGCAATGACAAAAAGAGTGGAAAATGTAAAGAGGTCTGAATACTTTCCATACCCACTGTATATATGCATACATACACACATACACATATCTGCAAGATTGAAATTGCTACACTAAGAAGGAAAGGTCGTGGAATTGTTGTAAAGTATAAGATCCATAACCATAATGATACAAGCAAAATTTTAAAAGCATTTTGATTTGTTCAGTATCAAGTATGATCGTCAAACTCATAAAAACGCACACTCACACACCTTATCAGTTTGGCTGCAGAGTCAATTTAAAGTGAACCTGTCAGGTCATTTATGCCCCGCCACCCAGCTACCATTGTCAGTATCTGCAGCTTCATAGTACTATTCTAATCACCCATATCTGAGCTAAAACTCAGAAAAAAAAGCATTTATACACTTACATTTTCAGAGGCAGTGACTACACCTTGGAGGATGTAGTCACTCTGGCAGATTAATAGTTAACATTTCAGCCGAATTTCATGAGGATGCTGTAGGACCTGTGTGATGTCACGATCATGTGACCATAATAGGCGGAGCCAAGTGTCTATAGACCATAGTGATTTTGCTTGCTTAGCTCACCCACTATGGTTACATGATCGTTGCATCACACAGGTCCCTTATACACAGATGTTAACAGGGGGTTAACTATTAACCTGCCAGAGTGACTCTGTCCTCCAAGGTGTAGTGACTGCCTCAGAAAAGGTAAGTGTGTACCGTATATACTCGAGTATAAGCCGACTTTTTCAGCCCTTTTTTTGGGCTGAAAAAGTCCCCCTCGGCTTATACTCGAGTCACTAACTTCTGCCCTTAGGTTCTCTCCTTATCCTAGCCGTCCCCCACACTCCCCGCCGTCCCCCACACTCCCCACAACCCCCCTCGCCCCTGCTGCATTACCAGGTGGCCGCACTCCTGCGGGACTGATCCCTCCGCTGGCTGGGGCTGGGATGTGCTGATGGATCCATCCGCCGCTGGCTGGGGCTGGGATGTGGTGCCTAGATCCCTCTGCGCCTGCTGGGGCTGGGATGTGGTGCCTGGATCCCTCCGCCGTGCTCAGGCGATGTGCGGCTTGGATCCCTCCGCCGCATCGCTCCGTCCTTCTGTAGCGATGTGGCAGCCGGATCCCTCCGCTGCATCGCTCCCTGCACAGTGCACACACAAAGAAGTCCCCTGCGGCCAGACATTGACCTAATGCACAGTGTGGCTGCAGGTGACTTTAATTACGGTACAGTGACCCAGTCTAAGGTGAGGTGCCATTACAGTATAGGATTGGAAGTGTAGCAGGGAAAAGAATAGTGAGGGAAAGATGAGCAGAGCAGGGGAAAGATGTGTTCTTAGGATAAGTACAGTAGTAGAGCAGGGAAAAGAAGCCTAGTGAGGGAAAGATGAGTATAGCAGGGGAAAGATGGATTCTCAGGGATAAGTCCAGTAGTAATAAAGCAGGGGAAAGAAAACTAGTGAGGAAAGGAGAAGCAGTGCAGGGTATAGAATTAGCTGGGTGCTTAGGGATCAATAGATCAAAAAGGCCACTTTCACATCAGCGTTTTTCGTGATCGCGGCATGATGCGGCAGATTTACCGCATCTGCCGCCTAACAGCCGAGTTGCGTTTTACCTGCGGAAGCCCCATGCATTGTCTATGGGGCTTGCGGCAGGTGCAGCAAGTGCGGTATAGTTGCGGTTTCGGCACTTGCGGCAACTGCTGCCGTGAAAAAAACGCGGTAAGCAGAGTTTTGTTCACAGCCGCAGCTGCCAAAACCACAACAACCAGTATATTGCACTTGCTGCACCTGCCACAAGCCCCATAGACAATGCATGGGGCTGTGCCGCAAGTGCCATTAGGCAGCAGATGTGGTACGGTAAACCTGCCGCAATCAGCAAAAAACGCTGATGTCAAAGGAGACTTATGGGGCCGTCACATGCGTCAATATCGCTGCTGCACATGACGTTGCAGCGATATTGACGTGTGTGACAGGGCGTTTCAACCAGCGATAAGCCTGACGATGGTCGCCCGGTGGACACACAACATCACTGCGTGTGACACCGGGAGATGAGCGAGAAGCCAGCTCCAGCGCCTCTCAGCAAGCGCTGGGAGCTGGTCTCCATGGTACAGAGGTACCAATCAATTGTCCAGTAAGGCCCCTTTCACATTTCCCCCCCTAGGCTTATACTCGAGTCAATAAGTTTTCCCAGTTTTGGGGGGCAAAATTAGGGGCCCCGGCTTATACTCGGGTCAGCTTATACTCGAGTGTATACGGTAAATGCTTTTTTTTCACCTTTAACATTACACTATGCGTGTAGACATGGTTAGACTAGCACTATAAAGCTTCAGCTACAGGCAGTGATAGCTGGGGGGCATAGCAACCTGACAGGTTCCCTTTAATATTCTTTTCTTTAAACAATTTGTTTGCAAATTAATTTTAAGGTTGTATCTAGATGATATGAGGTTCCAATGTAATTCTTAGTCACCTATGGAAACATTGTTCAAGTCTTTATTATTTAAATTATGATTAATCTCTGCAGGTTACCATATAAATGACTTTGAGCCTCACACTCGGATATAAGCACATTGGAGAATGACACTGATCAGTCAACTGAAATACCAAAAATATATAATTTATCATAGAACAAAACTGGGATTATTTAAAACATCAACCGGAATTACCAGTAGATTCTAAAGAACATAAAATTCCTTACAGAGTGAAGTTGGTGATTTCTCCAACTAAATAAATTCTCTAAGAATAACTAATTTTCAGCATGTACCTATATACTCGTGTATAAGCCGAGTTTTTCAACCCAAAAATTGGGCTGAAAAGTCCTCCCTTGGCTAATACGCGAGTCATACCAACAGGGCCTCCCCCCCCCTCCATATACGCCCCTCTCCGCAAACCTGTAAAGTAAAATCATTATACTTATCACTGTCCTGTCGCCGCCGTCCCCGCCGCTGCCGACATCGCGCTCCTCCGGCTTCATCCGTCTTCTTCTGGCTTCCTCTGGTCGGTGCAGGCAATGACGTCATTGTCTGCGCCAGTGGAGGAAGCCGGAAGACGCTGGATGAAGACGGAGGAGCGCGATGTCGGCAGCGGTGGGGACGGCGGCGACAGGACAGTGATAAGTATAATGATTTTACTTTACAGGTTTGCGGAGCAAGGGGGGGCCCTGGATACTGATGGGGGGGGGGGGGCGCCTGTATACTGATGGGGGTGGCAGGCGGTGGCTCCTGGGCTGCTGTATACCCCATACTACACTGGGGCTGCTGTATATACCTCTGGGGCTGCTGAATACTACCACTGGGGCTGCTGTATACTACCACTGGGGATGCTGTATACCACTACTGGGGCTGCTGTATATACCTCTGGGGCTGCTGTATACTACCACTGGGGATGCTGTATACCACTACTGGGGCTGCTGTATATACCTCTGGGGCTGGTGTAATTATCACTGGGGCTGCTGCGTATATACCACTGGGAAGGCTGCTGTAACACTGCTGGGGCCTGTATATACCACTGGGGAGGCTGCTGTATACCACACTGCTGGGGGCTGTATACTACCACTGGGGAGGCCTGTATACCACACTGCTGGGGGCTGTATACCTGTGCTGGGGTCCACCCTCGGCTTCTACACGAGTCAATAGGTTTTCCCAGATTTTGGGGGCAAAAGTAGGGGGGTCGGCTTATACACGGGTCGGCTTATACACGAGTATATACGGTACTTATTGTAACGTATTCATTTTTTACTATATTCAAAGCCTTAAAACATTTTAATCTACATACTAAATTATATATATTATATGTATAAATATATATAAAGGCAGTATCTCCACCTAGTGGATATATATATGAGGCATTACAAAAAATGGGTGTGGTTTTTGAAGTTTAGTTGCATTCACATCGATATGCTTTAAACCAGTGTTCCCCAATTCCAGTCCTCAAGGGCCACCAACGGTGGAGGTTTTCAGGATTTCCATAGCATTGCACTAGTGACGTGACCTATGCAGATGATTAAACTATCACCTGTATGGAAATCCTGAAAACCTGCACTGTTGGTGGCCCTTGAGGACTGGAGTTGGGGAACAGTGCTTTAAAAAAAAAAAAAAACACTACGAAAAATGTGGCTCTCCTGGTTTCAACCACGTGTTTCCCTTACAATGAAGAGGGACGCTTTCACTACTTTGCTTCCACCAATGTCTTGACTCTGTAAAGTCTAATCGTCCCAATCTCAAAGGAGATATCCAGGATTTATAAAATTTTACTGCATTCTTTCAAAAACAGCGCCACCCCTGTCTACAGGTTGCATGTGGTATTATAGCACAGGCCCATTCACTTAAATGGAGATGAGTTATAATATCCCACACAACCTGTAGACAGGAATGGGGCTGTTTTTGAAGGAAATCAGCCATGTTTATGGAATTCTGGACAACCTCTTTAAAGGGAACCTGTCAGGTCGCTCTACCCCTCTCTCCTGTCACTATCTGTCCCTACACCTTGTTAGCTGTTCCCTAACCATCCCTGTCTGACCTAAAGGGGCCCTATAAAGATTATGAAAAATGACTTATAACTTACATACAGTCAATATCTAGGAGACTGGATAGGCGGGCTCCAGGCTCCATTCTCCCCTCCTTGCTGTCTCCTAGCATGCCCTTCTGGACGTCATCGCTCCTGGTGCTTTGCCGCCTCCTTTTTGAATTTCCCGCCCTCTCTGCAGCTGTAATACCCATGCCGGACCGTCCTATCTGGTCCGGTGCATTGTGGACCTAATCACGTGATCGGCCTGGCTTCAATATGCACATTGTGCATGTGCCGGGCTGATCACGTGATTAGGCCCACAATGCACCAGACCGGATATGATGTTCCAGCCGGGCTGGAAATTGAAAAAAAGGGCGGCAAAGCACCAAAAGCAATGACTTCCAGCAGGGTGTGCTAGGAGACAGCGAGGAGGGGAGAATGGAGCCTGGAGCCCGCCTATCTATTCTCCTACATGGAGACTGTATGTAAGTTATGTCATTTTTCACAATCGTTATTGGGCCCCCTTAGGTCAGACAGGGATGGTTAGGGAACAGCTAACAACATGCAGTGATAAGAGAGAGGGGTAGAGCGACCTGACAGGTCTGCTTGCAAAATTAACCTCTTATGTACCAAACAAGGCCTAGTAGCATCCTCTGCAGTCATGGAGCTCTCCCATAAGCCGCACAGGGCAAACGGTCCGGGCTGTTGCTTTAATTTGTGGTCACATGCCATTGCTGAAATCTAGAGAATCACTTGAACTCAAGGTTAAGTACTACGGCCTGAAAGGAAAAATATCTCCATAATAAAATATAATTAATTTTAATTTTCTAGTTCCGCTAAAAAATATTTAGACCACTAACAATTCTTTTACAAAAGGAAATAGAACAAACACCTTTTAATTAATATATAGTGATCAATTTGCCTTTAGGTACTAAGTGAACACCTTAGGGCAGGGACACACTGTCCGATAGACATCTGAGTCTCTCGGACGAGACTCGTATGAGGCTGAAGCAGTGACTCTGAACGGCCTCTCCCTGTCAGGACGGGGAGTGTGCAGCTGCGCAAAAACACAAGTAGCTGACAGCCCCGTCCACAGAGGGAGAAGCCGTTCAGGGTCACTGCTTCAGCCTCATCCGAGTCTCGTCCGAGAGACTCCGATATCTATCAGACAGTGTGTCCCTGCCCTTAACCGGTAAAATGGACAATGCTGATAATCAACCTGTATTACGAATATGGTGTACACCGTTACCTGTCCAAATGAGGCTATAAGGTGTATGGCCCATGAAGGGAATGCTCACACTATACATTTTTTCCATGTTTTCCCAATAAATAACGCTGCGCTTTACTGCACCAGCAAAGTGAATGATATTCCTGAAATCTCTTGCTCGTTGGTTGTATTTTCCCTGCAGATTTGTAGCAGTTTCTGATCTTTAGCATGTCTAATCTTAAGCGTTTTTCACTCATTCAAACGGATAGGAAAGAAACCATCTAAAACAGGTAAAAAAAAGGAATATATTTTTCTTCCAACACTCCAGTATTTGTAGCATATATATTTTCTGCTGCAAAAACTGGACAAGTGCAGATACCCCTAGAGGTGGAAATGTGCAACATAGGAGGGATAAAGAGAATTTTGTTTACGTACCGTAAATTCTTTTTTCTTGAATCATCAATGGGAGACCCAGACAATGGGGTTTAGGGCACTGCCCTCCGGAGGCCACACTAGGTACTACAAGTTTGTAGACTCCGCCCCCTCCGCTTATAAACCCCTACCGCAGGATATATCCTCAGTTTGGTCCATAAGCTGCGAGGAGGCAAACCACACCCGAACTATCGGGAAGACCGTACATAGACGGTGCCACAACCGAAAAAACAACTCTGTCCCAACAGGGGACAGTCCCAAGGAAGAATAACATCCAACGGAACACTGGGTGGGTGCTGGGTCTCCCATTGATGATTCAAGAAAAAAGAATTTACGGTATGTAAACAAAATTCTCTTTTTTCTGATCATCATAATGGGAGACCCAGACAATGGGGATGTCCTAAAGCAAACCCCAGGGCGGGAAGAGTTCCTCAAAAGACGTTGAAATACACAGTCCCTCTCAAAGATGGGCAACCGCCGCCTGGAGGACCCGCCTGCCCAAACTTGCATCCTCAGAGGCATGGGCATGCACCATATAGTGCTTAGAGAAAGTGTGCAGGCTGGACCAAGTGGCCGCCTGACACACCTGTAGAGCAGAAGCGCGATGTCGCAAAGCCCAGGATGCACCGACGGCTCTAGTCGAGTGCGCCTTCAGACCCACCGGTAGAGGCAAACCAGAAGCCCGGTAAGCCTCTTGAATGGGTGCCTTGATCCATCTGGCCAAGGTTGATTTGGACGCCGCGAACCCCTTACAGCGACCCGCCGTAAGGACGAACAAAGAGTCCGAATTCCGGAAGGAGGCAGTCCTGGACACATAAATGCGTACAGCCCTCACAAGATCCAGAGTGTGAAGGTCGCGCTCAACCTGATGAACGGGAGGCGGGACAAAATGATGGTAGAACAATCTCTTGATTCAAGTGGAAAGTGGAAACCACCTTTGGCAAGAATTCAGCCCGTGGGCGCAACACCACCTTGTCCTGGTGGACTACCAGGAAAGGTGACTTGCACGAAAGTGCCGCCAATTCTGAGACACGTCTCAGGGACGTAATTGCTACCAGAAAAACCACTTTCTGAGCCAGCCGGGAGAGGGAAACTGCTCTTAGTGGCTCGAATGGTGGTTTCTGCAGAGCCGCCAGGACCATATTAAGGTCCCAAGGGTCCAGCGGTCGCCTGTATGGCGGGACCACCCAAGACACCCCCTGCAGAAATTGACGGACCTTCGGGAGGAGAGCCAAGCGTCTGTCAAACAGCACTGAAAGCGCTGATACCTGGCCCTTCAGGGAGCTGAGGGATAAACCCAACTCCAAGCCCGACTGTAAAAAGGCCAACAGAGTTGGAACTGACAAAGGCCACGGTGACCGTCCACCAGATGCACACCATGTGAAAAAGATTTTCCACGTTCTGTGGTATATCTTTCGTGATACGGGTTTTCTAGCCCGATTCATAGTGTCAACCACTGTAGGAGAGAACCCCCTGGATGTCAGAAGCCAGGCCTCAAGAGCCATGCAGTCAATCTGAGGGCCCTGGAATTGAGGTGGAAGAACGGGCCTTGAGCGAGCAGATCTGCGCGGTCTGGAAGAGCCCACCGGTTCCCGCCTGACAGTTGCCACAGATCCGGATACCAGGACCTCCTGGGCCAATCTGGAGCCACTAGAATGGCTTTGCGGCATTCCGTCCTGATTTTCCACAGGACCTTGGGAATCAGAGCTAGAGGCGGGAACACATATGGTAGTTGAAAACTGGACCAACGCAGGACCAGGGCATCCGCCCCCAGAGACTGAGGGTCCCACGATCTCGCCATGTATTGCGGCACCTGATGATTCAGCCGTGAGGCCATCAGATCCACATCCGGGATACCCCATCTGCTGCAGATGTCCCGGAAGACGTCCGGATGAAGAGACCATTCTCCGGCGTCCATCCCCTGCCGGCTCAGGTAGTCGGCCTCCCAGTTTTCGACCCCTGGGATGTGAACTGCGGAGATCAGACAATCGTTGTCTTCCACCCATGATAGAATGCGGTGGACTTCGGCTAGGGCCTGCGCACTCCTGGTTCCTCCCTGATGGTTTATATAGGCGACGGCCGTCGCATTGTCGGACTGAACCCGAATGGGCTGTCCTGACAGGAAGGTCTGAAAGGCCAGGAGTGCTAGACAGACCGCCTTTATCTCCAGCACATTGATTTGCAACGCCGACTCCGACTGTGTCCATAGGCCTTGAGCCCTGTGGTGTAAGAACACCGCGCCCCAGCCCTTGAGACTGGCGTCGGTGGTCACCACTAACCATGACGGTTTGAGGAAGGACCGGCCCCGTGACAGGTGATATGGCTGGAGCCACCACTGCAGGGAATCCCTGGTCGGTTGGGAAAGGACCACCAGCCGATTCAGAGAGGACGTCCTCTTGTCCCACCTGCGAAGAATTTCCAGTTGTAGAGGACGGAGGCGAAATTGTGCGAAAGGCACCGCCTCTATTGCCGCCACCATGCGTCCCACCAGCTTCATCAACACCCGTAGGGATGAGTGTGGTGACAGGAGAATATCGTGTACTCCTGATTGGATGGCCAGCTGTTTGACTCGTGGGAGGGACACCAGAGCCGAGTCCGTGTGGAAGTCCATACCCAGGTACGTCAGAGACTGGGTCGGCACCAGGGTGGATTTCTGGATATTGAGAAGCCACCCAAACTGTTCCAGAGACTGTATGGTCACCTCCAGGCTTTTCTGACAAAGGTGTTCCGATGGCGCCCTGACCAGCAGGTCGTCTAGATAGGGTATGACGGCGTGGCCCTGCGCATGCAGAAGAGTCATCATTGAGGCCATCACCTTCGTGAACACCCTCGGTGCCGAGGCCAACCCGAAAGGCAGCGCCACGAACTGGAAGTGTTCGTCCCCCACTGCGAATCGCAACCAGCGTTGATGAGCCGGTGCAATGGGCACGTGGAGGTAAGCGTCTCGGATATCTATGGACGCTAGGAAGTCTCCCTGTGACACAGCCGCGATCACGGAGCGTAGGGATTCCATACGGAACTTCCGAACCAACACGTGACGGTTGAACAACTTGAGGTCCAGAACCGGGCGAAAAGAGCCGTCCTTCTTCGGGACGATAAAGAGGTTGGAGTAAAAACCCCGGAACCTCTCCCCCGTAGGCACTGGGACCACTACCCCGTCTCTGCGTAGTCCCTCCAACACCAGATAAAAAGCCTGAGCCTTTTCTGGGGATGGAACCGACCGATGGAATCGGTGTGCCGGCATCGACGTCAGCTCTATCCTGTAGCCGCACGAGACAACGTCTCGGACCCACTGATCTTGAACGTGGAGCAACCATCTGTCCTGAAAACTGGACAGGCGGCCCCCCACTTGTGGGACGGCAGGACGAGAGAGTGAGTCATGTGGAAGCGGGTTTAGGGGTGGCAGCCGCCGCCCCCGTTGGCTTCTTCTGGCGACCCTTGGGGCGCCACTGATTAGAGGGTTTGCCCCCTCTCTCTGTGCGAGCGGACGAGGCTGACGGCTGTGAGCTGGAACGAAAGGACCACTGTTTAGGGTTCCTTTTGACAGTATACCACTGTTTAGGTTTATTCTGCGGGATCTTAGACTCCGCAGAATCCTTTATCAGCTTGTCCAGCTCGGTTCCAAACAGCCTGTCACCTGAGAATGGAAGATTCTGCAGAATCTTCTTTGACGTGGCATCTGAGTCCCATAGACGCAGCCACAACAACCTGCGAATCGCTATAGCATTGGCCGAAGCCACAGCAGAGCGGGTGATAGTCTCTAGGGTCGCCGTCCTGGCGTAATCCGCGTAGGCCTTTGCCCTGTCGGTAATCGCCAGGATCTCTGAATTGGACCCCGCCAGGTCAGTGATACCGTCCAAACAGGTGGTAATCGCCTGTAGGGTCCAGACCGTGGCGAAATTAGGGGCAAATGAAGACCCCACAGCCTCATAAGACGACTTGGCGAGTTGTTCGACCTGTCTGTCCGTCGCGTCCTTCAATGAGGAGCTATCAGAGGCAGAGAAAAGAGAGCGTGCAGCAATCCTGGTCATGGAAGCGTCCACCTTTGGGGACTGCGACCACTCCTGAAGCACCTCCTGGGGAAAGGGGAAGCGAGTGTCCTTAGATTTGCGGACATAACGCCGCCCAGGGTGAACCCTGGGTGCTCTAACCACCCTTCCAAAATTAGTGTGGTCCATAAAGGAGCCACACGTACGAGCCTCAGGCTGCAACCACTGATATACCTCCTTCGGGTGGAGTTCCACCTCTTCAGGGGTGTCACGAGATGTAGAGTCTCGTTGATGGAGGACACCAGATCCTCCACCCCATCCGGTGGTTCGGACATAGACTCGAGTATTGAACCCCCATCATCCTCGTCACCATCAGAGTGACGCTCCTCCTCAGAGAGGTTCTGGATCTCGGGTGATTCGTCACGGCGAGCCCGCTTAAGGGGTCTCGCGGTTAAACCAGGTGACACCCGGGGGTATGAAGGAGCAACTGGGCTTTCCAGTCTCCTCGTCAGTGCCTCCAGGGATTGCGACATGGAGGACAGTTTGGACAACACAGATTCATTAATCTTATTCTGTGTCTCCCATGGCCCTGGGATCACCTGAACCTCAGGGTACAGCACCGGAGCCGCTGTCTCAGCAGAATCAGTCCGGGCCTCTGGGCGTCCGCAGTTATTGCAGGATCCCCCAACCAGTGTCCCGTTGCAAGTAGCACAGACAATGGTGGTACTGGCCGCCTTAGCAGCACTTTTCCTCGCTGAGGACATACCCACAGCAGGGGAAAATAAGCCAAACAGAGAAAGAATCGGAATACCGGTGGCTTACCGACCGCGTCAATGCGGTGGAAGGGAGCGATGTGTGGTGTGTGGCCTCCGCTATGGTTATGACCGGTCTCCCCGGGAGTGCAGCCGTGCACTAAATCAGATCCCAGCCGGGAAGTGAGGGGAAGATGGCCGCCGCCGTACAAGCTGTGGGCGGGCCCAAAAACACGCGGGAAGCACACACACACGCCCAGCAATGACGTCAGCCCCTGGGCTGCTCCACATTTCTCCAGGCCGCCATCATTAAATGTGGTGCCGGAGCCCGCAGTGCGGGAGGTATCAATATTATACCCAGGCTGCATACAAAATTCTGAAGCCCACAGCCGCAGCCCCTGTGACACACAGGGCGGTCAGCCAGGGGTACCCCAGCACAGGGCACCCCATCAGAACCGCGGACCCGAGGGTACGCGCGGTCTGAGTGCCAAAACCCATAAGGGCCAGACACTACCCCCAGGCACACCGGAACACCTAAGGTACCTCAGTGCCGGTCCGGTCTGTAAGCACCATTAAGGGAGGCCTCGGACGGGGGTTCAGCACCAGTCCGGTCTGTAAGCACCATTTAGGGAGGCCTCGGACTGGGCTGGCTCCAGTCCGGTCTGTAAGCACCATTTAGGGAGGCCTCGGACGGAGCGGAGCTGTGCAAGGCTCCTATCTCCCACTTCCCAGAGCCCCCAAGGAAGGATGGGAAGGAGTGCGGCAGCGTACCGGGGGGACACAATGTGTCCAGGCTCCAGGCCCTCCGGTACCTCAACCTGTGTGTTCCCCGAAGGTGAACAGGGAGACTGCCGGAGGTCCCCGACCGGGACCTTTTTACCTTGTCTTCATACGCCATCACGTAAGCTGTGAGAATGCTGTGAAGTGCAAGCAAGGCGCGTGATCCTCCGAGCACACTAAGTTTAAAACTGAGGATATATCCTGCGGTAGGGGTTTATAAGCGGAGGGGGCGGTGTCTACAAACTTGTAGTACCTAGTGTGGCCTCCGGAGGGCAGTGCCCTAAACCCCATTGTCTGGGTCTCCCATTATGATGATCAGAAAATGGGCCAATAATATTACTAAACTTCCTAGAAGTAATGCCATGAGAGGTGAAAATCAGATTCTCCCCAGGACAATGTAGCTTAAGCCCCCGTCACACGTAGCAAGATCCTAGTGAGATCGCTGTTGCGTCACAGGTTTTGTGACGCAACAGCGACCTCACCAGTGATCTCGCTATGTTTGATACGTACCAGCGACCAGGTCCCCGCTGTGACACTGCGGATCGTATCGAAATGGCCTGGACCATTTTTTTTGATCGTCGGTTCCCGCTGGCCAGCATACATCGGTGTGTTTGACGCCTTAACAACGACCTCGTTGGCGACTCAGAACTCAGCCACGTAGGTGTGAGTCGTCAGACTAGCTGCTGTGTGACAGGGTCCCAACGACCACCGGGGTCGTTATACGGGTCGCCGTATCGTTGCTGCCTCGTTGAGTAGATCTGAGTGTTTGACATCGCACCAGCGACCACGTAGCGACGTTCCAGCGATCCTTACCAGGTCGTATCATTGCTGGGATCTCTGAAATGTCTCCAAGTGTGACGGGACCCTTACACAGAATAGCACCAATTGATCAGAAAGGAAAGTGTGCTTTTAACTGAAAAAAGGAAGGATCCTATATAACTATTCAGCAATATATGTATAGTCTATTGATATGTGGGGATGAAAACACCCCACATTACGGGTCAACGCAAGTTGTTAGATGATAACAGAGAACAGCCCTATCATTCACACTAATAATACTAACACATAACAGCACAGATAACAGCACAGATGTTAAGGCTGCTGATCAGGTCACAAGAACTTGTAAAAATGGCAGCAAGTGATGGAGCCGCTGCCATCACCATCACCATCCATCACCTCATACTCTCATGTTCAGGCTCCACTGCTCCTTTTTTAGGAGCTCGTTTACAGCTGTTACTTAGCAGATATCACTCACTAGCACTTGATATTTATGTCAAGGGTTGTAGCAGATTAGGGCCTTCGAACCAGAAGTGGCAGTGGCTGGAGAAGCAGATGATGTAGAAACAGCTGGGTGTTCGAGAGATTTATAAGCCTGAATTGCTTTTCCGAGTCTTGCTTCTGCCATTTGTAGTGATCAAGTTGTTCTTCCTATAAAAAAAAAATTCCAATTCCAAGATGGTCTTATGAAGCAAGACTAGCCATGCTGTAGTCAAAGTTTGCCATGGTATACATGAATGATTAGTGTGTGGTAGATTATCCCAATGTGTGCGCCTCATGAAGAGTCTAAACTCAATGAGAATACAGCCTAAGCACCATAAGTCTTGATGAGTATTGGGCCAATTCATTAAGGCCTTTATGCCAGAAAACTGGTGTAAGAGCCATGAAAAGCTAAGTCTGCAACTTTTGGCATTTTTATGCCAGTTTGAATCGGTTCCGCCAAGATTGGTGAAGCTGGTAAGGTGAGGTAGGGAGTCAATCACAACCAGTCAAATTCTTAAAAAATGCCAGCATTTTGTACTCTAAAAAAGCTACTCCAGTCCGTCCAGAGTAGCATTTCTGGCCTAGCACTGTGAATAGGCAACTAAGTTAATTGAGCGATATGTGCACCTAAATGAATTTGGCACCTTGTACACCAGAAAAACTGGTATTGTGCGAGAGTGCGGTACACCATTCTTGATGAATCAACCCCCATGACTGTATACAGATAGTCATTGCAGTTAGTTTTCATCATTACACGTCGATAAGTCAAGGCACAAAACTACAATACAAAAACTTCAAAGCAGCTTCATTACGGCCATATGAATAAGAACAGCTCAAAACTAGGCTACAGTAAAAATCTGTAAGAACATAGTTGTGTGCTAAGGCCCTATCTATATTTTTCATGAACAGAAAATATGTCTAATATAGTCTATGAGCATGTACATGTGATGCTTTGCAGACTAATAATCCGCAAAAAAAATGAATACCTTTTTTCTTTTTTTATCAGATTTGTAGATCAAACTCACCAATTCAATTGCAATGGTCCAAAAAAATGTCTGGCACCTGGATGACAGATGGATGGCATACAAGTGCTGCCCGTTTTATATGGTCTTATTATGCAGGAGAAGTTTGGAAATCATTCTTTTTTTTGCTAGGGAGAATACCATGTCACGCTGATGGTGAAAACAAACATGCAGACCTAAGATGGTAAATGATAAAAACTTGCATCCCGCTCACTCATGAAAATCATTTGTTTTCACACATACGGTGTTACATATTGACTGCCTTGCTGTATGGAAGTGCTGCTGCTGTGGTTTAAATGAAGCCTTTTTTTCCCCTGCTCTCAGTGTGGAGAGGAACCTAATGAGCGGAGTTGAGTGTGCAGGTGTGTGTGATGAATAAGACTTATGCTAGGTGAGCCGAGGGGCGTGCCTGGGCTGGTTGCTCCCCACCCCTCGACCATAAATGGGTCAGATCACATCCACCTGATGTTGCTGATTCAGTTCACTTCTGGACTGTGACCTGTTGTGAGCAGACGCTGATCTGAAGCTGCTGTTTCTTTCTCCATTGGAAGCAGCTGTGTTCCGTGGGTGGAGGTAGGGGCTTATGCCTAGAGCTTCTCAGAAGTTTTAGGTTCTTAGGCTGGCGGCTCGGACCTCCTCACCTTCAGAGGTACCTCTGAATACATGGCGAGTCAGGGACCCCAGTATAAGGGCCACACCAGGCTCCCCTGACTCCCTACGCCCAGCTCCGTCCTACTTCTGAGTACCCCGGCCCTCCCCCCGTGTGACATATCTGAATGAGAACTATATCATAGGGTGAGGCCTAACACACTCCAAAGAATGGAAATTATTGGAGCTGGGTATAACAGTATAGTTTGTACTTTGCGGCTGCTGAAAACTACTACACCTCATCTCCCAAAAGTGAAGGAGCAATTTTCACAAGTGAATTGGAGACAGAACAGGACTCAGTGGTGGACAGAATAGATAGGGGGGTGCTGTGTCTTGTTCTGTACATCAATAAGGTTAAGCAGTTTTCAGCTCATCAGTGGGGGTACTGGGCATTGGACCCACAGCAATCAAAATGGATAGGGCATCCCTTTGTAATGCGCCAAGACTAAAACAAAAAAGAACAGTTTAAGGCCCATGACTACTGTAGAGTAGAAATAATCACAGTTTTAGATTTCAACTTTGTATATTTCAGATAAAAAAAGAATGTAGAACAATAAAAACAGCAGTAAATAACATCAGCACAAAAATATCCAGAAACACAAGTCCGGTATCTAAGAATACAAAACACTCAACAGTACAGCCGTCATAACAGCCAATAATGTGATCAATGCACGACACCTCCCAAAGAGGCTGCCTTTGTAATGGGACGTCTATCCTTATGGTAAGACCAGTGTTCTGTGTAGTCAGGATCGGATACAAGCTGGAACAACTAATGGCAGTAGAAAAGTCAGCATTTTTGGTATAAGCAGCATTTTAACAAAATTGAAAAAACTTACAAAACACCAAACCAAGAAATTAACGTTGAAAAGAAATTAAATCGCCCTCGATGATTGGCAGTCTGCAATGTTTCCTGTATGATCCTGTAACAGTCCAGTCTTGTAGAAACCTTGCACAGAACAAAGGGGTTAATCTGCTGATCTGTTCCAGCTTGTAATGGCAGCCGACTGAAGTCCTGAGCCGGGGACGCTGATTCACTATCTCTTGTCCTATTGCACATAGGGAGGTTATGGCAATAAGACAACTGGCTGCAGCAGAAAACAGGGCAGTGAGAAAGCGGAAGGGGACGCGGATCTGTTGCTGCAACACAGATTTCTTTACATAGATTTACTTCATTACAATTAAAACTGGTCAAGGTAGTTTCAAACCTAAACCTAAAATAAAGCTTGGGAGCACTGGTAGTTTCCTTTCATTTGTTTGTTCCATTTCTATATTAATTGTTCCTTGAAAGGAATATGTCAGTAGGTTTTTGCTATGTAAGCTGAGGACAGCATGCTGCACGGGTTAAAAAACTAAAAGCAACTGTGCTTCGCTTTTCAGGCTCTTTGCAAAATATTTACCTAAATTAATGGCTTTATTACCCTGTGCTTAATATTACAGGACTACAAAGTCTGACTCACCCCTACTGTGATTGTGCATTGACTGTGAGCTGTCAATCTCTATAGAGCCTGGTGTGGGTGGGGTGCAGCTATCTCAGCTCTGCTGTGGTCCTGAATATAAATTCTTTGATTGTGTGAGAACGGCTTCAGCCAGTAATCTATGTGATACCTTGTTGGATTCAGGGTCTCTTTGCCTACATTATGATGCTGTTAGATGAGGTAGCAAAAACCTGCTGACAGATTTACTTTAATAATGAGTCTTCCAGGACGCAGACAATGGTGGCCTAAACCTAGGTAAACAAGTGAGGGACACAGTGTTTGCTGGAGTGTCTTGGTCCCTTCAATCAGATGATCACTGGTGATGTCAGACTCCTATTAATCTGATATTAAATGTTTATAAAAGGCCATACATTTTGCAGACCTGGAGAACCCTTTTATTGAGTATAGTAGCAGACACTACAATCCACTAGGCCATTTTGTATCCCAATCTGAAGTCCTTCTCTAGGCTGATCAGCTGAGGGGATCTGTGTCTTGTAATGAGTTACTGAGTATGCTGTGCTACCTACCCATCCTTGTGATATAATACTACCAGCCGCCTTCTGATCAGTAAAAGAGCAACCACAAGCTTAATTGTATTAAGGCTGATATGATAACAGATCATCTTTAAAATGTTCGCTACCTCAATATAGTGTTAGAGAAATGTCGGGTTTTAAAGGCTTGTCAGGAATATTATATTGATATTTTATGGATAGTTTTTCAATGTCAAATCGGTAGTGGTCCTAAGGCCTAGCACCCCCAGCAATCAGCTGTTATCACCTTCAGAGACTGCCAGATGTAAAACACATTGAATGGAGCTGAACCGATCAGTTCTGTTCATGAAGCGTCCGCCTGGAATTACAGATCAGCTCCGACTCCTTTTAAATAGAAGCTGATCTGCAGCCCCAGCAGCGGGCCCTACACACTGGGCAAAGCTTCAGAGCTTACATCCGGACCCTGAGCTAATATCAGGGGACTGGTGCAGGTGGCAGGTGTCACACACTCACCGATCTTGTATCGATTACCTCTCCTGATGATGGGTCATCAGTAAATGGCTGGACAACACATTTGAGATTTTCCAAGCCACTTTACTCCTTTCTGCTCTCAGTGGTAATGCTTCATCTCAAGAGCTGCGTAATCAGAGTAAGGTCCCTTTCACATCAGCGTTTTTCGCTGATTGTGGCAGATCCAGCAGACTTACCACATTGGCTGCCTAACGGCACACTTGCGGCACACTTGCAGAAGCCCATGAATTCTCAATGGGGCTTGCGGCAAGTGCGGTATTGCCGCGATCCGACACTTGCGGCAGTGCAAAAGAACAGCTGACTGCGTTTTTTTCTGCAGTTGCAATTGCTGGATCGCAGAAATACTGCACTTGCCACAAGCCCCATAGATAATGCATGGGGCTTGCACAGTGTGTTGCAAGTGCGGCCATTAGGCGGCAGATGCGGTAAATCTGCCGCAATCAGTGAAAAACGCTGATGTGAAAGGGGCCTAAGAAAAGTTGTTTTCAGGAATTTGCAAACGGCAACTGTTCTATACAGGGAACAATCAGTCACACGATTCTGCTTTTCTCATATAGAGAATGGGAAAGCTGGCAGAAGCCTTGTTTTGCCAACCTCCATTAAAAATGCTGCAATAAGGCAGGTCCACACTTGCAGGATGTGTTGGGAACTTTCCTTGTAGATTTGTGCACAGAAAATCCACAGCAAATTTAAGAAGTCACCTACATGGAATAAAATATATCTGCAAGGAAACTGAACTTGTCACTTGGGTTAATCTGTATGTAAATAGCATTACAATACTGCTCAGCCACCTAGCTGAAAAATGAGACAATGAACCTACTTATTGGGAGCTATCGGTTATCAGTCACGGGGGTGTGCATGGAGCAACTACAGTCACCGCTCACTATACAAAGAGTAGTGACTGTAAGCTTGACCCGGCCCTTTGCACAAATATACTGTGGAGTAGGCTGCTAATCATAGTGAGCTGTCAAAATAGGAAGGGAGAAGTTAATTTTCTTCCAGTAGCCACACTTTCAGTAAGGTGGCCAGGCGGCATTGTAACGGTATTTACCTCCAGAGTGACCCAAGTGACGAGATGACTTTAATAAAGTACTGACCCTAAGGTGCGTTCACTTCTGCGTCTATAAAATCACCCCGATTCTCAGCCAGAGATGTTGGTGTCAGTAGAGCGTCATGCAGTTTTTTGTCTCGCCTAGAAAAAACAAAAATGCACATTAGCCCAGCACTCGCATGACATACAGATGCTGGGTGAGAAAAAGATCGCATTGCACTCTACTGACGCTCGTCATCTTTTCTGGATGAGAATTTGGTCGACTTTATATTTGCAGATGTGAGTATACCCTAATGCTGTGTTCAGGCAACAATGAAAAACTTGTCTGATCTAACCAGCACAATGTATTGCCTGCGCCCAATCTGAATGTAAATCACAATAGACACTTCACAGATTTCTACCCTGGTGGGAAACTGCTTTAAGGTTGCCTTCACACCTGCGTTTGTGTCTGCATGCGGAAGGCATGCAGACGCAAATGCAGTGCAACGCAGCACATACCGTACTTATGTGAACGCAACGGAGAATCTCGCATGCGTTCACATAAGCATGGTTCCCGGCTGTCTCTGGGGGCGGCCGGGAGGAGGAGATCAGCGGCAGAGATCTCCTCCTCCGGCACAGCTGATCTCCGCTGGTGTCAGCGGGGAGATACGCTGATCTGACAGCTGTTTAAATCTCCCGTGCTGACACCGAATAGGTGATATCAGTGCAGGAGATAAGAAACAGCTGATCGCTGCTTTAAATCTCCCGCACCGACCTCAACTATTCGGTGTCAGCGCGGGAGATTTAGACAGCTGTCAGATCAGCTGTATCTCCCCGCTGACACCAGCGGGAGATCAGCTGTGGCTCTGCATGATCTCCCGGTGGCCGTGGGAGAGATTTCAATGAGATCCGCAACGTTCTTCTGCGCTGTCATGCGGAGGACACTGCGGATCCATTGAGATCCATGTATTTTTTTGTGCACTTGCAGATAAAACAAGCGCCCGCACAAAAAATGCTGCATGCTGTGTTTGGAGTGCAGTCGGAGGGCGCAAAAATTATACGCATCCGTACGAAATGCGGCCAAACGCAGCCATACGCAGGCACATGCATTCCCATGTTAAACATAGGAACGCATGTCCGCAAGCGTTTGGCTGCGTTTGGTGCGCTGTGCTCCAAACGCAAGTGTGAAGGCAGCCTAAGAAGGTTTCTGATCACAGACTTTGGGATAAGCTTTGGAACGGACATGCCATCGGGTGATCTTCACCGCCAGGCATCCCAACTAATCTCTATATTCAAGGGAAAGCATTGTTTCCCAATTTAAAGGGAATGTGTCATCAGAAAGTGACCTGTAGTTTAAATCAGGTTTGTGTGTGCTTTATTACAGTTTATTTTGTACAATTGTTTTGTCATATCACAATGTGTATTAAGAATAAACATCTTGTAGTTTTCACACTGACCATTGCAGCTTTGATAGACCAACTTCCTTTGTTTCAGGAAACAATACATGTACATAGTCACAATGGTCAGACCCAGATCCTAGAAGTGTCTAATGAGCCAGTGCAAAAATCATTGTGAAAGGAGTGGGAGCAGGGTCGGTAATGATATCACCTATTATGTTTGGTGTTACCTGTGTTATAAACTATGTTTTGAAGCATTACCTGTCATTGTAATCCTGCCTTTGCTCATAATGACCCAGCTGAAAACTCTTACTGAAAGAACAGGACCAGGAGTCTAAAAAGCTCCAGTGCAAGGCTCATTTTGTCTTTAATTATTGTGGCATGAATAAAAATTGAGATACAAAAGCCAATTTAACACAATAGATTATTTTCTGATAACACATACCCTTTAAGGAGAGATGGCCAAGCAAATGTAGCTATCCTCAACTTAATGAAAGTTATGGTCCTTTAAGAACTGGATGAGACATGATGGATAATCATGGTTTGCATTTGTCTACAAAGGAGGTAGTGTCATGTCCCGTTGCCCTCACATGTGCTTTGGGTATGGTAGAGTTACATGGTAACTTGTGTATACTGTATGCAACACTGACATCTCAATGTTTTTCTAGAAAATTTACAGTGGCATAAAAAGACGCCATGATATAAAGAAGGTTACTGCACCCATTACAACACCGAGGGGAAGACAACCAGACATGAAGATTTGCCCTGGCGCTAAGATATAACAGCGAGATGTCAACGCCAGGGGAGAAAACAGTGGGTACAGAGTGCAGACTCCTGAGCCTGACCGCTACATTTCTCCAGACACGGCACGATGTACATTAATTGCTTACACTCCGACCTCCAGATATCAGTGGAAGCTTCAGAAATGTATAAATTGTACAAGAGAGAAACGAGTACCTTGGTGTTCAGGTAACACATCAATAAAATGATTTATCTAACTAAATCCTATGCTATGTACACTGTACAGGTGAGCCTCTGATCCTGGACATCACCGCACTTTATTCTTCTTTAGGTCTCCGGTGAAATCTCTCCAATAATGCTTGGAAAATATTCCCAGGGATTTTCTGGTGTCGATCTATCAATGACTGAAGGGCACATTTTGTCTAGAGGAAGAGAAAAAAAAAAAAGGACATTCAGATGGGACCTTAGACATGATAAGCACCAAGTGTAAGACGACGTTCTGATAATAAGGTAGGACTATAGGACATACTGCACTGACATCTAAGGAAAACCTGTGCAAAGAAACAGGAGAAAATATCAATGACAACTAATTATTATTTTCACAAAGCTCTTAACCAGTCACAGGCCGGGTCATATCCCTCTATTTAGATTTACGCTCATTTTTTGTTTTCTTTCTCGTTTAGTTACACTGGTCTACCAATTTGACCTTTTTTTCTGTTTCCCATTTTAAACTACATGGTATACGAGTATTTTGAGGCGCTGATTTCAGAAATGTAATCAGAATTTCTGTACCACGTACCATTCCAGAGATACTTCACTTTAAGATTATAATGATAGTGCATAATAAATTGGCACTTATATTAATCTTTTTATTTCAGAAGTGCATTTTTGGTATAAATAACCAATGAGATGCATAATATGGACTCTTATTATAATACTAGATGGTGGCCCAATTCTAAAGCATCAGGTATTCTAGAATATGTATGTAGTTTATGAAAATTTAAGAATAATGTAATGAGCGATCAGTAAGGTCCCGTCAAACTTGGCGACGCTCCAGCGATCCGACAACGATACGACCTGGTAGGGATCGCTGGAGCGTCACTACGTGGTCACATTTGAGATGTCAAACAGACAGATCTCACCAGCGATGCAGCAATGATATGGCGGTTGTTGGGACCCTGTCACTCTAGGGTGTAGTATAGAAGTCATTGGTCGTTGTCCTGCACGGCTTGGCGGGGGATTTAAATCCCGGACGCCATATCGAATAACCATTACTTGAGTGTTCCAATATGGCGGTCAGGGTACTTCCGCTGCATGAAACCAGGAGATGACAGTCGCCGCTGACCTCCGTGTGGCAGATGACCCACGGCTACCGTCTGGAGTCCTTACCAGGTCGTATTGTTGTAGTGATCGCTGGAGCGTCGCCAAGTGTGACGGTACCCCCATTCTGACACGATCAGCGATCTCACAGTTGGGGCCTGGTCGCTGGTGCGTGTCACACTGAGCAAGATTGCTAGCGCCAGTCGGGGTATGTCCGCTGCGAGTAGCGGGGAGATGACCTCGCCTCTGACCTCCGTGCGGCAGGAAATGACCCGCGGCTACCATCAGGAGATCAGCAGCTTGCTCCGCTGATCTCCCGACGGCATCGGCGGCATCCGTGGTTCAAATCCCGCACCAATTCGCGGCCAGACTGCGCCTGTCGCTGATTGTAACGGAAATCCGTCCAGACAGACAGAATTAGACGATTATATAGTAGATACAACACTTAAGTCCTGCGTAATCATGCATTGTATTAGTTGTGCACTATCAGGTACCTATCGGACAAACCATTCATATGAAGAAGACCTATGAGAATATGCAGCTTCTGCTCAATCACACTCAATACTCAAGGTACAAATGGAATATATGTGGTGATCTCAAGGTAGTTGCAATTTTATTAGGTTTACAGCTGGGATACACCAAGTACTGTTGTTTCCTTTGCGAATGGGACAGTCGCGCAAGAGATTCGCATTATATCGAAGGACTAGCCACTACGCAATAAATTGATTCCAGGGCAGAAGAATGTTAAACGCAAACCATTGGTAGATGAAAGGATGATATTCCTTTCACCTTTGCACATCAAACTAGGAATAATGAAGAACTTTGTCAAAGCAATGAACAAGCAAACTGAATCCTTTGCTTACTTGCGACAGAAGTTTCCACGCACCAGAGATGCCAAGATAAAAGCAGGTACTTTCATTGGGTCACAAATCTGAGAGCTAGTAAATGATAGCAACATTGATAGTCTTCTGCATGGTGCAGAACATGTTGCATGGTTGGCCTTTAAGAATGTCGTTTTCAACTTTCTAGGCAACTACAAGGCGCCAGACTATGCTGAACAAGTTGAAAGTCTTCTTCAGGTGTACAAGTCAATGAGGTGCAATATATCACTTAAAATACATTTCCTTCATTAACACCTGGACTTTTTCCCACCAAACTTCAGCGCTGTAAGTGATGAACATGGTGAAAGGTTTCACCAAGACATTTCCCAGATGGAGAAATGGTACCAGGGAAGGTGGAATCCCTTGATGCTGGCTGACTATTGTTGGAATCTTGTCCATGAATCATTGGGCAGTGATTATAAATGAAAATCAATGGCAAAACATTTCTAAAGTTGATCACTGTTGCTGACTTTTGTATTCAAAATATCACAGTCCACTACGAAATTGACACTATTCAATGAGACATGGGGGTGTGGCTGAGCTTTGAATGGCACAGGCTGCTTAGTGCAGGAGCTCCAGTAGAGATCGGCTTTAACTCGGCTCAACAAGGTGAAAAACCACTCTGGGAAGCCCTAAATAAGTTACCTGGTGACCTGAGGACACGGTGGTTCCAATGGTGTGTGGCAAGTCAGCAAGAAGAAGATCTCCAAAGAAGGTGACTGCATATTTCTCCAGAGACCAGGTACTGAATACAACCTCAAATATGGCTCCAGTCCCCTCTCCCTGCTTTTCTCAATGTGGCTCACACACAGCGGCCTCAGAAGGTGGAGGGGAAGCTCAGACAGATATTCCCTTACACAGAAAACAATGGAGGCTTTGCTAAAATCCCTGAGGCAAGAACTCCAAGCTGATCTTAAAAGAATGATAGCTGAGTTTAAGGCAGAAATAAGGGGAGAATTACAGGACCTGGGATCTAGAATAGATCATCTGAAGCAGAAGCTGGCAGAACTTACTAAATCTCATAATGAACTAATAGATGCTAATGAGGCTTTAGAAAAGGAGGTTTCCCAAATCCACAACAAAACACTGGATTTTGACGGACAGATTCAGAAGGAAGAATATTCGCATTGGAGGGATTGGTGTATCTATTCCTGACAAAGATTTGCCAAGTCTCCTGCAAAGCTTCATACACATAGTGATTCCTTCTGCAGACAGCAAGGACTTAATTGTGGATAGAATACACAAGATTCCAAAACCAAAAGATCTCAATCCAGATTTACCACGACATGTTATTGCCCGCATTCATTTCTATACAATAAATGAGACTTTTATGGCTAATCTCAGGAAAAGGCCGAAACTTCCAGGTAACTTGACCCACCTGAAGGTATTTCCTATCTTGTCGGCAGGTACTCTAGCACAGAGGAGGGAGTATAGCCCGTATACTACAGCCCTCAGGGAACAAAAAATAAAGTACCACTGAGGGTTCCCATGAACCTGAAAGTCTTGAGGGACAATTCCATATTTGTCTGCACATCCCCGGAAAAGGCGAGAGATTTATTGCTAAAATGGAAGTTTCAGCCTATATATCTGAATGATAAAAGAGCTCCTCAGACACAGAAAAAGAAAAAACTGGACCCAGACTGGTTCATGGCATGACTGATTACTGAATAGCCATTTTAAGCTTCCTGCTTCTTACTCTTTGTCTAATGCCTCTATGGCGGTGTTGAAACCAGGCAAAGTTGCCCACAGAGTTTCTTTTTTCACTCTCTTTCAAACTATTTTTTTAATTTTTCCCTTTTCTTTACTGTTTGCTTGATTTTGGAACTGTGAGGGGACTTCCTCTTATGATGAAGCAAAAAATTAGGTTTGATTACCCTGCATTTGTTTATACAAGCAAATTTGTTTCCCTGTCCGTCCTCCCGTCTGTCCTCCCCATGTTTTTCACACATTTAGGAGCAATGGTTTCCCATAAAGCAGTATATAGTACAACCCCTGGCAAAAATTATGGAATCACCTGGCTCGGAGGATGTCCATTCAGTTGTTTAATTGTGTAGAAAAAAAGCAGATCACATACATGGCACAAAACTAAAGTCATTTCAAATGTCAACTCTCTGCCTTGAATAAACACAAAGAAATCTTGAAAAAAAAATGTGCTAGCCAGTAACTGTTACTTTTGTAAACCATGCAGGGGAAAAAATTATGGAATCACTAAATTCTGAGGTAAAAATTATGGTAACGCCCTGTAAATTTTTATTCCCAAAACAAACACCTGCATCAAATAAGATCTGCTCGTTAGTCTGCATCTAAAAAAGAGTGATCACACCTTGGAGAGCTGTTGCACCAAGTGGACTGGCATGAATCATGGCTCCAACACGAGAGATGTCAATTGAAACAAAGGAGAGGATTATCAAACTCTTAAAAGAGGGTAAATCAACACGCAATGTTGCAAAAGATGTTGGTTGTTCACAGTCAGCTGTGTCTAAAATCTGGTCAAAATACAAACAACATGGGATGGTTGTTAAAGGGAAACATACTGGTAGACCAAGGAAGACATCAAAGCATCAAGACCAGAAACGTAAAGCAATATGTCTCCAAAACAGGAAATTCACAACAAAACAAATGGAGGAACGAATGGGAGGAAACCGGAGCCAATGTAGGTGACTGAACTGTAAGAAACAGCCTAAAGGAAATGGGATTTACATACAGAAAAGCTAAACAAAAGCCATCATTAACACCTAAACAGAAAAACTGAAAAAAAAAAAACAAGGTTACAATGGGCTAAGGAAAAGCAATCGTGGACTGTGGATGACTTGGTGAAAGTCATATCCAGTGATGAATTACGAATCAGCATTTGGCAAAGTGATGATGCTGGAACTTTTGTTTGGTGTCATTCCAATGGGATTTGTAAAGATGACTGCCTGAAAAGAACATGCAAATTACCAGTGTCATTCATGATATGGGGCTGCATGTCAAGTAAAGGAACTGGGGAGATGGCTGTCATTACATCTTTAATAAATGCCCATGTTTACATTGATATATTGGCCATTTTTCTTATCCCATCAATTGAAAGGATGTTTGGGGATGATGAAATCATTTTTCAAGATGTTAATGCATCCTGCCATAGAGCAAAAATTGTTAAAACATTCCTTGAAAGTAGATACATAAGGTCAATGTCATGGCCTGCAAATAGTCCGGATATCAATTCAATTGAAAATCATTGGTGGAAGTTGAAGAAAATGGTCCATGACAAGGCTCCAACCTGCAAAGCTGATCTGGCAACATCAGAGAAAGTTGGAGCCAGATTGATGATGAGTACCAGGTGATTCCAAAATTTTTGCCAGAGGTTTTACTAACAATGCATATTAAGCTTATGTCTATAAATGCCAATGGTTTGAACTCGCCGGGTAAAAGATCCATCTTCTGGAAAAATATTTGTAAGAAACTGCTGATGTAATTTGTGTTCATGAATCGCACTTGCTGGCATAGGACAATGCTTGGCTAAAGAACCCTTGATACCCACAACATCAGTTTTTTGCAAACAACAAGACTAAAAGAGCTGGAGTGGCTATTTTTTTTATAAGAGACTCCCTCTCCTGTAAAGGGATCCTGTCACCTCCAAAACTCTCCTAAGCTACCAAAACATGTCCCTGCAGCATCCTATCACTAATCTCACACTCTTTTGTCTCCTAAAAGCATCCTGTGAATGTGCATAAAAACGTTTTAATACTTACTCATTAGTTATTATAATTAGCAGGGGCTATATTCTTTAGCCCTTAGGTGATGTTGTTTTGCAGGCTCCAGGATCCACCCTCTCTCTCTTCTCTGCATCTTCTGCTGTGATGTGGAGCTGAAGGCAGGACTAATAATTTGCATTCTGTGAGTGACAGAGAGGGGGAGGGCAATGCCTGCACAAGCAAAGCAAACAGACAGAGAGAGGGTGGATCATTCAGGCTACAAAACAACACGCCCTAAGGGCTAAAGAATATAGTCCCTGCTAATTATAATCACTAATGAGTGAGTATAATATGTTTTTATGCACTTTCACAGGATGCTTTTAGGAGACAAAAGGAGTGTGAGATTAGTGATAATATGCTGCAGGGGCATGTTTTGGTAGCTTAGGAGGCGTTCTGGAGGTGACAGGACCCTTTAAATTGTATGACACTACTATTGATCTGGAGGGGCATTTTATTTTCCTTGATTGTTCTTTAAACAGCACTAGGTACACGGTTATATCTCTATATGGCTCAAATATGCACCAGTTTTCATGTATCAGACAAACACTTAAGAGAATTCAGGTGTTATCCAAAGGGTTTAAAATTGTGGAGATTTCAAACAGACGTACCGCTAGAGGAGAGATGAAATCACTGGTTTCAGAATATAACTTGCATGACATCTGGAGATATCCCCACAGCTCTGAGAGAGAGTACACACATTTCTCCCCTAGATTTAATTCCTATAGCAGGATAGACTATTTTTGTAGATGATAGAATTCTAGATTGTGCGCTTGAAGCACTGATAGGTGTGATCTCATGGTTTGACCATGCTCCTGTCTCACTCACCATATCTGATCGGGACTCTTTGGTAAAAGCTAATAGGTGGCGTTTAAATGATTTTTTACTGACCAACAAACAAAACATTGAATTAATAGAGACCAAGTTAAAACACTTCTTTGACATAAATGTCTGACATAAATGATAAAAAACTTTACCTCAGACGAAGTGGTTTGGTCAGCCCACATGAGCGGTATTTTTATTAACATGGCAGCAGTAGAAAACAAAAGAAGAGAGGCGGCAGTGTCAGACCTATTAACTCAAATTAACAATCTGGAACAAAGTAACAAGAAAAACCCCAGCCCACAGTTGTCCCAAAAAATAATGGAACATAGAATGAGGCTGCGTGCTCTACTTTTATTCCAGTACGAAAAAGCACTTAAAAAGTCTAAAACAAAATATTATGCCATGAAAGATAGAGCAGGGAAGATTTTAGCTAGGAGAATAAAAAAAAGGGAGATAATAGGATTGCATACTTGAATAAACCTGATGGGCCTAAAGTACTAAATCCGATTGACATAGCTAAAGAATTTAGGCGATTTTATTATTCATTGTACAACCTAAAGGAGGATCCCCATACAGTTCAGCCTAATCCACAAGAAATTGGTAACTTCCTAGAAAAAAATCTCACTCCCCAAAGTATCATTGGCTCAGCTAAGTGATCTAAATACTCCCATATCTATCATTGAAATAGAACAAATAATCTGTGCTACTAAAAAGTCCTCTGCTCGGGCCAAGACGTTTTTCTAACACCTATTATCAATGTTTCATCAAAACTTTAGCTCCTTACCTCCTAAAAACTTAAAATTTTGGGAAATTTAGTTCTTCAATAAGCCATGAAAACATTGAGTCAGTAATCACAACCATTCCTAAACCTGAGAAATCCCCTCGCACTCCTGGTAATTTTAGGCCTATCTCCTTAATAAACTGTGACCTAAAAATATTCTCTAAAATCCTTGCTGCCAGAATAATGTCTGTCCTTCCCTCTCTTATGGCACCTGACCAGGTTGGGTTTGTTCCTGGAAGACAAGTCTAGGTCGGCACTAGAAGAGTAATAGATTTGTTGGAAATAATGGAGGCTGATAAACTGCTGTCTCTGGACGCCGAGGAGTTTGACAGTGTGTACTGGGATTATTTGGGTGACATCCTGGATAAGTTTAGTTTTGTGGGAGTAATTAAAAAGGCTATATTGGTCCAATACTCTACTCCGAACTTGGTAGTGAGTGCGTCTGGCTTCACCTCAGATCAGTTTATGTTAACTAATGGCACCCGGCAGGGCAGCCCTCTCTCGCTGGTTTATCTTTGCTTTGTTAATGGAGCCGCTGGAAGAGGCTCTTAGAACTAATCCAAGATACATGGAGTCCGTGTGGGAGATACGGACCATGTGGTGGGATTGTATGCAGATGATGTGATATTATCTCTCACTGGCGTGGAGGGCTCCGTGGTGGGTGCATTGGACACCATGACTGAATTCTCCGAATCTCATATTACAAATTAAATGCCACAAAGTCTATCATATTCCCCATAAATATTACACCTTTGGTAAAGGATAGAATACTAGAGCATTTTCCCCTTTAAGTGGGAGGAAGCCGGATTTATATATTTGGGAATTAAAATTACAAAATTTTGTAAATCTAATTAAGTTGAACTGTGAATCACTGATTTCAGAAGTTGTGGGGACTTGGAAAGGCAGACCCTTCTCCCACTGTCCTGGGTTGCCAGAATACAAATTGTAAAAATGATGTTGCTGCATAAGATTACCTACTTGTTCAGATGCCTCCCTCTCAAATTCCCATCTAGATGGATAGGGCTCCACAATCCCTACTTGGTAAGTTTATTTGGAAAAACAAAAAACCAAGAGTGGCGTCAAGGCTCTACATTTCCAATATTCCATGGTGGAATGGGTGTACCAAATCTATCTTTGTACCACAAGGCAGCATACTCGAGTCAGCAAAGGATTGGTGGGCTGGGAATCTTAATTATAGATGACTCCAAATAGAAAGACAGTTTGCTCCCCACAGGTCTACTACACCTTTGCTACAGATCAAACTACTGAAGCCCCTGAAATCCTCGTTGATTTCTTATTGGAATAACCTTGATAGAACACTGACAAAATCCCTATTCTAATACATTCTGGAAAAGTGATCGAGGCACACATCTCTGGGTTGTCTCTAGACCTGTGGGTGAAATCAGGTGTAAGCACGCTTAACAAACTCTTAGATGGTCCTGTACTCCCCTCCTTTACAGATCTGTGCCAAAGTTACAAAATTCCCAAAACTGCTTTTATCAGTACCTCCAAATCCATCATTTTATTGTGCACATTTCCAGCTTGGTGGAGCCCTGACCATCAGACATGATGCAGAAATACTTTAAAGTAGAATACCCTAATGAACATGGATTGTCTCTGTTCTATAGGACTCAGAGTCAGCCAACTCCCTTATATGACTGTCTGGGAGTAGGCACTCTCTTTCTTATCCACCCCTGAACACTGGTGGATTGTGGCCACATTTACTCAAAGGCACTCCTCCTGCATTAATCATCTAGAACAACTAAAGAAAATACATATGAACTGGTATCTGACCCTTACAAAATTTCCAAATTTAACAAATCATATTTCCCATTATGCTGGAATGGGGTGTGGTAAAAAAGGGGATCTGGGTCATGTGTGGTGGTGGTGCCCCAACATAG